>LN891005.1:180182-194782 GCA_900010015.1 Tuber aestivum | reverse complement strand
CACGAAAGAGGCGCTCGTAGGACTGTCAGGCAGTTGCGATTATGTCCCATTGGGCGTGAGAGGGAAGGGTGGGGACGTCCAAAGGGGGGGGGGAGGGGGTACTTCAGGAGAATTGCCAAGGGGGAGAGGGTATTTTAGGAGAATTGACGAGGGGGAGGAATACATGTAATAAGGGAATAAATTGCAGAGAGATGACGTGACGCTGAACTCCATAGATGTCATGTAGCTACTTGTACGAAACTTGAAGTTCACGACGCAATCGTGCACTGTAAAAGAGCAAAAGGTGAAGAAAGCCGAACCAGGCCCAAGGGTAGAAATTGTGAGAAAAATGTATCAATCCGGATGTGCGCGTCGAGAACACGACACCAGAGCGAAATGGGGGCCTGGCATGGTCCAGATCACGGACAAAATATTCACGGGGTGTCAGGATTTTGGAACCAGATACCATGATATCGGGATCAACCAAGAGTGCTATGTAGACGTCCAGATAGGAGGACGAACATACCAGAACCGCCCAGAGTTATCAAGTGGATGGGGCATCGAGTCCAGATGGTGAGGTGCGCGGTTAACCAAGTTAGTAGAGGGGAGGATTCAGTAATTGGAATCAGGATGGAGAACGGGAGGAGTTAGGTAGTTACAGCGCGATGTGCTCAGGTGCCGGGGGATTGGGACGATGAGGGGGTGCGGCATAGACACTCCGGACGTAGCGGGCGTCGGGAGCGACGTCCAGATGGGAGCAGGGCGCGGCAACGACAAAGCAGGGAGTTCGGGCGCCAGGGTGCCGCGGCGTCGCGTCCTGAGTAACGGTTTGGGTCCTGTGCGTCTGACGCACAGGACGCAAGCATCTTCTTTGCTGATGTCGTTGGGATCTATCTTCCTGAGGGAGTCCCCATTACAGTATATCGTTAAGCGAGGTTCTCGCTTAACTCTCCTCCTGATTTAGTGGTTGGTTTGAACCGACGTTAAGAAGTTATGTCTGCTTTGGCAGTCAGGATGGAAGACCATTCGTCGAGTTCTGAGAGCAGTTTTGGCATTGATGATGACCCTCTCGAAGGCGCTATTTTTAGGGCCTCTATTATCGCAGATGTGAAGGCCATCGGAGGCGCAAGTGCAGAGATGCTCCTTGAAGCAGCCCCGATCGAAGTCCCCAAACATTTTTGCGACCTGGTACTACATGATGCGCGCCTAGCCGTGCTATCCTTCACGAATGCCATCAGTTTCGCACAAGGAGTGGCGGAGGGGTATGATCATAGCGAAGAACCGAATGAGACTCGTGGACCCACTAAGATTTCCGTCGCGGAGTTCTCCCACGTCTACGTTGAACGCTATATCCTACGACAAGTGACTCGTGAAGTCACTAGTATTAGGAAGGAACTGTTGCATTGGCACAAGGAGCAGCAAAAGAAGTTCAGGAAGAAAATTATTGGGTGTTCAGTAGCCTGGATGAAAGGCCAGCAGGATGTCTTTGTCGCGATGCTGAACAATCAGTTTGTGATGAAGATACGGGTGGACATGTTGGAAAAGGCATGGAATGAGAGATCTCTCATCGATGAGGATAATGATGTGTTGATGATTGAGGCTGCACCGGCATTGCCACTGGTGACGGATAAGCCCGACAACTTTTTGCAGCAGCTGACAATGGAGGCTAGAGACTATCGATACAAGCCAGAACTAAGTCCGCTGGGTTTGCGGATTCTGGCAAGTTTAAAGACCGGAGGATCAGAGGCTTCTCAGTCGTTCGCCCGTGTTACGACTCATTCTCTTTCCACGTCAATTGCGCGAAGCCATTCAGGCAGCCCTGTTGTGGGAATACGAGGACATGCATCGCCTCGACCCCCTCGACCTATTACCATGAGGCCATTACGGTCCCCCTCTCCATCGATCACGGTTACTCTAGTCCAGCCACCTGTATCACAGCCACTCCCACCTCGGTCTGCTGCCCTCCGAGTCGGCTCAGTCCCCACGCCATCTCCTACTCCCGTTTCTGCTCCGTGGCCAGTCATGTGACCAGGATCACCCACACTTGCGGAACGCGTCGAAAGAACCTTGGAAAGGTTCAACCACCCTAGACGAGGAAATCTACGTCCCACTACCGCCTCTCCAGGCACCCCTGTCGCACCTATGGCCACCCCGAGCCAAGTCCACCAGCCACCGATACAAGTGCCAATGGCACCGGTTAAACCTTCAGGTAATGCTGGTGTTTCTGGCTTCGGGCCACCACCTTCAAAACAAGGACAGTGGTGCCATCCGGTCTCTCCAGGATCGGCGGAATTTCATGAAGAAAGTTGTAAACCCCTATAGGAGACAAAAAGGGATAAAGGGAAGGGAAAGGAAGAACCCACCTGTGGGTATTGCACAACGAGGGGACACAAGCGACCCCCGACACACCCAAAGACCGGTCCGGCTTTCGCTGAATGGTTAAAGGTGTCGCAGGCTGCGCCAAACCCGATACCGTCGTGAAGTAACCAGCCAGCAGGCTCAGTGCCGCCCCGACAACGGTGAGGAGGTGCTCCTCGGGATGACGAGAATCGTGGTGGTCAAGGCGAACATTTTGATGGTTATGAGAGACCAAGGGAAAGCTTCGGCGGTGCCGGCGGAGGCAGCGGGGGTGGTAACCTACCTCCCGGTGGTGGATTCTTCGGGGCTTGTGCAGGCAATCCGGGTGATTCCGACCCTGGCGACCGTTCGGATGATGATGTCAATTCCCTACCTGATGTCATACCCTTTTTAGGACCACGTCGCAATGGCTAGAGTGATGAGAAGAAAGACTGGTACGACCGTCGAGCAGATGCACTACGCGAGTGGTCGTAAAACCAATCTCGCTCCTCGTCAAATTCAAGATGCAGGATGCCAGAAAAGCTAAGTGGCATTCCCACATTTAAGGGAGTAATCTCGGAGCTGGCTAGTTTTCTGACCTTCATCGCAGTCAAGTTTGAATACTTTTCCGGTTGCCGTCTGACCGACATGGATAAGATGAACTTGTTCATACCTCTTCTCGAAGACCAGGCCCGCAACTGGTACCTTGGGAGACACGCCCACATCAACCGTGAAGCGGCTAAGCGAGCGGGGATGCCTTTCCCAAACAATGGTCCATTGAGGACATGGAAGTGTTTCCGCCAACGTTTGGAGCAAAGTCATGGGCGTAACAATGTAAATCGCGATGTGAATCTTCTCGAATGGAATAACTTGGTGATGGTTTCGAACCAGAGCAGTCCTTCCCTGGATAGGATTATCCATCTGATGTACAAGGTAAACTACACAGATCATTAACAGGTAAACGATAAGGTGAGAGCTGGGATAACGCCCAAACTCCGCGAAGCCTGGGTGTTGAAGACACCCCATCCCGAAAACCTCAACAATTATATGGATCTACTCTGACAGGTTGGTCATAACCTGGAGGACAACTAATGTTTTAGGCATCTCAACAATGAGAAACCCACGAAACCACGAGAGAAACGAGAAAAGGAAACTTGCAAACCTTCGGGAAGGTTCAAGAAAAAGGAGAAAGGTTCGGGATGGACAGGCAACAAACCGCGGAAGACGGCTAATGTTGGCACTGGAAAGCAGGGAGGGATGTCTGAATATGCAGTGGCGCATCAAGGCATCTCTTCAACCCTGACTGATAAATGACGCAACAACAAGCCATGTACTAAGTGCGGGAAGGAAGGACACTGCTGGAGACAGTGTTCCATAACCTCCCTGGTGGTCCATGCTGTGAGGAACACCACGGGAGTGAAATGGTCACGCCCCAAAGCGGAATCCTCGACAAAAGGCAATAAGCGACTCAAGTGCATTGAAGCATCTCGTCCGCCGCCTTCCAGACCTAAGCTCTTGGAAGTCCACAAACCCTCACCGACAATTATGGAGGTTGATATCGGTGATGAATTAGGTAAGAACCTAACCCTATGAAGGAATAACTAAGGCTGATTTTCTTAGATCTATGAAGGTCTTGACGGAATTAGAAGGCCACTCAAGTGGGATGGATAAAGGTAAGAACCAATCCGCTTAAAGAAGTCCAGCAGTTCTCACAAAGGTTTTCGACACTGAAGTGTCTGGAGACTACCTTGTCAGGTAGATGTTGGAGGTACGCACAGTGTATTGGTTTCTCTTTCGGTTCTTGGGTTTTGTTATTTCTTATTGAATGTTGAGTTATTTTATGTGGGACAGTTTCGGGGATATTACTTTCAGGTTTTTCTTTGGATAAGCATTCTGCTCCGAGGGGTCGCTTCAGAAAAGGGGAACTGCGCGACATATGATGGGAAACAAAGATGTCCTGTTTGGCACCGGTTGACTGAATGTCTTGGGAGAGCAAATGTATTTTCTTGTCTTATATAGATTGGTTGTCTGGTACTTTGGAATTGGTTCACGTTATTAGTCTTGAAAAAAAGTTATCTTTCAAGTTTACCTGAGGAGAGTTTAGTACCCGAAATCATGCTGGCGTGATAGTAAATAGCACTCCAATTCTCTTCTTTGATTATAACTATTCTTGAAAATGTTTACCGACCTATTGTGGCCACTGTTGTATCGAAAGGCAAGAGACTATCAAGAATGAATACCATGAGACAACGCAAAAGGGCGTGACACTCAAGCCCACCCAAGCATAGTAAGTCTATTCACTTACGAGTGACACTAGATTGGCGTATAGGATGTAGACATGTAAGTGCCAAAGCGCTATTGCTATTAGACAGCAGAGCTACTGGACCCATACTAAGTAGTAAATGGGTTAAACATACGCAAGCTCCTTGTGTACGACGAAGGATTCATACTCCAATGAAAGATGCAAGCGGTAACAACATACCAGCATCAGGTCTTCATTATGCCCAGTCAATGGATTTGAAGATAGGCGATCATGTGAACAGTATGCGTTTTGAGGTAGCAGAGATAGCTGACACTCGTGTCGATGGCTACTTACCCATGTCGTGGTTAAAGGACCACAACCCAGACATCCATTGGAAAGTAGGATCACTGACCTGGCGCTCAGACTTTTGTAAGGCAAATTGTCTGACAAAGCAGAGGCGGTTAGTTTATATGACGGATGAACAACTATTGGCAGAGGATCCTGAGAATGTGTATTTTTTAGGGACAGTACAGTTCTCGGATGACCAAGGGGATGATATCACAATCCAACTTCTACCTGAGTATAAGGACTATGGGGACAGCTTTAGTCAAGAGAGGATAGACGCACTAGCAGAACATACGAAGTATGATCATAGAATTGAATTAATTCCAGGAAGTGTTCCGCCTTTTGGTGCTATCTACTATCCGATATCGGTGGAGGAACGGACAGCGCTCCGTGAATTCATAAGTGAAATGTGACGTACTGGGAAGATAGAAAGATCTACTTCCTCGTCCTCGGCTCCTATACTTTTTGTGCCGAAACCACATGGTACACTAAGGCTAGTAATAGACTTCCGAGAACTAAACAAGATCACTGTGAAGAATAGATATCCTCTCCCGTTGATGAATGAGTTGCGAGGCAGGCTCTCAAAGGCTACGGTAGATAGCTTGATGGACCTGAAGAATGGGTATTGGGGAATCTGAATGGCCGAAAAGGCTAAGGGTGATACTCACTCACATAAGGAACTCACTGCTTTCCGCAGTGAAGAGGGCCTACATCAATTTTTGGTGATGCCCTTTGGGCTATGTAACGCCCCCGCCACCTTCCAGAGTATGATAAATAACATATTTCGAGACATGCTGGGTGAAGGAGTCATCGATTATATGGACGATATCCTAATTTACTCAGAGACAATAGAGGAACATGTCTCTCTGGTCACGCGAGTAATGGAAAGACTAAGGAAGCATCGACTATGTGCAAACATAAAGAAGTCGTTCTTTCACAACATTGAAGTTGAGTTCCTCGGTTATGGGATATCCGCAAAGAGATATCTATGACAACAAAGAAGGTGGATAGCATCTTGGATTCGAAACTACCAACAAGCGTCGTCGGAGTCCAAAGCTTTATGGGCTTCGCGAACTTCTATAGATGGTTCATAGAAGGGTTTAGCAGGATTGCGAAACCTTTGACAGACCTCACTAAGAAGGATGTCCTATTTGATTGGACCCCTGCATGTGAGAAGGCTTTCAACAAATTGAAGACAGCCTTCACTTCGGGGCCAATCCTAGCACACTTCGATCCTGTTCACCAGACTAAGGTGGAGACAGATGCAAGTGACTTCGCATTAGGTGCCATACTCTCTCAACTCTGTGAGGATGAGAAGTGGCATCTAGGGGCCGTTCATCGTAGGAAATTCCACCCAGCAGAAATCAATTATGATGTGCATGACAAGGAGATGACTGCCATAGTAGCAGCATTTAAGGAATGGGAACATCTGTTCAGGTTGGTAGAGGGTGAGATCGCAGTTTACACCGATCACAAGAACTTGAAGTACTTCAATAGTACGAAGATCCGCAACCGCAGGCAACATCGCTGGGCGGAATTCCTGCAGCCATTCAACCTCAAGGTGATCTACCGTGAAGGAAGGCTGAATACTAAGGCAGATTCGGTCTCACGGCGTAGGGACTACTGCTTTGAAGGGGGGGGTGATCCCCAGTTGGACATACCAAAGCGGTTTTTTCGCTCCGGACAGTGGGTGGTTGGCCAGGAGCGAGACCTCTTACGACCCGACTCGCTGGCACTCTGTGAAGGCTACCGGTTGCAGTCCTTGTTTTTGCACACACTGCATGTCGCAGCGAGACAGGATCCCATCTATATGAGGGACTTAAAGGCTATATTGGCGGGAGACAAGGAAGTCGACCGTAATATGACAGTGGAGAAGGATCTCCTCCTATACAAGAATAGGTGGTACATTCCCGACGCTAAGGATCTGAAGGATAAGATCAGAGAAGCCGAACATGACTCCCGTATCGCGGGCCACTTTGGGGCATATACGACGGTAGGCAGGGTTAGGGCTAACTTCTTTCGGCCTAAGATAGATGAGAGCATCTCGGACTATGTTGGTACATGCGATGTCTGTCCATGGAACAAGTCCGTGAAGCATAAGAAGTTTGGCTTGTTGGAACCTGTTGGAGTACCATTAAGGCCGTGGACGGACATATCAATGGACTTGATAGTGGCACTGCCAGAATCAGAAGGGTATACCAAAATTTGGGTAATCGGGGATAGATTCTCAAAGGTGGCACACTTTATACCTTTGGCCACACAAATCCCAATAAAGGAACAGGCCCTGATATTCCTGAAGGAAGTTTGGCGGCTCCATGGGCTCCCGGAATCTATGATCTCCGACCGAGATTGCCGATTCACATCCAAGTTTTCGATGAGCCTAATGCAACAGTTGCAATTGAAACTACGTTTCTCAACCGCGTTTCACCCGGAGACTGATGGGCAGACCGAACGGGTGAACCAGACCTTAGAACAATATTTAAGAAATTATTGTTCATACCAGCAGGATGATTGGGCATCGCTACTACCTTTAGCGGAATACGCGTACAATACATCTACCTCTGAGTCTACAAAGTTATCTCCGTTCGAGATCAACTATGGGTTTAACCTACAGACCAATTGGTCGGGTGCAGTCTCGGAACAGCAAGGTGTCCACCCCAGTAGCGAGCTATTAGTAGAGAACTGGGAAGGTGTCTGGCAACAAGTTGGAGATACACTGAAGCGAGCTCAAGAGAGACAGCGGAAATGGCATAACCAGAAACGTTTGCCACCACCAGAATACGCGACGGTGGAAGATGTGACAAATGGCAGGGCAAAGAAGGCTGACCGTGTGATGCTAAATCGAAAAAACATCCGCACTAAGCGACCTATGTAGAAGCTGGACTACAGAATGTTGGGGCCCTTTGTGGTCTAGCGTCAGGTCGGAAACCGAGATTATGAACTCCAATTGCCTGCCCGGTGGTGAATCCATCTAGTATTCAATGTCGGAATCTTGGAACCCTATCGTGAGGACCCAAGTGGAAAAAGGACTAAGGAAGTCCCAGTCCCTGAGATAGTAGAAAATGAGCCCAGCTATGTTATTAAGGCAGTTGTAGACAGTCGATGGTATGGTAACATGAAAGCCAAATTTCCAAACCGCTTTGTATCATACCTAGTTTCATGGAAAGGCTATGGCCCAGAGGAGAACTCTTGGGAGCGATATGAGATGCTAGAGCGCACCGGCTTAAAAGCCATAAAAGATTTCCATCACCGGTACCCCCACAAACCCACAGACCATAGGGTTGAGGGAGAACCGAACAGGGGAAATAAAAGACAACGTTAGCCGACCGGGTCGGTCCTTAGAGAAGAGGGGAGTGATGTAACGACCCTACGATATAGAGTTGTGGCAACCTAAGTCTATGCCTATACAGAAGACTAGGAGGTTAAATAGTAGACTAGGAGGACATCTTCGAGTATGTCCAAGGGATATCCGATGGTCCGGATTTCCCCTAGAACAGAAGGTACTTAAGGAATTGGTGTACCAGTGTAGGGGAAGTGAAGTGACTATGTCCGCTCCAATCTAAGGATAGGTCGGAAGGTCGGGGAGGTTTTCCCTGCCGAGGAAGCTTACGTTACCCTGCCATGGAGACCAGTTTTGTGTCACCATAGACATACTTAGGCTACCTTAAGGACACTATTACCCTACCTTCCATCGGAAATGTTCTCGGAGGAATTCTGGGAATTGTTAGGATTTTGTCTCACGCAAGGACGATCGACGAGCACTTGGTCGCACGTTGATTGGAGGGCTAC
This sequence comes from Tuber aestivum, assembly GCA_900010015.1. NCBI lineage: Eukaryota > Fungi > Ascomycota > Pezizomycetes > Pezizales > Tuberaceae > Tuber > Tuber aestivum. The sequence goes on along the minus strand of LN891005.1, from coordinate 186,090 downwards.
GGGAGGCGCTATAGGGCTCTGAACATGCTATAACTTGGCAAGAATATTCCTAAGAGGTACCTGCGGCCCCAGGGTTCGCCCCGGGCCTCATATGTCAAAAGGGGTACAGTTGCCGTCTTACTAGTTAAATGGAATCAAGGAAGACATGTCCATAACACTGTATACGTCGCTGCCGTCCCTCCGACCGAAGCCTGTTCGCAGGATATATCAGGGGGCAGGGTGAGAAGCTCAGGTACCTTCTCCAAAAGGAACGCAGTCAAACGGACCATAACTGACGGAGTTAGCGTGAGCTATCCGGAAGGGTCTCTCGAGTAGTTGCGGGTAGTGCCGGAGACATTGAGGAAGGTTTTACACCAATCATGCCTACACGTGCCCCTTTGCTGTAGGCTCTTTATGGGTTGCTGGAAGACGCTAATAGTATGATACTTATCATGGTGAGTGGTGTGTCGGGGGTAAGGGACTATAGGTAGCGCCCATGAGTCCCGCCGCCATCACAGCTCTGCGCGGGAGCGTCGTAGACCCTCTAAGTTCGCAATCAAGGAAGATAGAACTTAACTGCAGGATACCTGATATCTACTGGTGCTTGCGTAGATCGTTGCTCATGGGTAGACAGTCATTTAGTTAGCTTTCCCAGGTGACTCAACAGTTAGCCACTGGCGAGAGACTGATGTGCAGAGGTTTTCACTGCAGCAGGTGTATTGGTAAACACCTTGCAGGACTGATGTGCACATGAGAGAATTCTGCTAGAGTGCATGGACACCTTAGGCCCTTCAGGGACACGGTAATGGTGCCGGGGCAACCCTTACGGAGAAGGGCACACTCATGTTGGTCGGGGTAACCTGATGGCGGAGTTTTTGCTATAAGTCTGACTACTTAAAGATTATACGAGAACTCTCCTACCCCGACAGAATCAACATGCTCTCGCGAGACTTTAATTGAGATAAGCCGGAGCTGAACGATATCAAGTTTTGCCGTTTACTTTTATTCTTTAAATTTTGGAAGAGCTGTGTTCGAGAGATTTCAAGTTTGGCGCCGTCGCATCCTTGGGATCCATCTTCCTGAGGGAGCCCCTGTTACACTGCCGGAGGTGGGCCTGGGGGTGGTCCTGGCCCCGACATTCTTTCTGGATTCGGTGTTTCCAGTACTTCTTCCTCGTCCAGACAGGTGATTCTTTCAGGTGTAACTGGACTTGTTGTTCTCACTGAGCGTTGACTTGCTTCGCTTAGTTCTTGTTCCAACTCTTCCAATCCAAATCCTTCGTCTAGGAGGTCCAAATCTCCTTCTTGATCTGCGTTGAACGAAGCCGTGATGTAATCGTTGCCTGTCGCATTGTAGATACGTTCTAAGGTTAAGAATCCTAACCAGGATAAGTGTTGCGACAGGTAACGATTCTTGTCTTAGGGCAAGGTAATAGTTCTTAGGCCCATTGCGTGCGCGAGGTCGGTAGTCAAGTCCTTTGACTTGTACCTTATCGTGCCTATCCCTCTATTCTTCTTAAGTCCTCTCTTTGGACTCCTTCGTTCATCGTGGGACGAGAAATAGTTTTCTCGCTTGGGAGGAATGACAATTCTCGCCTTTCTTAAGATAAATCTCCTGGAGCATCAAGGGTTGTTTTTATTGTAATATCATACGGTAGGAAATAAACAAGAAAAACCTGTGAAGAGCTAATACTCAGGGTCCTAGTGACCCTTTATATAGTAGCTCTTCACTGGGGGTGACTGATACCTTTGAGTCACGGAAACCCTATAACGCATAACTATGAGTCATTCGAAATCTATCAGCTGACTCCTATGAGTCGGTGCGTAACATACCTAAAACTAATCCAAACATCATAACCAAGTCAGGTGCACCACTCGTATCACCTAAGTCAAACCCATGAATCATAATTTGAGTTCTCTGTAAAAATCATAATATTGTGTGACTCACACCTGTGAGTCATGACCAGGTAAACAGAATAACCTATGATGCACTATTGTGCGTGATGTGAAATCTGCCTCACTTAGTCACAAGTTGTGACATACTGCCTCATCACTCATTCGACCATAAGATTGAACCTTTGGTTGCGACTCAACTACCTTGGTGCGCAAATTACTTACTAAGATAAAAGAAAATAAAAACCTCAAGGGACTACTTATACAAAATGCTCAAGGAAGGAAAAATAGTTCCTAGCAAGTGATCTGCCAAGACACTAGTCCTCTTTACTCCAAAGCCTGGAGGAGGACTTTGACTATGCATAGATTACCAGTCATTAAATGGGGTAACCATGGCTAACAAATACCCCTAACCGTTAAAGACTACACTTACGCATATGATCGTGGAAACTGAAATAATTTGCAAAATTGATCTTGATATAGGATTTTACAGTGTTTGACTACTAAACGAAAGTGAACGGAAATGGGTTTTGAGATGCCATTAAGGCTATTACCAATACCAAGTAATGCCTGTTAGAGTAATCAATGCTCCCGCTACACTTCAAAGCATGATGCAAATAATACTACGCGAGTTCTTCGACAAAGGAGTAGTTGTCTATATGGACGCCATCTTGATTTACTCCAAGAATGAACAGGAACATATCGCATTAGCACAGAAGGTCATGCAGAAACTACTAAAGAAAAAAATAGCGATCTCAATTAAGAAATCAATTTTCTATGTAGAAAGCGTTGAATTCGTAGGATATATCATTAGCTGCAAGGGAGTGGAAATGAGCAAGAGAAAGGTCAATTCCATTGCGAACTAGCAACATCCCCAGTCAGTCAGCTGTATTCAGGTATTCATGGGATTTGCTAATTTTTATTGGAGATTTATTGAAAACTTCTCCCCAATTTGCAAGCCCATAACAGAGCTATTAGAAGAAAATCCAAGGGATTTCAAACGAACCAATGAGGCAGATGCCTGTTTTGAATTGCGGAGACAAAGGTTCCTTACAGTACTGATCTTATATCACTTTGACTCGTATCAAGAGACAGTAGTCGGAACGGAAGCTAGTGACTTTGAGATCGTATATGTCCTTTTGCAATTCAGCGAACAATGACTACACCCAGTCGCTTTTCATTGAAGAAAATTGAGCTCTGTGGGACGCAATTACTACATTGACGATAAGAAATTCCTTGCGATATTGGAAGTGGTCCAGGAATGGCGACATTACCTCATAGCAACTGACAGGCTGATCACAGTATATACCGACCATCAAAACCTGCACTATTTCCTAATGACCAAGGCATAGAGTGGCAGACAAATTAGTTGGCCTCAAAACTTGGCTGATGTCAACTTTCAAACTCTTTCCAGGCCCGAATCAAGGAGTGGTAAGCCTGATGCTCAAGGGGTGACAGCTAGAGTACTGTTCGGAAGAGGGAGCTGTGCAAAATAAAGAATCAATACTGAAACCCGAGCACTTTTGCAATATCATCCACATATCGGTAGTCCTTAGAGAGGATAAAAGTCTGGATCCAGCCCCAGCCTTAACCAACAACCAAAACCAATTCTGAGTACTGCGCCTAGACCCAAAGGCCCTCCTACACTTATGAGGTACCCCCTAAGCACTAGGCTACAACCTGTATGCATTACGCGATTCACTAATTCCTCACAAGGGGCAAGCCCTAGTCTATACAGGAATCGTAATTACTGTTCCTGAAGGAACTTGCGGTCTGATAGCTGCAAAAAGTAGGCTAGCAATCAAAGACATGATTGGCGTGAAAGCTGGTGTCATAGATGGACACCACCATGGAGAAGTAAAAGCCTGGTGGTATAACTTCGGAAAAGAAGATTCCATGGTACGAGCTAAGAGTAAAATCGTACAACTGATTGTAGAACAGATCCATACCGGCAACCTATTAGGATGCATGGAGCTAGATGACACGAGCAAGGCAACCAGGGTTTCGGAAGCACCAGAACGGGCCTAGAAGAAGTACCTAGGTACACCAGCTTTCCATACGACAAGCCGGAAGAGAACAAGGACCTCAATCAACTGGACCTTAACTAATATGGGCTACTGCATGAGAAGTATACCATGATCACTACCCGAGTAGTCAGCAATGTAAGATCGAAGGAGTTGAACAAAGGATTCCTCCAAGTAGTTCGAGATGCTGGCACTAATGACCAAGATTAGACAGCTCGAAAAACAGAATCAGAAGACCTAAAAATAGAGGATAATGAAGAACTAAAAGACTGGAAACGGGATAAGGATCTTATATATTTTAAGAACTGAGTATTCATTCCTGCCTCAAAACCTCTACAAACCATGATTGCTAAAAGCTGCCATGACTGTAAGGTAGCTGGATACTTCGGACAAGAGAAAACTCTGGAAATCATCATCAGAGATTTCCACTAGGCAGGGATTACGAATTGGGTAAATAACTATATTCGCTGTTGCGACAACTGTTAATATAGCGAGTCACCACAACACGCATGTTATGGGTTCCACTAACTCTTCGGAATTCAAGTTTCTTATGCAGTGTGGACCTACATCACAGCCCACTTCATTACCCAAATCTGTGAATCCAATGGAAGTACCCAGATCATGGTCCATCAGCAAAAATAAAAGCTTGCGTCCTGTGCGTCCTGTGCCTCTGACGCACAGGACGCACAGGACGCAAACTGTTAATCAGGACGCAAGACGGCAGCTACCGAATCTCAGGACACAACGGTCCTTGGCGCCAGAACTCAGGATGCAGCCAGAACGCAAGCGAGCCTTGGTGGCAGAACTCAGGATACAGCCAGAACACAAGCAAGCACTACTGCAATACTAGAATTACACTTTGTGACCCAGGTCACATATGTAGATTCTGAAACCTTTCACATAAATAGTATTTCTCATCATATTCAAGTCGGTTCTATAATACATGGTACAAAGAGAAAGCGCCCGCCCCCCCCACCAACCCTTTGCTATGAATCCGGCCCAAACCACTTACCTGACAGGGGATAACTGCACCAATATTAGTGCTGGGAAGACGTCCGAGGTACCGTTGGAAAGCTAGCGTCGCGTTGAATCGGGGCGCCAAGTATCTGATGCTGCATACACAGGAGGCCCGGGCAATCTGGCATCAAAGTCAGTACTCCACCAGAACTCCGCCAGGGTAAAGACCACTTTCAGAACAGGCTTTAACTCCACCAATAGTGGCACCGGATAGCCGTCCGAGGTACCGTTGGAAGTCTGGCATCGAGTGGAATCAGGACGCCGCGTATCAGATGCTGCATCCACAGGACGCCCGGGCAATCTGGTGTCAAAGTCAGCACTCCACCAGAACTCCGCCAGGGTAAAGACCACTTTCATAACAGGCTTTAACTCTACCAATATTGGCCCTGGGTAGCACTCCAAGGTACCGGTGGAAAGCTCGCGTCGAGTAGAATCATGGCGCCGAGTATCAGATGCTGCATCCACAGGACGCCCAGGCAATCTGGCATCAAAGTCAGCACTCCACCAGAACTCCACCACGGTAAAGACCACTTTCACAACCGGCTTTAACTCTACCAATATTGGCACCGGGTAGAGGTCTAAGGTACCGTTGGAAAGCTGGCGTCGAGTAGAACTGGGCCAGCGAGTCTCAGATACTGGGGGCAAAGCATGCCTGGGCAATCTGGCATCAAAGTCAGCACTCTACCAGAACTCAGTCAAAACTCCGCCAGGGTAAACACTACTTTCATAACAGGCTGTAACTCTACCAATATTGGCGCTGAGTAGACATCCGAGGTACCATTAGAAAACTGGCGTCGAGTAGAACTAGGCCACCGAGTCTCAGATGCTGGGGACAAATCATGCCCGGGCAATCTGGCATCAAAATCAGCACTCTACCAGAACTCAGTCAAAACTTGGCCAGGGTAAAAACTACTTTCATAACAAGCTGTAACTCTACCAATGTTGGTGCCGGGTAGACGTCCGAGATACCGTTGGAAAGCTGGTGTCGCGTAGAAT
>LN891005.1:161517-179289 GCA_900010015.1 Tuber aestivum | reverse complement strand
AAAGTCAGCACTCCGCCAGAACTCCGCCAGGGTAAAGACCCCGTTTCATAACAGGATGTATCTCCACCAATATTGGCGTCAGGTAGACGTTCAAGGCACCGTTGGAAAGCTGGCATCGCGTGGAACCTGGCTGCCAAGTATGGGCTGCTGCCGCCATAGGACGCCCGGGCGATCTGGTGTCAAAGGCAGCAGTCTGCCAGAACTCCGCCAGGGTAAAGACCCCTTTTATAACAGGATGTATCTCCACCGTCAGTGGCGTCGGGTAGACGTTCATGATACCGTTGGGAAGCTGGCGTCGAGTATCAGACGCTGTGCGCAAAGCCCGCCCGAGGAATCTGGCATCACGGTCAGCACTCCGCCAGGGTAAGAACCTCTTCCATAAGAGGATGTATCTCCACCAATATTGAGGCCAGGTAGACGTTAAAGGTACCGTTGGAAAGTTGGCGTCGAGTAGAATGGGGACACCGAGCATCGGATGCTGCGCCCAAAGGCTGCGCGTGGAATTGCGCATCAAAGAACCTTGCCCACTGGGACAGCCAGCACTGGTAAAGAAAACAACCAAGTCCAGAATGCAGGGGAGGTAGTATGCTGGACAGTGGTATGGAGACAGGCTGGAAATTGGTAGGGGGATGGGTAGGTAGGGGGGGGTGGTAGGGGGGTGGTAAAGGGGTAGCGGCTGGCACCTGTGTTTATCACTCGGAATCTGAGAATGGTAACTAGTCAGCATAGCTTAGGATGCAATCTGGATCCGGTACTTCCTAGCATAAGTACTAGGATGCAACCAGACCCGGCGTCCGAGTACCAGACGCACAGGACGCAACCAGACCAGCCACCCGAGTCCCAGATGCAACCAGACCTAGCACCCGAGTACCAGACGCACAGGACACACCAGACACTGAATTCTTCGAGCTTGCGTCCTGACGCACTGCCCGTGCATCTGACGTAGGAATAATTTTTGCTGATGTAGTAGTTGACAGGTTTACTAAGATGGCTCACTTCACACCCTTACCTACCACTGCGACCACGAAAAATGTACCCAAGGCCTTCTTAAAAGAAGTTTGGAAGTTGTACAGACTCCAGACCGAGATAATCCCTCACAGGGATGGTAAATTTGCTCAACAATTTTAGGAATACATCTGCAACTTACTAAGCGTTAAACGGAAGATGTCGATTGTATACCACCCCCCCGACTGATGGACAAACTAAATGAACAAACCAAGTACTACAAGGCTATCTCGGAACCTTTGTCCACTACGATCAGGACACGTGGTATTTGCTGTTACCTCTAGCTGAACAGGCTTACAACAATTCAGTTACCCCTGTGTATAGTTTAACTCTATTTTATACCAACTACGGGTTCCATCCGCAGACTGAATGGATAACAGAGTGTGAAGTACGCAATCTCGGGGTAAGTACATACGGCCACTAGATGAAAACGATACACCAACAAGCACACGAATCTTTGCGAGAAATAAGTGAATCAATGTCCGAGTACTATGACAAAATGGCATGATCACAACCAGACATCCAAGTTGGAGAGCATGTCATGCCGAATGTGAAAAACATTGGCGTAAAAGGACGCTTGAAAAAGCTAAGTCCCCAGGTATATAGACTATTCCAACCTCGCGAAAAAGAGGGCTAGCCTGCGTTTAAGTTAGTGATTTCGCAATGATGGAAAATCCACCTCGTATTTCATGTATCGCTACTCTAGCCATACCACCTGTCACCTCAACCAGAAAGATAACAGGCCCCAAGGCGGCTGGAAGAGAACCAAGATGATCTCTGGTTAGAAATAGAGAAAATAGTGTAGAGCAAGGTTCTCTCCCATATTAGAAGAGTTTGCGGTCGCAATAAGCCAATCCATGAACTCAGGTACTTTCTGAAATGGAAGGGTTGTTCTGAGGATGAGAATACTTGGGAACCACATGAGCATCGGGAGCATGCTCAGGAGTTGGTGGAGGAGTTTCATGAAGATAACCTAGAAATGCCAAAGCCAAGATAGAATGGTGGAGAAAGGTTTTCCTTCACGTGGCTAGGTAAACTGGCGGAGGTTTTCTACCTTACTTGCACTGAGCTCTAAAAGGAATTTGAGAATGTACCATATTAGAAAATAGAAAGAGAAGATGCGAGATGAGCTCCATGAGGAGGAGCTAGTATTATACATATGAATACACAGACCACCTCCATGCACAGACCTCCTGAAAACCACGAAAATTCTATGGTCAACACCCCCCTAGGCCCCGCCCTTGGGCCTGCACGCAGTAAGAGAGTTGTTGGAATTTGGTGTCCTGACAGTATGAACCAGGAGAAATGAAGCATGCTCCATAATAACGTATACAGTGTTGCCGTCTGTCCCGCCGGAGGCTGTTTACGGGGTATAGAAGAATGGACCTTGTGTCACAAACTGTGACTAACCAAGGCAGATTTCACATAGCTCGGAATTCCAAGCTATAGGTATGTGGGGATTTCACATGACGCACATTAAGTGCGCCATAGGTTATTATGTTTACCTGTTTGTGACTCACGCTTGTGAGTCACACAATATTATGATTTTCGCACATGACTCAGATTATGAGTCATGGGTTTCACTCAGGTGATGCGAGTTGCGCACCTGACTTGGGTTATTATGTTTTGATTAGTTAGGTATGTCGCGCATCCACTCATAGGAGTCAGCTGAGGGATTTCGCATGACTCATAGTTATGAGTCACAAGGTTCGCGTGACACATAAGTATGAGTCACACTAGGTGAAGAGCTACTATATAAAGGGTCACTAGGACCTCTAGTATTAGCTCTTCACACGTTCTTCTTGTTTATTTTCTACATATAAGTTATCACAAAACCTCCCTTTACGCTCTTTAAGATTTATCTTACGAAACCAGAGAATTGTCTTTCCTCCCACAAGAGAAAACTATTTCTCCTCCCACGCCGAGTAATTAAGTCCTAGGCAAGGACTTAAGAAGATTAGAGGAATAGGCGCGATAAGATAGAAGTCATAAGGACTTAGCTATCAATATCGCATAGGCAAAGGCTTGAGAACTATCTCCTCGCTACCAGTTTAGAACCGTTACCTGTCGCACCCCACCCAGGGAGGATTCTTAACACCTTGGGCCATGTCTGAAAAATGGAATAGAGTCAATTGGGCAGGTAACCAGAGCGCTCCGAGCTTAGCGAGATTGACCATCTCGGACATAGACAGAAAGTGTGGGGACCGAATCGCCAGCAGTCCAATAAGTTATCTGGATGTGCCAGTATGAACTGGGCACAGGGTCCAGTCAAGTGCTTGCACAGTATTGAGCCACCCAGAGGCCTATCTCTGGTTGATGGACTTTTCCAAGATGTAGACTAGTCTGCTTGTGGTAGAAAGTTCTCAAGGTCAATGTAGGTGAGTTGCAAAGTCAAAGCCATATTAATAAGTCTCTCAAGAGAGCTGATCACTTCAGTCAGAGAATGGAGGATGATGAGCTGGCTCAAGTCAACACCACTCACCTAATCCAAACTGCGTAGACAAAGGAATCATACGCTTTCACTGGAGAGGTTTGAAACAGGCCTCCCAGAAATACGATATGGTATGGAGACCTTAGTGTGAGGAAGACAATTATCTTCAGAGTCAAATGGATCCCTGTCGCGACAGAACAGGGTAGGGAAAATGGAGAGCTATATTGTTTGGTAATAGATAGATGTAGCCCACGACCACCCAGATACGGAATATAAATATCGTGATGCCTCCTTCGGTTTCAGACATCCTCTGTCTCCGCTCCATCTCCACTCATTGAAAATATTTCCTAATTGGGAATGACTCAACTGTGAGGAACTATCACCACTTTTCTTTGGCCTTGCACCCCCCTGCCATAGGGTCCAAGCTGATTCTTTCCATCCTTGTACCCATCAGGGCCTCTTTCCTACTCCTTCTGTTACCTGGCATCTCACTTCTGCTGAATGGGGGTCCTCTCCGCATCCTGGGAGCCTCATTGTAACGCTTCTCACCTCTCTACCGAGCTTTTGCTCCACCTCGCTTAGCATCAGTACAGTCGGCTTGGGTGGCTGGGTGATGGTGGAATTGTTAGTTGGGCTAGTGGTCCTCTGGGCTATCCGGAGTAGCTTTGCCTACTCTTGTGAGCTCAGTTGCAGCCTCCTACTGTATTGTTTAGCTGGATCTTTGAATGTCTTGCCCTCTTCCTCTCCTTCGAGTCTCCTCCAGGATCGGCTAGCACCCTACTGCCCGGGCCCATGGGTCCTACCACTACTGAGGAGGTAGTGCTTCAGCCTGCCCCTTTCGTCCTCCCTCTGTACCAGAATCAGTTGGTACTACTTTTACTTCTGGCTCCATCACGGCGGCACAGCAACTTCTTCCTGGCTCTGATGTAACTACAGGCATGATCCAGCCTTTACCACAAACAGACTCAATACTGCCGGGGTATACCCCCTCCCTCCTTAGCAGTATCGGCTACCCTCTCTATCACAGGTTGCTAGCATCTCTCGCCTGTCTTCCTCCATTCATACTTGCGGGCCATCCCTGGACGAACGACTGGCTGGTCTGCCTTGGGATTGTACTATCTCCGGGGTTGAGATAGTGGGCCCCATGATGGCATTTCACCAGGATCCTACTGCGGGTCCAACAAGTGGACTAATTCGTTGGCAGACAGCGGTAGAGGGACCTGGGGCTTTCCTAACCTATTGTTTCCTTTATCGAGCTGATACTGAATGGTTTTCTTCTGTCTTCTGCCTTCTCTGTAGAAGACAATCCATTCTTTACTGGGCAGGATATGGGGTTAGCCCATACCAGAGGGTCTCAGAGAGGTTGTTTTGGCCCCTGGGGCACAGAGGGATATGTCTGGAATTAAGGTTTTGTTTTTGCCATAGCTAGTGCTCCCTGCAGGTTCTTATACCTTAACAATGAATATGTGAGATAAACAGGAAAAGAAAAAAAAAAGGAACTTTGCTTTCAGAAATCCTCCGTCTCCACTACACCTCTGGCGATTGAAAACTCAACACCACGATTGCTATCATGGCTTTCATCATCTATCACCACCACCCCTCGCATCTTCCTCTATCTAGCCTCAGCTACCGGAGGTCAGCTTACTTCCCTTCTCACTCAAGGTCTTGATTTGTTGCTTCATTGTGTTGGTTCTATCTCTGGTTGGGGTGCCTTATCCGTAGCATGTTTCTCCTCTTCCTACCCTGCCTCACTTAGGCATTGGTATTGTCGGCAACCTCTTTACTCCCAGCAGCAGATGGCCGGGACTATGGTTTGCAGTAGGAGAGAACAGCCTTCAGGCTTCAGTCGATCTCTCTATTCTGTTGTTTCCATACCAGGCGGCCCCGTCAGACGTGAACGTGATAACCGATAGGTGTTGACCATGGTCTTAGATCTATCCCTCCTCTTCTTCTCAGAGACTCTTTGGCTGGCAGGTAGTAGGATCCCTTGCAATACAGTGATGCTATCTCTCCCAGAACAAGGAACTACATGAGAGATGCAGTAAAACATGTGCTTTACTTAGGGCTCTTTGGCTCCAGTCAGATAAGCTGGCACCCTACTGCCGTCTCCTCTCAAGCTAGCACCTTACTGCCTCAATCATGGATTGTCCCAGAGAGCACACAGTCACTAGCACGCCTGCCACACACCTCGTCTTCTTGCTTTTTGGTCACTGCCTTCTAGGTAGTTTCCCTTATACCCTTCACGTCTGGGGCTTCTCCTCCCTCATCCTGGCTCTTGTCATATTACCTAGGGGTTCCTTTTGTGGGAATTTGAGTTGTGATCATTGGTCCTGAGGGCTTCGGTTTGGGTTTCTGCCTTTAGGTGTTTCATTCTTTGGGGTTGGGCATGTTCTTAGGTCACAATGAGGTAGCTAGCTTTCTTTTGTCGCTTGGTGGTGGGGGTTGTTGGGTAGAGCAGTTTATAGGAAGGATTTCAGGTGGGAGTAGTTTCTTCTACCCCAGATGGTTCTTTTAGCTCTGTTGTTCAGCCTGGTCCGAGGGGCGACACTTTTTTAGGCATTATAGCTAGCGCTCTATATGCCTTTTTCTCCCATCAACAAAAATTTAAACCAGGTAAACAAAAAAAGAAAAAAAAACAAATACTTCGCTTTCGGAATTATCAGCGAATGGAGAAGAGATCTTATCGATATATTCATCATACTTTGATACCTACTTTTGTTATGAGCTATCTTGACCAGTTTCTGAGAAACCTTATTGGCCCCAATTACAATTCGCTTGACTTAGAATTGGTTACCGCCTACCATAACCACTAACCTCTGATTGTAGAGATGTTCCAGAAGTTGGCTCTCATGTTATCAATTGACAATTCATGTAATAGAGAGTTGTCAGTTCAGGGAATTCATCCAGAATACCTTAAAATTGGAGACTGGAGGATCGGGGACTTGGGTGACCAATTTACAAATAAAATGATCGGGAAACGGGAAAGTACGGGTACTAGAAAAGATAAAAGCCAAGATGAAGATCAAGACATTGAAATTATTGATCAGGAATGGCAGACTAGAATTCTGATCTTAAAAGGGGTATGCGGGATGGGTATACGGAGTAGAGTACAATGGATTTGGACCCGGACCAGTATTACTGGAATTGGATGGTAATATCATAAAAGATATAATTCTGAACCTGATTTCCCTCAAGCCATCTAGTATTATTTCTAATTTTGCACAAAAGTTCAGTATTCCCAATAGTCCAGTCTGTCTGTCATTCGAGTAAGACAGAATAGACTATTGCCTGTGGTCTATCCTCCGGGAGCAGCTAGGATGAACTGCTCCTCAGACTAGGTGGACCTCCACAGCCCTCAGTTGCCCCCGGCAGTCTCAGACAAACCCCCGCAGCCCCCTACAGCCTCCCTACAGCCCCCCTACAGCCCTCCAGCACCCTCTCTACTACCCTCCGGCACCCCACCTACAGCCCCCCGCAGCCCTCTTACAACCTCCCTTACTACCCCCCACGGCACCCGCCATGGTAGCCCCTCCCTGCAGCCCTTCCGGCAGCCCCAGTCAGCAGTTCCCCCCACAGCCCCCTTGGCAGTTCCCCCGGCAGCCCCCCTTGCAGCCTCCCCGCACCCTCCTCGCAGCCCCCCCCCCGCAGCCCCCTTGCAGCCTCCCCGCACCCTCCTCGCAGCCCCCCCCCCGCAGCCCCCCTTGCAGCCTCCTCGCAGCCCCTCGGCAGTCTGGCTATGGTTTTGAAAAGTCTGGGTCAGTTCGGTTAAAATTATCAATAGTTACCAGAGCTCTGTTGTGTCCTATTTTCTAGGTATATGATATGAACTTAAGGGATATTGGTTTTGGGGTTTCCTGTTAGTGTTATTATTTGTTGCAATAGAATATTGGGTATGAGGATTGGTTTCTCTTATATAATGTACCACCAGGAATATAATCTTTTGTTGGGGGTTCTCCAGAGCTCTGAATTGTTGTAGTACAGCCTTTCATTGAATCTTTATAACTGTTATAAGCTCTGAGTCCCTCTTGACCTTTGTTTTTATATTCGCTTAGTTTGCTACCCTCCACTAGTGTGCCACATGGCGGTGCACTAAGCATTAGTGTGATTTCCAATATTTCCAGATAATGCGGTAGAAGGTTGGTTAGTCGATTATGTGGGAACGGAGGGTGTCCTTGCCTACCGTCGCCGTAGGGGCTAGCCCGAAGGAAGGGGTGGGAGGGGTGGGCCAGTTGGCTATGTCGTGTTCGGGAAGCGATGTTTTACGGACATCGAGTGGGACGTGGATTGTCTCGCAGGGGTCAGTGGCCATTGGGGTGTCCAGGGGAAAAGGAGGAGGCAGCTCGGGCGCCAGATGGATAGAGCTTCCATGTAGTTGGATTCTGCCGGAATAAATTCTTCGTAGCATGCACGGTGCACAGCGAAGTCTGGGTTCGCCCAGTAGAACTCCGAGGGCCGTGGGAGCGGGGCTTACACGCGGAATTGGTATGATAATATGTTCTTTCCGTCCATTCCACGAAATTCAGCATCACGGTGGAGATCTTGTACTCGGTGCCTAGTTATGGATCCCCCATTGAAGCTACGCGGTTCAGGTCTCCTCCAAGATGGAGTGCCATCCATTATTCTCGCCAGCACAGATGTAACCACTAGCCTCCAGTCTGTACCAGATATACCTTACTTGGTCATCACTTACTGGGGAGGGGATACGGATGAAGGAGTCGTAGGACATTGGCCTCTGATGCTTGGTGAGATTAGGAAAAAGTGGTTGGATGTCATTGGGGAAGGGGCGGTGTGGGGGCGTTGAATGTGTCAGAAATTACGTCGTAGAATTTCCTACGTTTGATACCTCAAAAACTCGCCAAACTCGCTATGCAGGTAGGAGAGTTTAGGCACTAATGCGTGGCGATACAGCCAAGATCATTCCGGTGACCAACCTATTTTCCCTTAGCCGATGAGACCAGAATCATTATTACAGTATTTTATGTAGGCAACGGCACCGGTATGCAGCTACGGTATTCTCAGGTGTTCTTGTCATTTTCCGTCCATTCTCAGGATAAAACAGCACCTATCCAATCCCTAGCGCCAGTACCTGCATAGCGAGTTTGGCGAGTTTTTGCGGTATGCCCAAGGACTGCCGGCGTTTCCAGCCCACCAATGGAACTTGGGGGTTCTGGGAAGGCTGCGGCGATAAAGTCCAGGTCGTCTCTCATTGGCCTAGCCCAGACACCCTGTGCCCGAGTATCGTTGCCTCTATCAGCAGGCTAGCCTGTCAGGTGTGGGAAAGGGTTGTTAAGCGGGGAGTGGGGTTTCGGCGGTGTGCGCCTGAATAAAATGATCGGCGTGTTTAAGTGGTGGTATTTGGTTGATGGGAGCGAGTAATTTTCCAGCTGTGGGTAGCGAAGGTGGTGCACGAAGCATGGTGATTCTCATTCCATAGACTAGATCCCTGGCAACTTATGGGAGTATTGAGCAGAGTCTCTAGCCCGGTCAGCGAAGCGTTAGTTTGTTTTGGGTTTGGGATTACCGTGTCCTGGTCGACCTCCCCGGACTATAGTACGGAGTGCGTATGTGTTACTTTCCTGATGTATCATACCGGAGGATAGGGAGGTTGGAGTTGGCTCACCTCTAGGACGTAATGCCATAGGGTGTTCATATTAGTTCAGTGGTCGTGCTATAGTTATAATAAATTATATTCTCTTCGCACAAACATTGCCGCCTCGCCCATGTATTTCCTGGAGCCATTTGCCACGATGGAAGCCACAAGGAAACGAGATCCTACTTGGTCTTATATGGTCTTCGATTGCCCCGTGGCTAGTCGCAGCCAGCTCAATGAAATGCTGTTCAAGTTGACCGAAGCTCACTGGCACCGACAAATAATATTTGAGAGGAGATATTTATTTAATCTACAGAAGCTAGTGATGGCTATGATACAATTGTGGATGTCGGGATGTGCACAAGCGTTTGAGTTAATAACCCTCCGTAATGATCGACCCGCCAACCACGCCAATCTCCTAAACCTGTTCCAAGGCTTATTGATATCACCGATCTAATTATGCTTTGCTCTGGTGAGGCAGGGCAAATTAGCCTCAACCCCGGAATACATCCTGAGCTAGCAAATTACCTTCACTACTGACCGTGCTACGCCAATCCCCTCAATCTAGCCGCCACCTCCAATTCCAACCTCTCCTTCGCATACGGCCCTTGGCGAATCTCTCCTATCATGTCCATTTCTAGGGGAAGACACTATGAAAGATTGGCTCGCCAGCTCCTCTCATGTTTGCAACCAGGGACTGTCGAAAATGCCAGCGTAAAAGCTTATCCGAAGCATGATGCGGACCAGCTGGATTGCAGATAACCGGGTCTACAGTTCTGCCATCCATACCGGCCATGTCGGGATTAAACAAAGCAACCTTATAACTGTCCTATCGGAAGTAATCAGTATTACACAAGAACAGTAAACTAACGCAGAGAACAAACGTCCGGATTCACCGATCTTAGGTACTGAGCAAATATGCTGTGGATGTGTTGACGAAGGATAAGCTCATATTGGCACGAGTTGGTCTTTGAGATACCAACAGGGTCATCCATGTCCGAGATCCACCACCCAAACCCCCACTCGAGCCAGAGTTTCCGCGCCTCCAACGGGAAACATGTGCTCCTCCAAAACTCGTCCATTGACCCGGAGCAGTTAGATTCATCGCGCCTGGGGTCACGCATCTTCCGTTCCCAGCTTGAATTCCATCGCGAAAGGCGTTCGACCGACTAGACACTTTGAGGGAGTTGATTCGATGTATCCATTCCTCATTGTTCAATTGTATTACACCTGCAGCTGAGTTAGTTCATACCTCTGCATTGGCAGGATCATGTGCTTGCTCTCGCAAAACATATCGTATGTTCCAATTGGTAGAGGGTTGTTGGTGATAGATACGGTGTTGCCTGAGGTTCGATGTCGAACGCCTATTGGAGCTAGGATGATAAGGAGGATGTCGAGCATATGAAGGAAATTCGCTTCTGTAATCGACCCGTTCTGGATCAATCCGCCAAGGGCATCACCCTCAGGTTTGGCAGCATGATAAAAGTGTTTATTCCGACTGGATGAACAGCGCGAGCCGATGGTGTAGAGAGCCCGACTTTTGTAGTAAGTGTAGGATCAAAGTTGTAGGTGTTAGTGGGCGGAGCAACGCATTTACTCACGCGAGGAGTGTGGGGGGGAGGGGGATGTAACAAAAAAGGACGGAAAAATGAATAGTGGAATGAGAAGGAAAAGATGGAACAGAGGAACACGGAAGATTGGAGGGAAGGCGGGTTTAGCTTGGCGGACTCTTGTGAACATCTACGTATAGCGAGGGTGCATTTATCAATTGCCTCCCTATATTCTTGGTGGAGGTGGTGGTAGGCGAGGGGGAAAGGTTCGGGTAACCTTATTGCCTGGAAGCTTAGTCTACTTCTGCGTCTCGCTCACGGCTTGATTATATAAACCCCGAGGGCCGGGCTGGCCTCAAGTTTCAGCCGCAACCCAGTTGTCACGCCCCATGCGGGTGTAGACCAGAGGGTATCAAGGGTCACTTTATCAATCACCAAAATTTAGCGTAGATTGGCCGAGTATGACAGCTCCGGAACCAGCGGTTACACACGTAGTAATTTCGACGAATGAGCCAAAATTCGGGGGTTCTTTTTTTTTTTTAAAAAAAAAAAGCCTTTGGTCTCTCTTCGACCTTTCTGTGGCTCACCCGTCCGCCCCTCTTCTAACTATCATACAAAGCTTAGCGAACTGACGCATGGCCCCCCGTCCGGCTGGATCCTCATCCTGTATCCGCTCCCTATGTGCAGTGGTAATATGCACTTCAGGTCCCACATTCGAATGGATTCTCCGGGCAAGCACGTGGCGCCTTCAACGGGGAAATCTGGCTTTGATAGCCGGGTTACCCGACACCCCGCTATCCCTTACGCCGTATCCATGCTGGACCCTACTGGTGTAAATAGGAAGCTTCCAGAAGGAACATCCCCAGCTGGCAATACCCAACCTATCAGAGAATCCCATTGGTTTATTAGACCCTACCGATGCTACGAAGGCCGGTTAGAGAGCATGCAATGAATTCTTTGTTCTTAGGCGCGTTGCCTGCTGAACCTGAATCGTTGCCTGACTACTTTCCCTACCCACGCCTGCATACATGGTGACATTACGCTTTATGATGACTCGGATCAGCCCGAGGGACGACATGTTATCTCGGTTGGTGTCTATTCGGTTACTACGGTATCTATGGGGGGGGGGTGAGGGACTGCTGGAGGGCAAACTCTAAATTTGTCGCTATACCATATCCCTTTCGGTAAAATAGCAATGCTGTTGGTAGAACGTTCGATATCGGTTGAAAAGCTATACCATTTTACCTGTTTACGGAACGCAATTCTCTCCAAGAAGACTTCTATTTTGTGCTTCTAAAGAATCTGGAGGGGTACGATGAAATCATCACCCCGCCTTTACCTCTCCGGAATGAGCGAACGCTCATCCTGTTCCTTGTACAACGGTTAAACTCCATGGAAGAGCATTTACAACCCAATTTGGGTGAATGGATTACTCGGGCGCGTGTTCCTAGCTATACACAAGACCTTCGATGTTGAGAAGTTCGTACGGATAAGGAAGATAAAAGAGATAGCGCAAGTTAATAAACCCAATTTTCTTTCATATATAGTGCTACGGAAGGTGCAGGTCGGTGAGGGGTTTCCTTCCCTCAGGAACTCCTGGTTAGAGGAAATGACGCCGGATGGTGATTTCTGCGCTGGGGCAAACCTTACCTATGATGGAAATTTCCGGCTGGGAAGTTTGATCAATAAGCTCCCCGATTATCGCATCCAGATTGACTTATCACGTGACCCTACACGAAGGGGTTGCCAACACTACTCTCCAATTGAGTACTCGGGTTAAACCAAGAGTGGTCAACTGAGTTCTAAGTGTTACTCTCGAAAGATTGGGAGGGCTACGAGACAGAACGGTCAATATTTCAAAGGAAGTACCCATATTCCGCCCAATTGCAGAGGCTATAGAGGGAATGTTGGTGATCGGAGGGGAAACTTATTGAAAATCACCGGTTCTCCGACCCCACCTAACTATCCGGAGACCTTCCCGTAGGTGCCGAAGGATTTGTAAAGCTTAGACGCATGATTGGTAACCACGATGTAAGGTTCTGGAGGGCGTTTTCCTATGAATGTATTTTAGATTGGTCCTGGAGGCCATGGGAATGGACGGCACGAGGCAGCTGCATGGACGGTGATTGGTTAAGAAAGCGGGGTAGACTGAAGCTGAGAGAATCTTAGAAAAAAAGAAAAAAAAAAGGAAAGGCAAGATAAAATCAGAATCGAGTTCGGCCCTACACAGAACAGAAAAGAAAAAACTTCCAAGCGCAGAGAAGAGACGACAGAAAATCACGATTCACAACAAAACTAAAGCTTAATGCCTGAGTTATCTTGGATTTCTGTATGATACTAGGCCATAGGACGCCCTCCAAAATTCCGCCTGTACTCCCAGGTTCCTTGCGGTTAATTCTACTAATACATAGCAGTCGGATCCCGCCCACGTGCACCTAAGGAATACACCATACCGAAAAGAATCGCTCATTCGAAAGTTTCGAAAGTTTAATCCCATCTGTGTTAAGTTAGCGATTGAAACAAAAATGCCCCACACTAAAGGGAAGAACCATTAATCTTGTTTGATGGACAGGGAATGACCTACCAAATGAGAGGACAATTTGCATTGATTCTGGTACATCACTCTGATGTGCGCTCAACTTCAAATTTTCAATCGGGACCTGGGCTTCCCTTGCCTGGCACTGATCCTGCAGGATTCCATGAAATCATTAAGGAAGTACAACCGAGATAGTCTACAGAAATGCCGCCCACAGAGACCACCACCTACAAGAAGGTATTGACCGGATTCGGGCTGGCAACCGCCCGCCGTGCAAGTGGCACCATGATCCAACAGACTACCGAAGTATCTTGCGAGGTCACCGGCAGGACAGGGTAGGTGGGCAGGAGACACTCAGGCTTGCGCTTTAGAATCTTAGGACTCTGAACAATCTGTAAGCTAAGATGGGAGTAATTGGGGATTCAATTGCAGTCGAGGGTCACCCAGTCACTTAGTTGATAAATCACAATCTTTCTACATGATTCCAGATAGGCTCATGTAGGATAAATTGGTGCAATCTATGCTCCTAGTAGCTGGCTGTATCACAGGACGCGGAGTCAAGATGATGGAATGACAATCGGACGTGCTAAAATTATAGTCTCGGGTGGATTCAGTGCGACACATTACACACCGTCAGATCAAAGATGTTCGCACAGGTTCCAAGTTATCACAGTACACTTGTACCTAATCGTCTGCAAACACAGGAACAATCATTTGAATTCTGCTCAGTATCACACTGTCCCGGGGATAAAAACCAAAAGAAAAAGCCAACAGGTACTATCGACACCCCTCCCTTCCACCCTTCATGCCCCCATGATCCCCAACTACTACCTGCAACCCCCAACCCCCAACCATGGCACCCCAACAACTCCCAACTCCTGATCTGGCCCCCACCGCCCCCGGTACCCCCATGAACCCCCACCTCCAATCTTGCCCCCTCTCCACCCGCTGCAGTCCCATGATCACTGACCTGTGTTCCACGCTCCAATTGTACCCTCGGCCTAGGGTGTTTCCACCTAGGGAAGAGTGCCCCTAACACAGTATCAGCATTGAATGAACTAGCATTCAAGATCCGTACAGTAGACTCACCGACTAAGCAGTGCTGTCTGAATTTTAGCGAGCATTGACTGAGACAATCCGAGCTCAGCAGTAAGCTCGGCCTCCATGGAACACGGGGTGGAGAGGGCAGTCAGAACCGTGAGCTTCGTTGTCACTGTGGTCGTTGTAGGAATATTGTCAAGCTGGACGGTGGGAGTTCCAACCATGGTGACACTAACTGTAGCTGGATCGATCCGGTCATTCATGATCATCATAACAGTCCACAAGATTCCTGTCACTAAGGTGGCTATTACCCACCATGTTCCTTCCAGAATCCCGCGCGGACTGGAATTACCAAGTTAGCAACTTTGTTTGTCCGTAATGGGAAAGCTCTTGAACCGACAGATAGGCATTTCTAGTGATAAGATGAAGATAAGAATCAGTGAGGACGCGCTCGATAGCCGGCTCTAAGAACGAATTTAGCTACTACTAATAGTGGCTACAGACGGGAGATGTCAGTAGCAGCGATTTGTTTGCCGAGAAAGTGAAAAGGGTAATGGGGAGAGGTCAAAAGGAGGTGAAGGTTTGCAAGGAAAGACAAACCGCGATCGGAGCAGTGTTCTCAACCGTCCGGGGCCCCCGTATGGCCCGACGGAGGAACTGCCAAGAGCCCGGGACTGGACGGGACGGCAACATATAGTCCGTCCTCGTCCTTGAACTCCTAGGGCGGCCGTCATGAGGAAGGACCAAGAGCCCCACGATCTGAGGCAAGCCCTGGAAGGGGACGGCAGGTGACTATACAGGACCACCCGGGATCGTAAGGGACGGTGGGGGACGGCGGGGGACAGTAGGTAAGCGCTGTCGGTTTGAGGGATGGCAGGGGACGGTGGGTGACTGTGGATGACGGCAGGGAACTGTCGGTGGATAGTCCTTTATTCTTATGTGTGGGGCAAGTTCAGGAAAAGACCGGACGGGACGACACAATCCAGTCCGTTCTTGTCCCTCATTCCTACATGTCGAGAATGTTGAGACAATGACCTGGTGGGAGGACCCAATGCCGTCCGTCTTGGTCCTGGTGCAGGACGGACTGACCGCCCTGTTGCGAGCACTAGATAGGAGCAGAGGTAAGAAGAGTAGGTGTGCAAAGAAACAAAAAACAGGATGGGAGTAGAGGCTGGGAGAAGAGGATTGCAAGGAAAAAAAGAACACAATAGATGTAGAGATTAGGAGAGGGAATTTGTGAGGAAAGAATAATTGTGCAATGGTTCATGTATATGTATCCTGGATTCAATGTCCACAGAGTCAAATTTATTACAATACATCTTTGCCCATTAAAGAACTATCAGAACAAGGATATAAATTCTATGACTGCCCTGCATTTTATCATATGCCGGTATTTTCTACGGGTTTTCTTTTAACCATTTAGCTGTTAAGGATTGCAATTCAAACTACAAAGCAGAGAATGGTGACTGGATGCCCACAACTGGCTGTCGAGTTTAGTGAACAGTATTTACTATCAAGGTAGTGTTGACAGTTAGTAGTAGGGGTGGCTGAATTCCCATATGTAACAGGAGCTACCATAGGAAGATGGATCCTACGGATACAACTGCACCAAACTTCAATCTTCACAAACACAGCTCTTGCAAATGAAAGGAATAAAGTAAAGGGTAAAACTTAATATCATTAAGTTGAAGCTTATTTCAATTGAAGCCTTGAGAGAATGTTGATTATGTCAGGGTAGTATAAAAGTTCTTGTATAATCTTTAAGTAGTCATACATATATCAAAAACTTCACCATCAGGTTACCCCAACTAACATGAGTATGCCCTTTTCCTCTAAGGGTTGTCTGATACTATTGCCTCATTCCCGAAGGCCTAAGATATCACTGTATTCTAGCAGCAGTCTCCTATATAGTTATACATAAGAATCGACAGACCTCTCCCTCATACAGACCTCTTAAAAACCTGGAAAGTCACACCACCAACACCCTTCTCAAGACCCTCCATTAGGCTCACATGTGGTAATAGTGTCAGTATACTTCTATGTCCTATCATTATGTATCAGTGAAAGTGCAATATACAGCAGGACACTGTATATGTTGTTGCTGTCTGTCCAACTCAAAGCTGTTTGCAGGGTAGTGTCACGGCCAGCAAATTTTCTTCACCCTAGTTGAATGTTTCGTACCTGGAGGAGCTCTGAGCAGTTCTCAGGATTCACGTTCTTGAAGAGATAGGTGTCGTAAGACGGACCTAGTTGACCAGGCAGCGCAAGTCGGATAAAGTGCGTGGCGATTCCACGTAGCAAGAGACAAGAGCTGCGCTTGGTCTGATACAGTGATTGATCTCCTTAGTGGTTTTGGACGTACATGCAGGATGTACGTTATAGATCGGAGGATTTCCTATGGTTATGTTATATGTTGAGCTCGGAGGAGCTCCGTTAGATTGAGGGATTTCCTTGGATATATCTATGGGGTGTCCCCCTGGATATTTTACTTTCTTTACGCAATCTGGTAATCTCCTACCTTTGTATATACTTAGGAATTATGTCCGCTCTTTGCTCTCATGTTTATCATGAAGTAACCTTGAGATTATTCACCACTCCGCGTTCCGGACTACGAAAGAGAACAACATTGATACCTTGTTACTCTTTATCTTTTCATGCTCTTGCTTTGCTAGTCTTAGTTCGACCACAAGTAGCGAGCCTGAAGTATGGCTCGCTATCTTTGATTAATATACCTTTGGCCTTCCGTCGTGTCCGCCCGTCCTCGGTTAACTATCTCGACGATAGTTCTCCCGCCTGAACCTTTGCGCCCGTGGCCTTCCTTCGTGTCTGCCCCTCCTCGGTTAACTATCTCGACGATAGCTTCCCTCCTGAACCCGGTAGGTCCCTAGGATCTCAGGACCTCGGACCCTTATGAATCACTTGACGATATTGCATTCAGGAATGAACCTTTGAGCCTTTACACCCTACTCTTGACACTCCCTTGCTTTTAACCTAGACCTCCAGTGGGACACTGGACAATTACCTTTGCCGGTTCGATGCCGGCCATTTTGCCTAGACCTCTGCTGGGATACCAGTTGATACACCTTGGCCGGCTTGATGCCGGCAACCTTCCTTGACCCTCGCTCCTTGGCTGCATACCAATCAGACGGATTACCCTTGGACAATGAGGCCCCTTGACCTAGACCTCCAGTGGGATACTGGACGATTACCTTGGCCCGCTTGGATGCTCCTTAGTTGGACCTTAGTTGGTTATGCCCCTCGCGGGTGGACTCCGGCTTGATGTCGGAAACCCTCCTTGAACCTCCCTCCTCGGCCGCATGCAAGTCAGACGGAGTAACCTTGGATACGGAGGCCCCTTGACCTAGACCTCCAGTCGGATACTGGACGATTATCTTGGCCCGCTTGGATGCTCCTTAGTTGGACCTTAGTTGGTTATGCTCCTCGCGGGTGGACTCTGCCTTGATGTCGGAAACCTTCCTTGAACCCCACTCCTCGGCCGCATACACATTAGACGGAGACACCTTGGATACTGGGGCCCTTGACGATAAGACCTCAGAGGTGGGAACCTGTCCTGATGCTTAGACCTCTGAGGTGGGATACCTGTCTCTTACTTAGACCT
>LN891005.1:126142-161497 GCA_900010015.1 Tuber aestivum | reverse complement strand
GGTGGGATACTGGACATCTGTCTAGACCTCCGAGGTGGGAACCTGTCCTGATGCTTAGACCACTGAGGTGGGATACCTGTCTCTTACTTAGACCTTCGGTGGGACACCTAAGCTGTTTATATCTCTTATTCCGATTGTGGCGTGCCTGCGACTACCTGCTCGGACCTTGTCCGTTACACGTAGACAGGAGGAAAAGTCAGGCCATGTTGGAAAAGTAGAATAGAGTCAATCAAATCAAAAACCATGTAGGTATAAGCTAAGTGAGATTGACCATCTCAAATACAGACTGAAGGTCTGGGGACATAATCCTGCCCTGGCCGGTGAGTTATTGGAACATGGCTGTAAGGATGAGGTATGTGGCTTAGTCGAGTTCTCAAATTATATTGTATCAGCTTAGGGTGTATCTGTGGTAGAGGGACTATCCCATGACATTGACTAGTATGATCATGAAGGAAGGTCCATGAAGATTGATGTAGTCAAGTTATGAACTCAACAACACAAGTTATTAATAAGACTTACAAAGAAGCTAATCACTCTGGTCAAAGCACGGAGGATGGTGACCTGGATTGAAATAAGATTACTCAGCTAATCCAAACCCCCTAGAAGCAGGAATCATGTACTTTCATCAGAGAGGTTTTGTAAAAGCCTTCATGTAAAATGTAGCTATACAGAGAGACTGTAGTCTGCACAAGACAAATACTTTTAGTGTCAAATAGATCCCTATTACTAGAGTAAGTGACAACAAGATGGAAATGTATATTGTTTAATATTAGATAGATGTAGGCTGCAACCACCTAGGTCTGGAATAGAAATATCATGGTACTTTCTTAGCTTTCAGAAATTGTTAGCAAATAAAGAAAAGATCTTATCAATATGTTTGTTATACTTTAAGAGCTACATTTCTGAGTTTTCTTAACCATTATCTGGGCAATCTTATTGGCCATAATTCAAATTTCCTAGACCTGGAATTGGCTACCTGCTACTGATATATTAATAACCTCTCATCACCAAAGCCTTCATGAGAAGCAAGACCTCTACTTAGTCCTCTATACCTATGATGGCTCAACTGACTATTTGACATATCCCTACGGAGGACTTACTACTTGTAGTTATTGCTTGGCAACCCTTACCATTTCCCCCTCGGCAATTAAGTCTACTTGGTAGACAACCTTCCTGTGCTCTCTCATCTCTAAAAGCCTATTTGACTTCACCCTTATCTCTAGTAATATCAACTGATTCACTCTCAACATTATTGCTGTTACAACTGCACTCACAACAAAAGTAAACTATTCTAGAGACCAAGAATGCCAACATGGTGGCATACCATGCTTAGTCTAACCATGGAAGATAAATCACTCAATGCCTGATCAATCTTCAAGGTAGACTATACTCTAGTAAAAGATCAGTTGTTAAAGAGACAACTAATGGGCATAAATGAGGCCAGGAATTCTAGCCTGAACTCTCCGGAGAATTTGATCGTTACCAAAACCCTGCAGAATAGGTACTTCTGTAACATCAACATTACTAAGACTGATATGGGGAAGTAACCTTACAGCTATAGTATAATATTGGGTAAAGGGGTTAGGAATCTGTACAATAGAATGAATCTTACTATTTGGCAATTTAAAAGTTGGAATCTCGGTTCATGTAATAACTTGAAGTCACTATACAGGAGCAACAAAACCTTGCCTATGTTATTGCACTACCAAGCTTCTAAAGGACTTGCAGATAAAGGCCAAATTACCTATAATACTATATAAACTAAGCAGGAAAACAGCAAGATATTAAGATGAAAGAAAATAACAAGCATATCCCAAGGGCTTTTAAACAAGTGGAGAAAGAACAGGAAGCTAGCATTGTTTGTGCAATCCAGGAAGCTTTCAAACCTACTTATGCAAAATGTGGAATCTGATAGCAACTTTCCTCTGTCTAGGATGCAGCGCTATGGAGTTAGCGCGGTATCAGGAAAGAAACAAGGTGTGTTGTATTCGACGTGGTAATAGAAGTGTATGTATAAACAATGCTTCGCTATCTACTGGGAAGCTCTCGGCTCTATATACTTGTAGGTAGCGGGCGTGACATACAAACAGGAAAACAATAAACACCAGTCACACTCGACATGCCCTAATAGTATCCATGGCACCATACATCTGTTGTGCCCCAACAACCTATCGCACTCGAACAACATACGGCATGCAACAGACCTGCGACGCTGTAGCCCAATCTATACTATATGGGATTCCATCCATCAGAATCTCTGTAGCTATTGCTGGGAGGCAAAGAAGCAAACCACAGGCACCATCTGGTGGTCATAATTCCAAATTTCATGCGCTACTCCTACCAGCAGATAAAGAAAAAAGACCTGCAGAACATACCAATGATCCCGGCCAGGAGGAGCTGGCAGAGGACTACCTGGTAATGACCTAAATGCTGGATCCCTATCTGATGGAGGAGACCAACTCTTTCAACAACCACTATCCTGAAAACTACAGTGTGCCACTGCAGATGGCGCTATTGAAATAGATAGCAATGACTTAGCACAGCAACCAGAGATGGTATATACTAAGGAACAGAAAACACATCTGCAGCTACCACCCTCTTTTGAGATCATAGCTGACCAAGATGTGACTTCTTGGCTACACTTATGCCAGGACAATGTTGCTGAAAATGCACTACAGTAGGAATTTGAAAGGACCTGAGGTGGAGAGCCTAAGGCCCTTTACCAATTGTTTACAAAAAAGTATGCAAGGGTTGAAAGAATACTAAGCCTGGGTGGAATTCAATACTTGGATACAGTGGTGCTTAGTACTCCAGGACAGGTACTTGCTCCATAAAGAGGGATCAAACAGGCTAACTTAGCAGTTACAGCGACAATTGGAGTCGGGGAAAGTCAAAAACAGTGCTGTCCCATTATTGCCATTCATACTCACAATGTCTCATACTCCCGGCTATCGGACATGTTGGGGCAGCGTACAATGAATGTAATGGTGAGATTGGATGCTTAAGATCAACTTGGGTCCACGCTACCTAGAAAATATGTTAATTCCCAATCACCAACCCTTTACTTTGTCATACCTGGTATATACAACCGGTGAGCCATTGTCAGTCTTTTTTTGCAAATTGCTGGAGTCTTGTAATGCCCCATTTCCTTACTGTCAATTCTTATATCCTCCAACTATTCTTTTCATGCTACCCACCATTCTTACGACAGATTTGGTAGGTTGTTTGACTAGAACCTTAATGTGTACTAGCTTTGTAGCCCGGACGAATCAGGAGGTTCGAGCCTCCAACACCAAACATACCCTCCTGTGAACCCCTAGGTACTAGATTCTACAGTTTCCTAGCCCCCCGGGAATATAATTACGCCACGAATATCAAGGGTGTCTCCAATGAACACTCGGACACCGGGTCACCTGGTTTCCAGTACTCTGTGCAATATGATCCCCCGTGCAACTCCGGGGGTTCCTGCGATATATACCTACGCTCTCCCATATGTGTTCCTAGGTCATCTGAGAAGTTTGATTACCTCGACACAACTGTCCAGCGGTTATCCTGGATGACGGAGCACCGAAAACGCCGTGGCCGTACAGCTAGAAAACACTCAAGAGCAATTGTGAGCTAACCTACGAGAAGCACTGATTTCCGAGAGCGCTCCCATGTTCTCGGAATGGTTAGAGGGGTATCGCAAAAACTCGCCAAACTCGCTATCCAGGTAAGGGAATGCAGGCACTAGTGCGTGGCGATACAGCCAAGATCATTCCAGTGACCAAGCTATTTTACCTTAGCTGATGAGACCAGCATCATTATTACAGTATTTTATGTAGTAACGGCACCGGTATTCTCAGGTGTTATTGTCATTTTCCGTAATTTCTCAGGGTAAAAAAGCTCCTATCCAATCCCTAGCGACAATACCTGCATAGCGAGTTTACCGAGTTTTTGCGGTAGTTGTGACCATCGAGCTGATTCCTCGGTTACCCTTTGCATAGGTTCTCATCATATATTGGAATTGAGTAACGATAAAGGGCCTTTCGGGGCTAGTAGATATGCGACTAAAATAGAATCACGATATCACGACATGGCAATCTACTGATCCAGCCCGACCGGAGTGTCTTCTTTTTTTTGATGGATTACCGGAAAAAAAATGCAGGGGCGATATCTATTCGGGTCAAATACAAAGCAATTCTGTATTGAATCCCTGCCCCAATTACTCTAGTAGGTATTTTCATACCTTTATACACACTGCCATTATCACTCAAATCAACCAAAAATTGTATATAGCAACTTGAAAACAAACACAACTAGCCAAATGACCTTCCCACTATCCCCGAGTCCAATTCCTGACTCGAGTCGGCTCGTGGACCCCTGTTCGAGCCGGCTCGCGCCTAGTGACCACCCAGGCTCGACCCTAATGACCACCTAGGCTCGAGTCCACTTGGCTCGAGGCCCCCCAGGCTCGAAGGGCTCGAGCCCGGCTCGGCTCGTGCACAACACTAGTGCCGAGTTCGAGGAGTTCGTGCTGGATTGTCATGGAATGATGCTGGTCCGGGTAAGGTAGATAACAGGGTATACTGGGAGTGTTTGTCGTCTATAAAACGGCCTTCACCTCCCGAGGTCACGGAATTTCCATCAACTTCTGTTCCCATCAACCAAACATGGCGGTGATGTTGCAAAAACAACCTACACCCTCCTCCGCCTCCCCGAAATCTACTGGGATGGCGATCAAAGGTTTGATCAAAAAATTTATGGGCTCTCAAAAATCCTCATTTACTCACCTGATATTTTGCAGGGTTTATCGCCGCCCAGGGGTACCCGGTTCTGTACCTAACCGCCCTTCTCGGCACTCTCTTATACATCAATCGCGGAGCAAGCCCACCACCGCCCGCGGCCCCTGTCCAATGCTCCCCACCCATCGTCTACTGCCCCACCCCGCCAGTGGTCAAGTGCCCCGCCCCGCCAGTGGTCAAGTGCCCCGCCCCGCCGGTAATCGAGTGCCCTGTCTCGATCGTGATCGACGGCCCTGCCCCGCGAGTAATCGAGTGCCCTGTCTCGTTCGTGATCGACTGCCCCCCCCCCGCCGGTAATCGAGTGCCCTGTCTAGCTCGTGATCGACTGGCCCGCCTGAGCCACGGCGAACTGCCCCCCCCCCCCTTGTGAACGGCTGCTGCCGCCCCCTTGTTAACAGCCACCCTCTCCTCCGCGACTCAATACGAGGAGAACACCTCCCCTCGTACACCCGAGCTAAATATCCTGTAGGTTACCGCTGCGGAGCGTTTTCAGGGAGTTGGCAGGGAGGGCCTGGCAGAAGCCACTGCCGTGGGAATGTAGGAGGTGGGAAGAATTGGATGAGGTACGGGTGTGTATGGGCGGGCGGCGGGGACGTCTGATTTTAGTCCTCGTGAGTTTTTTTGTCAGAATACTTATCAATTCTGGTCCGAACCGGCCATTCTCCCCGGTGCTGAAAACGTACACAGTACCTGGTCCACCCACGCGAGATCTTACGCTACTTGGGAGTTACTTCTATAGTCGTCAATGAATTAGCCCACATCATACATGTACCGCGGCACGCCTGTGCCCATAGATCAACAACTCAGAAGGTGAGGACTTGGAAATCTCTATCTAAAATACGATAAGCATTTAAGACAGGAACCAGCCCCAGCGTGAACACCATAATATTAAAGGAAACGCAGTTGAGAAGCTCAAACACCCTCCATCCCAGGTACTCCACTAAAGGATAATAGAAAAATCAACTTCAAGTTGATTGTCACAACTACCACAACGATCAGTTCCAGAATCCAGGAGCACTCTTGGTAATTAGTACAACTCATGAGTTAGCTTACTGTTGCTGTTCAGCGTTTTCCAATTGTACAGGCCAAAGGCTCTCGGTGCTCTATTGCAAAGGCAAGCCTTCCAATGGGTCCGGGTTGAGATTGGTCAACCCGGGTTCCTCATTGGGTTGGGTTGGGTTCATTGGGTCGGGTCGGGGATTTTACTTATTTGGGTTGGGTTGGGTTCTAGAATGCTCCACCCGGGTTACCCATGGAACCCAACCATTGCGTTTCCCCGCCCCTATTAGGGGTCCCCAAACCCCGGACAGGATTTGGGTGGGTTGAGGACAGGTTGACTTGCCACTAAATAACTACCAATAAGATTCACATACTGGACAATAGGTTTGAGGACCCTAGATGGAGGGTGGAAAACCATGGATGAGTTGAGAGTCCATCCCTTACCCTGTTGCCGAATTTCATGGCAGCGTAGTCCTGGTGGGTCTTAGCTGACAAGGACAGGTATTTTCCCAGTGGGTTGTGGGTTGTCCTGAAGAGTACGCAGAAAATCTTGTTTCTGTCATGGCCATGCTGATCGGTACCCAAACGAGGTGTTGGGCTGAGAATGCACAAACTGAGTAACACTCAGAATGGTCATGATCGAGGTGTCATCCTCTGTGCACATTTAATCATAATTGCCCCAGTAGGCTAGTACTTAGTAGTCTGGACAGGGCTGAACATCTGCCTGATGGCCCACACTACCGCCGAGCTGTTGGTAACTATCTCCAGTACTCATAAGTGGTAGAATAGCATCTGCCGTGATTATGGGGTAGGGGATAAATGCCTAAAGGCGACACTCGGTTATACTAGTAGATATTTTTTTTATTTTTACTATACTCAAGGTGGTAACATCTAGTCTAGTTCTTTAGTGCTCCGTGAAACCCATCCACCACTTTTGCAGGATGGGCAGTTGAGTTGAGTTGGGCCATGGATCATGATCTGGACCAATCACCATTGATTCCCAATTTCCATCGTCAACTCAACCAAATCCTGTCCAAAGTTTGAGGACCCCTATTCTAGACATGTGCCAGATCATGACTTCACACCTTACCTTTCATCCTTCTCTCCTCCAAGTTGAACAGTATCTTGAAAACCTGCTTCGACAGCTCTGCCACACAAAGTACTCATAGACAAAGAGTTGGAAAAGTAAATAAAATAACCAAATCAAACAACATAGAAATCAAGAAAAATACTAGGGGGTGATTGTGATTAATCGGTATAGCAATCATAAGTTTATGAAGAATAAGTGTACAAGTTCCTTTTTTGATAAAGCTCTTGTTGAACGCAATAAATTTATCGTTCAGCTATTATGTACTCTGGAGGTATATGGTACTTCTCCAGAGGTATTGCAGACTCTTTTAAAATACCAGAAACCTTGTTCCAGTTACAGTCTATATCCTACCTGCTGATCAGCCAATCCATATGAAAACTTTCTGTCATTAAGACCACTTTACTCCAGTAGCTGTAGGCTTTACATGTAGCTCATAACTCTAGGTTATATGTTGTTTATTCGACAACTAAGACTGGAGTTCAATCCAGAGCCACTAAAAAAGAATCCTGGTTTTGTATAAAGTCATCCCGCTGCCAGTGCATAATCGTAGAAAACCTATCCTGTGTTTTATCCAGTTGTGAAATTGTCCTATAGAATACTAGGACGGCCATGCTGTAGACAATGGACTTAGAGGGTTAAAACTTACGGATTTAAGGTCCGTGTAAGATTCTTCTATAAAAATTGTCGACTGCATGCACCTGTAGTGGGAATTCTGTAAAGATACAAGAAACCGAATGAAGAAACTCAAATACTCTCTAAGATACAAAATCAAAGAATAACAGCAATATCTTGCCAACTCTCATAATGGCCGCCATAACAAGTTGGGGAAGAGGGGAGCGCGCACCCTAGTCACTGCGACTCGTGAATTATCTCCTCTTTTGCTTTTGGCTTCCTGCCCTTCTGTTTGAAAAGGCATTTGGACACTGCAGTAGGGCTTCCTCAAGTTTCAAGGCTCTCTGGGTATATGATTTCTCTGAGGCCTGCCAAATGCGCAACTCGGTGGATAGTTCCTCAACCTGGGCGCAACAAGTTTTCGTGGTGAGCTATGTGTTCAATTAGAGCGACTCGCGTATTAGCTTCTTTCTGCAGTGTGTCTCCTCACCTTCATACGGTCCAAAGCATTGCTGAATGCCAGTAATGACTTCTCTAGTTCAATCACGTTCCGAGACTTGGTTTTCTCGGAGGCCAGGCAAATTCCCAATCATTGGCTAGTTCCTCAACGGCCCATTTGGTTTTCTGGGAGTACTGGGTGTTCGGGCCTTCGTGGATGGTAGAGGCGCGAACTCGGGGTTCCCCCCGCTCCAGGAAGTAAGTACCCACTAAACCACCAAGAAAACCACCCAGAAAACCGCACACTGTGACTCCCACTAGCTTGGAAAGAACCACTGAAATATTTTTGATCTCCCAGTCAGTGGACAAGACCTAATCATGAGACCCTAGGGCTTTGTAAACAAACCAAATACTTCACGCATCTTCTATAGGAGGTATGACTAAGTTGGTATATTATTGGTTTATCGTTCCTATATGTCTTAGGCAATCGAGAACAATGATTTTAAGTACTCACGGCGCAGGTTTGCTCTGCCAGTTCGTATTCTGGAATCGCTCATCCTCGGATGTTTTGGCCTATACAAGACACCAAAGTGCCTCCGGCGCAACACTAGCTAAAGTATATGGACACCTTAAAACAAAGCTGTAACATTGACTACTGCTGAGTCGCCAGTTTTCCTGCAGCCACAGTAACAATCCCCACATAAAGCATCCCCGGCCCCTTTAATTTAGCTGCTAGGAGTGCGTGAAGGGAACAAACTTAAAACAAATACAAAATATTATCCATTAAATTTATTATTAAAGTACCATGATGAATAATACATCTATTAAGCTTTTCCTGAAAGCTTTGACAATGCCTATCGATCAATTCCTATGGAAACTGTCTCCAAACCTCAACCAATGTACCCTTTGCTTGCGGAACCGTTTCCTGACTAGTACCAGTAAATTGGTAAGCGGCAATCTCATCTTTACAATCATCCCATAGTCACTCAATTTGGCTAAGATCTGGTGATCTTGATGGCTATTTAAATGTGACGATTCCCTTCTGCTGGCATAGCTCACAATCACCTTTTGTTGTTTCAAGTGAATGGAGATGAATGTCATCCAGGTTCTTGGGGTTTAGAGTTTTCTTAGTATGGTTGCAATCATAGTTCTGTACTGCGTTTTATTGGCTAAAATTCCCGAGGATGAGCGATTCCTTAATAGGAACTGGCAGAGTAAACCGGCGCCTTGAGTACCCAATCTCATCCTCACGGCTACCGGGCCTCTACGAGTCCGCTAAGTGGAAGAGAGGAAAGTTTGTGAAAAAGAGTCAAGGGCGCGAGGAAACCCTGTTTAGTGCTCAGGGACCACAGTTGTCCTAACGCCCGCGAACCCGGACGGGAAGCTATGGGAGACAGGTCGTAATTCTTGCACAAGCGAAGGGCACCTGGCGGCCAGCCGTCCAATTGGGTAGCCAGGGCCATAGGGCATGAGGTTTTGGTTTGAGTGATTTGTCTTTCTTTCGGAGTCTACGTCACAGGTTTTCCTTTTGCTTCCAGCTTGCTTCTGGTTGGGGTTTCACTTGTTTCCTATCAGGTAGGAGTTTTCCCTCCTTGGGGGGAGAGGTGGAGTTGGGCCCACACCAAAGGGTCCTGGGGTGATTGGTTTTTCGTCAGGGCAAACGGGATGTTTTGGGAATTAAAGACATTTGTACGTCATACGGCGAGGTCCATATGCGTTGTTGAGCCACAATCCATAAGTACATTAATTAATTAAGAAAAAACAAAAAGACTTTTGATTCTTAAACGCAGCTCGCCTCTACGCTGCCTAGGAAATTACTTAAACACATTCGACCGACCATTAACTCTGTCATACCTCATATACACTATACGAGGAGCCATTGTTGGTTTGTTTGCGAGATCCGGAAGTCTTGTAAAGCCCCATTGACTGACTGTGTGTGGTTATATCCTTCGGATATCTATTCCGTGCTACTCTCTGGTTTTGTGTCTGGTCTGTGGGGTTGTTTGAATGGAAAATTTGATGTAGTGGGGCTTTACGGCCAGGGTGAATACTCGAGTTCGTATCCCGAACACCAATGGCCCCTCCGATGAATACCTAGGTATCTTATTCGATAGTTTCCTAGCCTTGGAAGAATATAATCGCCCCTAAAACACCAAGGGTGTCTGGAATGAACACCTGGACATTCGGTCACCTGGTCTCCAGTATTCCGTGGTATCTGATCGCCTATACAAAGCAGAGGGTTCCTGTAATAAACACCTGGATGCTCCGATACATGCCCCGGGCCTCTAAAGCATTTGATTCCCTGTATGTAATTTTCCGGTGATTCTCCTTTGCACAAGCCCTCCAATGGGTTGACCCGGGTTGAAAATAAGTGTACCCAACCCAACCCAACCCAACCATAATCCGGGTTTGTGTATGGAACAACGACAGGGTGAAAACATTGGTAAATTCTTATGTGTTTAACAGCAGAATTTGATAAAGATCACAGATAAAAGAAGGTTCAAAGTCAGTCTAGCATTACATATTGAGCTATGACGGTCATCGGAAGCGAGCGAGATTTCTAGACTACTGTGACTAAAAGAATTAAGGTTACCATTTCGTCTAATCTTACTTAATTTAGAGAGTTTTTCCATGCTGTTCCATGCTGTACCTCGTAAAGAAAGTTTTCCCATTCCGTGGATCAGGCTATGCTGCGCCATGGGATAGCTCAAATTGACTAGGAAGGCTAGGCAATAAAAAGGAGAAAACGCAATGGTTGGGTTCCATGGGTAACCCGGGTGGAGCATTCTAGAACCCAACCCAACCCAAATAAGTAAAATCCCCGACCCGACCCAATGAACCCAACCCAACCCAATGAAGAACCCGGGTTGACCCATCTCAACCCGGACACATTGGAAGGCTTGCCTTTGAAATAGAGCACCGAGAGCCTTTGGCCTGTACAATTGGAAAACGCTGAACAGCAACAGTAAGCTAACTCATGAGTAGCACTAATTACCAAGAGTGCTCCTGGATTCTGGAAGTGATCGTTGTGGTAGTTGTGGCAATCACCTTGAAGCTGATTTTTCTATTATTCTTCAGTGGAGTACCTGAGATGCAGGGTGTTTGAGCTTCTCAACCGCGTTTGCTTTAATATTATGGTGTTGATGCTGGGGCTGGTTCCTGTCTTAAATGTTTATCGTATGTTAGATAGAGATTTCCAAGTCCGCACCTTCTCAGTTGTTGATCTATTGGCACAGGCATACCGCGGTACCTGTATGATGTGGCCTAATTGATTGATGAGTATAGAAGTAACTCCCAAGTAGGGTAAGATCTCGCGTGGGTGGACCGGGTACTGTGTACGTGTTCAGCACCGGGGAGAATGGCCGGTTCGGACCAGAATTGATAAGTATTCTGACAAAAAAACTCACGACTAGAATCAGACGTCCCCCCACGCCCACCTGCGCCTCCACGTCCAGCACCACATTCACCCTCCCCCCCCCACCCATACACACCCGTACCTCCTCCAATTCCTCCCACCTCCTACATTCCCACCGCAGTGGCTTCCGCCAGGCCCTCCGTGCCAACTCCCTGGAAACCCTCCCCAGCGGTAACCTACAGGATATTTAGCTCCGGTGTACGAGGGGAGATATTCTCCTCGTATTGAGCCGCGGAGGAGGGGGTGGCTGTTAACAACTGGGCCGCAGCGGCCTTTCACATGGGGGAGGGGGGCAGTTCGCCATGGGGCAGGCGCCGCAGTTGACCGTGCCGCAGTTGACCGTGCCGCAGGGGGGGCATTTGACTACCGGCGGGGAGGGGCAGTTGACCACCGGCGGGGCGGGGCAGTTGACCACGGGCGGGGCGGGGCAGTTAACCACGGGCGGGGCGGGGCACTTGACCACCGGCGGGGCGGGGCAGTAGACGATGGGTGCGGGGCATCGGACAGGGGCCGCGGGAGGTGGTGGGCTTGCTTCGCGTTTGATGTATAAGAGGGTGCCGAGAAGGGCGGTCAGGTACAGAACCGGGTACCCCAGGGAGGCGATAAACCCTGCAAAGTATCAGATGAGTAAATCAGGATTATTGAGAGCCCATAAATGTCTTGATCAAACCTTTGATCGCCATCCAAGTGGATTTCGGGGAGGCGGAGGAGGGTGTAGGTTGTTTTCGCAACATCTCGGCCATGTTTGGTTGATGGGAACAGAAGTTGATGGTAATTCCGTGACCTCGGGAGGCAAAGGCCATTTTATAGACGACAAACACTCCCAGTATACCCTGTTATCTACCTCACCCGGACCAGTATCATTCCATGACAATCTAGCACAAACTCCTGGAACTCGGAGCCAGATATTACTGGAAAGGACCCCTGTCCTAGTATATAATCCCAATGCAAGTATGAAAATCACCACTAGAAATTTGGAGAGGGATTCAATACAGAATTGCTTGGTATTTGACTGGAATAGCTATCGCCCCTGCATTTCTGTCCCGTAATCCATCAAAAAAGAAGTGACTCCAATTGGGCTCCATCAGTAGATTACCATGTCGTGATATCGTGATTCTATTTTAGTCACATGTCTACTAGCCCCGAAAGGCCCTTAATAGTTACTCAATTCCGAATATATGATGAGAACCTATATAAAGCATAACCGCGGAATTAGCTCGATGGTCACAACTACTCCTCTGACCATTCTGAGAACTCTAGAGCAGTCACGGAAATCAGTGCTACTCACAGGCTCGCTTCCTGTTGATCTTGAGCGTTTTCTATTTGTACGGCAAAGGGGTTTTCGGCGCTCCGTCATCCAGGATACCCGCTGGGCAATTAGGTGGGGGTATTCAAACTCCTCAGATGACCTGGGGACACATATGGGAGAGCGTAGGTATTTATCGCAAGAACCCCCGGAGTTGTATGGGCGATCATATTGCACAGCATACTGGGAGTCGGGTGACCGAGTGTCCGAGTGTTCATTGGACACCCTTGATATTCGTGGCGTAATTATATTCCTGGGGGGGCTACGAAACTGCAGATCTAGTACCTAGGGGTTCATAGGAGGCTACGTTTGGTGTTTGAGGCTCGAACCTCCTGATTCGTCCGGGCTACAAAGCTAGTACACATTAAGGCTCTGTTTGGCGGGAACGGTCCATTTCAAAATGGTTGCAACAGGCGAAATGGAGCACTTCGGTTTCGAAACGGTTTCTGTTACCTTCAATTGATTTTTTTTATTAACCCCTAGCAACACTCTATAGGGCAAAGTAATCGAGAGGAATCCTAAACACCATACCCTAGTAAACCTGGTGTTTTCTTTTTCTTGTAAACTAATGAAATAAAGTCTATATTATGTGCAAATCTCTGAGTCTCCTGTATGAAAAAAGTATTGTATCTTAACATTTGTGGAAACTTCAAGTTCCCCTTTCTCCAAAAACGTTTCAACTTATTTACAAATACAAAGATAGATGAGTATTCTCCTCAATATCAATGTATTACTACTTTTACCATACTTATCATAATTGTTCAAGTTTACTAATTTAAAATAGTAGTTCACCTTTGAATACACAAAACTTAAGCAATAAGACTCTATCAACATAGTTACTAGATGCTAGTGCAAGTCAAAAAGGTGCATGTATACTGTGAAGTATAAACCGGTAATGGAAGAGATACCAGTGTATTCACTTCTAACTAAGAGCAACTGAGATCATGACAAAAGATTGATGATAAAAAGGAATAACTTTGTATAATAATCAAAGGTGAAAGATCAAGTACCAGACTTCTTATGGAAGATAGTGACAAAGGAAAAACTATTACCGTAAAGAAAGGAATAAGGAACAACTGAGAGATGCACCAGTGATTCTGTAGCTGAAACTGTACTAAATCCAACTTGATACATGAGGACTGAGTTTTCCTTCATAAGGTGTATCAACCCTAAGAGTGAAACCTGAATCTGTAATGGTCAAACAAGTGAAAAGATTGTCCTAATGCTAGCAGCTGGTGGTGAGAGCATCAAAACACGAAGTTCAAACATAGTGGGTCTCAACATACTCCCCACTAGACACCAGCGATACAAATAGTTGCTGAAACACCAGTGACAGGAGATGTTGGAGGACGTGTAGACCAAGATCCTTTGTCAATAGATTGGCAGGATTGAGTTTTCCACTAGTATACCACTCACGAATGTAGTGGTATCAGATGTTTACCTGTTGTGATTGACAGTAGAGTGCCGGATTTTTGGTCAGAAAATGTGAATTGATGTTGTGACTCAGGAGGATGTATTTCTACCCACTTTGTGCTAGCTGTCGGTCATGGAGCAGTTGCTTAAACCAGATGAGAGGTTGACAGACATTTGTGAGAGCAATGTACTCAGCCTCAGTCTAGAATAAGGTGACAAGCAGTTGTTATTTACTGGTCCCAGCTATGGGATAGTGGTAGTAGTAGCTGGTGGAGTCAGAGAAACAGCGGCGATCAACTAGGGGATCAACTAGGGAGTCTGCATATAAGGAGTCATTATAGACATGTAATGGGCATGCATGTTTTGAATTCACTGGTGATCAATATGTGAGAGAAAGTTAAGTAGTTAATGCAAAGATATTGAACTACAGTTTTTGCAAGCTGTTGATGAGTCTCACAAGGATAACTGAGGTACTGATTGAAATGGTAACCTGCATGGAGAATATCCACTCGGGTTATTATCACGGCATAGAGGAGGCTACTGATAAGGGGGTAATAGGAGGTTTTGCCAGCTTGGAGTTTAATAGTATCATGACGGAGGAGTTGCTCAGTGGAAGATACAGGTGTCTGAACCTTTTGTGCTCCAGCAGGCAGTTGTTCCATTATAAGATACTTGATGTATTGTTTTTGTCTCAGTTGTACCAGACTGTGTGCTTGGTTCTACTTTAGCTGGATGGACAGAAGGTACTGTGGTAATCCTAAGGACTTCACTTTGAAGTACGTATTTAGCTATAACCCAATGCCTTGGTCCTTTTTCATGATGTAGAGAAGATTATCAACATGTAGTCCTACAAATTTACAAGTTGTAGTGTTTATAAGAAGTACAGAATCAGTAGTTGACTACAGAAATCCTCTCTTAGCTAACACCTTATGCAGAGTTTCAGCCCAACAACAAGCACCTTGTATTGGCCGGTAAAGGCTTCTCCGTAAATGATGAAACTTACTAGTGGTAACTAACACTGCTGGTGGGGGCAAATATGGAGTTGGTCCTCAAGGGATGCATTGAGATATGCAGACTCAATATTGAATTGCAAGGCAGTCAAGTCATGCTATAGGCAAAGTACGAGAAGAAGGCCTATCGTGTCGGTTCATGCTAGTGTTGAGTAGCTCTCATTATAGTCTATTCCAGGTATTTGTATAAAACCTGATGTTGTCAGCTGTGCCATGTATATTTTCAGTACTCCTTTCTCGTCTCATTTCATTTTCAATGCCCACTTACTATCTATGTACTGTGCATGTGCTGCTGGGTTGGCTTGCTCCCATGTCTCATGGTCTTGTATAGCCTTTACCTCTTTTCCAATGGTTATCACCCATTTCTTTCTCTCAGATCCTTGTAAAGCCTCTCGTAGTGTAGGATTGGCAGGATTACCAGGAATAGGATTGGTGAGGAGAGCAAATTGAGCACAAAGGCCATATCCCTTTGGTGGTCTACTGAGCCTCCCTGCTCTCATTATACAACAAGGAAGACAGGAAGAAATAGACATCTCCGAAGACCAGGATGTGGAGAAAGGTGAGAGAGTCCTGCCAATAGTGCAACTGGTTGACATTAGTGCCATACAATCTTAGACTGAGCTAACAGGAGCAGAGGTACTTAGGTTGACATGAAACTGTCCTACTATGGATAGAGTGGGTTGGTGACAGGAGGGTTGAGGAGCTGTACAAAGGAACGCAGGAAAACGTTCCTACAGCTTGAGGTGAATTGGGACATCGTAACTTCCAGGACTATGATTTTGTTTCAACAGAGTAGTCAGGACTGGTTTGGGGTACTACCTCCAGCATTGCAGCTGGTATTGACATAGAAGAATATATTGTAAGCTCTGGCTTAACCATATTTGTTGGAGAGACTGGTACATCATTGGATAAACGGTAGGGTCTGATATCTCAGGCAATACGTATCTAGCCATTAGTAGTTATCCAAAACTCAAATTCATTTCTCTCTTCTCCATATCCTACTAGAAAGGCCTCTTCTGATTGTACCAGAAGCTTTGCGACAACTTGTCAATACTCTTCTAGAAGAAGGACAAACATCAGCGAACCAAAAGCATGCAGGTTTGTGAGCGATGGCTTACTGGACTGGAGCCCTATGAAGGGTGTTTTTCTCTTGAACCAGTGGTGCAGTATTCGCTGCTTCGTATATGTTGCATCTGCAACTCATTTGACCAATACGGTCAAGGGTGAGTGGGCATCAAAGATCAGGGTACAGGCAGAGCCACAAATAGTGTATTTAAGCTACTCAGAAGTTCTATTTATTCCATGGATATAGGCAATACTAAATCTTTGCTTTATTCCTAGAGTACTTAAGGCATTCTAGAACTTGTAAGATGAAAATTCACGTGCAGAGTGATAGATACTTTTCACCTTGATGCCATATTGACGCGCAACCAACTGCACCATCTCCAGCAGTGCCTGTAGAGCCTCATCTCTGGTACACATAAAACGGGCCTGTATGTAGTGGCTTTATTCAGCAATAAATCAGCCAAAATAGCAGTTCCCAGTCTGTATTTGGTAGCTAAATGGACTACATATCTCGGTATCAACAGTTGCAAATATTCCTTTATCAGTAAAAATTATTCTTGCATCAGAGGCATGGGCAGTGCCTCCTGATGCAAGCAGGGAGAATTTAGCATCAGGTGGGTCTAGTACGTCTGGTACTCGGACGCCAGTCATAGTTGGTCCTGTGCCTCTGGTACTCAGGTACCAAGTCAGGCTGCATCCTGTACATCTGGTACTTGGGTGCCAAGCCAGGTTATATCCAAGTGCTTATACTAAGAAGTACCACGTCCGCCTAGCATCCTAAGTAAGTGACGCCCACTGGTTATCATTCTGAGATTCCTAGTAATAAATACAGCTGCCTGTCGCTCCCCCTTTACCACCCTCCTGCCAGCCCGCCCCCCTACCAGTGTCCTGCATATATTCTCCCCTGCATTGCAGACTTTGTTGTTTTCTTTACCAGTGCCTGCCATACCAGTGAGCAAGGTTCTGTGACTTGAGATTCTGAGGGTATCCTTTGGGGGCAGGGTCTGAGGCTCAGTAGACTAAGTCTACTCAATGCCAGCCTTTCAGTGGTACGTTGGCACAGCCACCCGCCCTGGTATAGGGAAGGAACATTGGGCTTTAGGTTGCATTTATTGGTTGTGGTTTCTTTGGTTGCTTAGTAGCATTTCCTTTGTATTATCATTGGGATCAGTTACCACGCAACGGAACATGGTGGAACCTGAAGGAAGGATTGTGGCTTCATGTGACGCCAAGGACTTTCCTTTGTATTAGTGATCATGGAGGATTTTCTACCTATATAAGGACGTGTGCCCCCTTATATTTGATGTTCTCTGTACAATCTGGTAATCTCCTTCAGACACCTGTACTAAGGAATTACACTCTCCTCCGCCCCGCATCCTCTTGAACCTGTGAACCCTGACCCTGAGCCCCCTGACCCATGAACCTCGTACAACTCGCTTCGGTTGTACCCCCGCACCTAGACCTCATCTTCAGAATCCTGCCTGTCCTGATCGTAGTGTGCCTGGGGCTACCCGACCCTCAGACCCTGACCATTACATATGTGGGACGTCTACTCAGCACCAATATTAGTGGAGCTATAGCCCGATATGAAGGTGGTCTGTAGCCTGGCAGAGTTCTGGTGGAGTTCGGGGACAGTGCTGACTTTGATACCAGGCTTCATGGGCATCCTGTGGACGCAGCATCTGAGTCTCAGCTGCCTGATTCTACTTATTGCCAGGCTTCCATAAGGTATCTCAGAAGTCTACTCAGCACCAATATTAATGGAACTACAGCCTGTTATGAAATTGGTCTTTACCCAGACAGAGTTCTGGCTTAGTACAGAATTTGATGCTGGATCCTGAGGACAGTCATTGAGTGTAGTGTCTGAGACTCCTTGTCCTATTTCTACTTGACGCCAGCCTTCCAGTGGTACCCTAGACGTCCACTCAGCACCAATTTTGGTGGATCTACAGCCTATTATGAAAGGGGTCCTTACCCTGGTAGAGTTCTGGTGGAGTTCTGCCAGAGTACTGGCTTTGATGCCAGATTCCTCTGGGATCCTTTGGGCGCAGCATGTGAGAGTGGGCAGCCGGATTCCACTCGATGCCAGCTTTCTAGGGGAACCCCAGATGTCTACATGATGCCAATGTTGGTGGAGCTACAGCCTGTTATGAAAGTGGTCTTTACCCTGGCGGAGTTCTGCCAGTGTAAAGACCACTTTCATAACAGGCTGCACCAAATTGCTGAGGCATCCTGTGGCGGTAGTGTCTGAGACCACACAGCCGAATTCTACTCGACGCTAGCTTGCCACCAGTATCTCGAACGCGTACTCAGCACCAATGTTGATGGAGCTAGAGCCTATTATAAAAGTTGTCTGTACCCTCGCAAAGATCTGGCATAGTACTGGGTTTGATGCAGGATGCCTCGGGCAGTTATGGGGCACAGTATCTGAGACTCTGTAACGTGTTCGCGCCGGGCGCTAGTCACGCTGCTGAGTACCATAGGAGCTGAGTGATTCTCTACCGGAGAGTAACAGTCTTGGCTCGCTAAGGGAGGCTTCGGTGGTGTACTAGGAGAATAAAGATAACCGTTCAACCGAGTATATTAGAATACTGTCTGTCAAAGTCTGCCGTTTCCAGAGTGGAAAACGGCGGTCTTTTTAAGTACATGTGTTTGAGTACGATCATGAATTCTCACTCATGTTCTTACTCAATCAAAGCGTAAAAATAACCAAGTATCAACCGATACTTCAAACAAAACATAAAACAAACTAAGTATCAACCGATACTTAAAACAAAACATAAAACAAACGAAGTTAACCGAGTACCAGCTCCTGTTACAGACTCAGCCAACTAATCCTACTCGATGCCAGAGGTCCAGCCGTACCTTGGATGTCCACTCAGCACTAATATTGGTGCATCTACTGCCCATTATAAAAGTGGTCTTTACCTTGGCAGAGTTCTGGGGGAGTTCTGAAGGAGTGCTGACTTTGATGCAAGATTTCTCTGGCATCCTTTGCTTACAGCATCTGAGGCTTGGCCACCTGATACCACCCGTTACCAGCATTCCAGGAGTGCCCCGGATGTCTACTGGGTACCAATATTAGTACAGCTACAACCTGCTATGAAAGTGGTCTTTACCCAGGTGGGGTTCTGGCCGAGTTCTGGCCGAGTGCTGAATTTCATAGCAGATTCCTCCGGGATCCTTTGGCTACAGTGTCTGAGACCGAGCGGCCTGATTCTACTCGATGTCAGCTTTTCAGAGGTACCCCAGATGTCTACTAGGTGCTAATATTGATGGAGCTCCAGCCTGTTATGCAAGTGGTCTTTACCCTGGCGGAGTTCTGGTGGACTTGAGCCAAGTGCTGAATTTGATACCAGATTCCTGGATATGCTTTCACTGCAGCATCTGAGACCTTGCGGCCTGATTCTACTCAATGCAAGCTTTCTGGCAGTACCCCGGACTTCTACTCAACATCAATATTGGGGTAGCTACAGGCTCTTATACAAGTGGTCTTTGCCCTGGCGGAGTTCTGATGGAGTGCGGACTTTGATGCCAGACTCCACTGGCATCCTTTGGACAAAGTACCTGATACTCCCCAGCCTCACTCCCCAGGACCCGGGCCCTCCCACAGTACCCCGGGCATCTACTTGCTCCCATCATTAATAGAGTGAAACCCTGTTCTGAAACACCTTTTTATGACAGAGTTTTGGCAGGGTGCTGACCTTGATACCAGATTCCTCAGGTGTCCGTAGTGCGCAGCACTGGATACTGGGTGGCCTCGATCCACTTGACACTGGCCTTATAACAGTACGCAGGACGTCTACCTGCTACCACTATTGATTGAGTTACACCCTTAACTGCAAGTGGCATGGCGAAGTTCTAGTACTGTACTGACTTTGATGCCAGATTCCTTGACAACACCTTCGGCACAGTATCTGATACTCGGTAACCTGAATTTACCTGATACTGGCTTTCCCCTGGTACTCAGGACATCTACTCACTACCATTATTACAGGAGCTATTACTTGTTAGACAAGTAGTTGGACCAGATTTATGGTATAGTGTGGGGAAAGGCAGCGGTTCTTTCTGTTCTATGTATTATGGAACTAATATGACTAGAAATATTACTATTTATTTGATCAGTTTTGGAATCAACATATGTGACCCAGGTTACAAGGTCCAATTGTGGCATTACGTCCTCACTGGTATTGCAGATGTGTCCCGAGTTCAGAGGTAATGGCTTAGTTGCCTTCTTGTTGGGTCCTGACTATGGGTACCAAGGCTCTCCTGCATTCTGCTTGTATCCTGAGTTCTGGCCCCAAGTCTTGCTTGCGTTCTGCTTGTATTATGAGTTCTGACACCAAGGACTCCTATGTCTTAAGTTTGGGTGGCAGCTTTCTTACATCATCATTCCTGGTTTGCATCCTGTACCTCCTGTGCATCAGATGCACAGGATGCACAGGATTCAAGATTTTATTCTTGCTGATGTTGCCCCTTGGTTGATCACTTTTTTGGAATTTACTACTTGAACTTAGC
Organism: Tuber aestivum; assembly: GCA_900010015.1. Taxonomy (NCBI): domain Eukaryota; kingdom Fungi; phylum Ascomycota; class Pezizomycetes; order Pezizales; family Tuberaceae; genus Tuber; species Tuber aestivum. The sequence continues at coordinate 140,847 of LN891005.1, read as the reverse complement.
CTTTAGCCAAGCATCACTGGAGAATTTGCCCTTCTGGCATGGTATACCAGTATCTGGAATTCCATCAACATTGCTGTGTGGTGTGAAAAAAGCTGACCGTGGGTGGTATTCAAGGTGCCAATGTAGCTGCATAACTGTCACTGCAGGGGTCTCTGGCCTAGATCTAACAATCTCTAGGTCTCCAAAAGGTACCTCTTTAAGTACTAAATTCTTTTTCCTAAAAATCTTTGTTCAATTAATATCTCCTACCTTCTCAGCTCCAGCTTCTGCTATCTTTCCACTGGAAATAAAGGAGAACTGTAATTTTGGAATCAACTACATGTGATAGGGGATCATACAGTTTTGAGAGCCATTTGACAGCAAGCCCACTACCTCAGTAGTACTGACTATAGTGGCACACACCTAGTCCCCATTCCCAATCATAATAGAGGTTTGAATTGGCCATAGGTTCCACAGTACCTTTGTGTCATTGGACCTATGAATACTAGCACTACTACCTAAGATCTAGGCACTAGATAGATACTTAGAACTTGTTGTCAGAAAGGCATACCAGTCCTGACTACTGGACCTGGCCAGGGAAATTTGAGCTGTAGCAGCAGTTTCATTCTTCTCTCTCCTCTTGCCCCAGTACTCTGATTCTAGATGTCCAACACCCTTGAATCCCTTTGGCTTACAATATTCATACAGTTTGCTACATTTCAGATTATCCCTTCCTCCTTGGCTTCTTTCCATACAGGTATGGCTGGTAATGAAGGTAGCATTATTAGTGGTGGGAGTAGAGGTTGGTGGGCAGAGGCCTAGGAGCTTGTAGCAAATGTGAGTATAAGTGATTGGGTTTTGCATAGTCAAGTTATCGATTATGTTGTCAATGATTACTGCGAGTGAGGTAATAGAAAAGTGTCATGGTGACCCAGCCATGGAGACGGAATATGCACAGGGCTTCGGTTGTGGGTATTGGCTATGGTTTGCTTGGTTGCCATGTGAAGGAGTTCCTTTGTGTCATGATTGAAAAGTCTTGCCATGCAACGGAACATGGTATAATATGGTAGAGACATCGTGGCTACACTCGATACCAGGGACCTTCATTTGTATTAGTGATCTGGAAGAATTTCTGGTTATATAAGGGGCTGTGCCCCCTTATATTTTAGGTTCTTTATGCAATCTGGAAATCTCTTTTGGACATCCTTTCTTGCTCGGCCATGGGCCTGGTCACGTTCTTTTGCTAAGAGCTTGCCACAAAGATTACTCAGGCTCCACTAATAGTTTCGAGCATCTCCTTACAGTTGGAGCTTTGCTTCGATTAATCCATATTGGTGGCGGCGTTGCTTGATATTCTGGTTTCCTTCCAGATTCTGTTTTCGTTCCGTTGGTTTAAGGGGGTTGTATCCATGGCTTCCAACTGGGTCAGAGGTTTGAAACAGGATAGCTGGGGTTCGCTTGCACTGACATGCTTTCTCTGCTGTTGGCTGAGGGCTTCAGCTTGTGGTTTTCGATCCATAAGGTTCGAATGCTCCGTCGCTCCTCCTCCTTGCCTCACTCCTTCATCTGCCCATTTCTCGCAATATAGTGCAGTCGCCTGCATTTGCTCTGGCTTTTGGGGCTCCCTCCTGCCCGCAAGTGGTGCATGGATAGCTTTGCCTGTGAAATTTATCACCCTGCTCGATGTATTTGGGGTGGTACAAGGTAATTGGCTCTCTGCTTCCCTCCTGTGAGCTGATGTGTATCAGCCCGAGTTGGAACTTAGCTCGGGCTGGGGTTGGCGGTCACATTTACTACAAGTGTGGCACTCCACCTTGGTGTCTGTGCTACCCAGTCGGCGAGTTAGAGTTGGTGTTTGGTCTGCACCCGATGTTTCCTGCTAGTAGGTAGTCGGCACTGTGATGTCAGGATGTTTTACTGGGGTGGATTTCCTTTGTTGAGTTTCCCAGACCCTATTTAGACCAGATTTGATATTTTATTTTCTTTATTTAATTTTGTGAAGGTCTCAATCCATAACTACCTTCCTCTCACTTAGCTGGACCAAGGACTTTCATCGCTCGGTGCCTGTCGGGTTGGGTGTCAGTTTCTTTGTTGGGGTGCAGGAGGCGGGGGTCTGTAATGGGTCTTATACTTAGCTCTCGTATTTGGTCGCTTACGGGAGTGATTGACGATTGAAACATGGAGGCTTTTGCCCTTTGTATGGTAGTTGTTATTTGGTAGAGCACGCCAAAATATTGCAGAGACCCTGGCCCCAGGCTGTTCGCTTCAGTACCAGTTCCAGTCTACTTGTAGTTGGCTCGAGGCCTGCCCAGTATTATGCTGGGTGCACAAGGGAATGTTCTGCGGTCGTAAGCCATGTGCAGTAGTCCTGCGTATAAATCAAAATAACTATTGAATTCGGACACCTGTACATAGGAATTACACTCTCTTCTATCTCGCATCCTCTCGAACCCCGGAACCCTGACCCGAAATCTTTGAATCCCATACCTCATACCACTTGCTTCAGATGTAGCCCGGCACCCAGACCTCACTACCAGACTCTTGCCTGCTGTGATCGTAGTCTGCCTTGGGCTACCTGACCCGCAGACCCGGTCCATTATATGAGATTGCCGCTACTCCGACCCAACCCACACTAAACCAGGACCACTGCCCACCTCCCTGAAAGCATTAACAGGCCCTTTCAGGCCCTTGGCACCCTAGGGAATAAAGACATCCAAGGACTGAAGCTTGATGTGATCTGACCCCATGTCTTCCTCAGTAGACCTCTAGCTCGCCGAATCCTGAACGCACCTGGTCCTCCCCCACTAACAGAGACACCTGTTCCCCCTGAACAGACCCTCCAGTATCAACAGCTGCAACAACAGTGCAACCTGCAGATCCAAGAATAAAATAACGCCCGTACAGAAGGCCAAGGCCAGACGGGCCCTATCGGTATCGCAGAAGCCTGCCTCACACAGTGTGCCCCTACCGTCACATCCCTGAACACCACACTCGCCCTCATAGTGACCCCTGGTGCCATGGCCCCTGCTGGTGGCAACAAACAAGTGTCGATCCCCAACCCTGGCCAACTCGATTGTAGTAGAGGCTCCCTCAGATAGATGGTTCCTAAGGATGCGACTGCATCTAACTGTGAATCTCTTGAATACAACTCTTGTAAAGTGTAAAGAATAAAAGTAAACAGTAAAACTTAATATCATTAAGCTCTAGCTTATCTCAATTAAAGTCTGTCGAGAGGATGTTGATTGTGTCGGGGCAGGAGAGTTCTCATATAAGGTTTAAGCAGTCAAACATATACCAAAAAGTCCCCCCTCAGGTCGCCCCCACTAACATGAGTATGCCCTTCTCCATGAGGGTTGCTGGCACTATTACCGCATCCCCGAAGACCCTAAGGTATCAGCGCACTCTAGCAGAAATCTCCCATATGCACATCAGTTCCGGCAGGGGAGTTACCTAGACACCTGCCGGAGTCCAAACTTCTATGCATCGGTGCCGCACCAGTGGCGAACTGTCGAGCCACCTAGGAAAGCTAACTAAATGACTCTCTTTCTATGTACAATGCTCTATGCAAGCACGCATAGACATCGGGTGTTCTCCGGTTAAGTTCTATCTTCCTTGATTGCGAACTTACGGGGTGTACGAGGCTCCCACATAGAGCTGTGGCGGTGACAGAACCTCTAGGTGCTAGCCATGGGCCCTTACCCCCGGCACACCACTCAGTGTGATAAGTATCATACTATTAGAGTCTTCTAACAACCCATAAAGAGCCAACAGCAAAGGGGTACGTGTAGGCTTGATTGGCGTAAAACCTTCCCAGATGTCTCCGGCACTACCCAGGACTACGGCGAGGACCCTTCTGGAGAGCACACACTAACTCTGTCAGCTTTAGTCCGTTTGACTACGGTCTTTTCAGAGAAGGTACCTGACCTTCTCGCCTTGGCCCCCTTATATATCGTGTGAACAGCCTCCGGTCGGACGGAAGGCAGCGATGTATAAAGTATTATGGACATGTCTTCAATGATTCCATTTAACTAGTAAGATGGCAACGCCACCCATGTGGGCCCATTACGCCGCGGGCGAACCCTGGGGCTGCATGTACCTGTTAGGAATATTCCTGCCAAGTTACAGCATGTTCGGAGCACTCTAACACTTCCTGCAGTCTTCTGATCAGTGTGCAAGCAAGTGCCCGTTGATCGTCATTACGTACCAAACAATCTTAACATTTCGCAGAATCTCTCCCTGAACATTTCTGATGGAAGGTAGGGTAATAGTGCCCTAAAGGTAAAGTGAATATGTCCTTGGTGACACGAAACTGGTCTCCATGGTAGGGTAACGAGACCTCCTTAGACCGGGTGAACTCACCCAGCCTTCTGACCCATCCCCAGGCTGAAGCTGACATAGTCACATTACTGTCAATCCTTAGGTACCCCCATTCCTTAAGTACTTTCTGTTCTTCGAGATACCTAGACCATCAGATATCTCCCCGACATGCTCACGCATACCTGCCTAGTCTACCATATAACCTCTTAACCTTATGTAGGGGTGTAGGCTTAGGTTGCTATAGCTGTATCACGTAGTGTCATTACATCAATCCCCTCTTCTCTAAGGACCCACCCGGTCCGCTAACGTCGTCTCTTATTTCCCCAATTCGGTTTGCCCTCAACCCTATGGTTCCTGGGTTTGTGGGAATACCAATGGTGGAAATCCTTCACAGGTTGTAAGGCCGCACCCTCTAGCATCTCATATGGCTCCCAAGAGTTCTCCTCTGCGCCATGGCCTTCCTATGAAACTAGGCACTGTACAAAGTGATTAGGAAATTTCGCTTTTATGTATCCATACCGTCAACTGTCTACGACTGCTTCAATAACATACCTGGGCTCATTGTCTACTATCTGAGGGACTCAGACTTCTTTAATCCTTCTACCACTCCAGTCCTTGCGATAGGGTTCAAAGAGTCCGACATTGAATAGGGGGTGGATTGACCATTGAGCAGGTAACTGGCGTTCATAAGGTCGATTTCCCACCTTACCCTGGACCAGAAAGGGTGCAAACATTCGGTGGTCCTGCTTCTCCATAGGTCGCTTAGTGTGCATGTTCTTTCGATTTTGCATCATGTGATTACCTTTCTTTACCCTTTTATGGTGTACATCTTCTACTGTTATATATTCCGGTGATGGCAACAGTCTCTGGTCATCCCTTTTCCCTTGTCCCTCTTCAGCCCACTTATGTGTATCTTGGACTTCTTGCCAGACACCTTCCCAATTTTTTACTAATATCTCGCAACTGGGATGAACACCTTGCTGCTCCGAGACTGTACCCGACCTGTTGGTCTGCAGGTTAAACCCATAGTTAATCTCAAATGGAGATAACTTTGTTGAGTCGGAGGTGGTTGTGTTATATGCATACTCTGCTAAAGGTAGTAGCGACGCCCAATCATCCTCTTGATATCAACAATAATTTCTTAAGTATTGTTCCAAGGTCTGGTTCACCCGTTCAGTCTACCCAACAGTCTCAGGATGGAAAGCTGTCGATAAGCATAGTTTCTGTTACAATTGTTATATAAGCCTCATCCAAAACTTGGATGTGAATCGACTATATTGGTCGGAGATACTAGATTCTGGGAGCCCATGGAGCAGCCAAACTTTCTTTAGGAATATCATGTCCAGATCCTTTATCGGGATTTCTGTGGCCAGAGGTATAAAGTATGCTATCTTTAAGAATCTGTCCACGATTACTCAAATTTTCGTATCCCCTTCTGATTCCGGTAGTACTACTGTGAAGTCTATTGAGATATCTATCCAGGGTCTCAACGGTATACCAACAGGTTCCAATAAGCCAAACTTCTTATACGTAACAGATTTGTTCTATTGACTGGCATCACATGTATGAACATAGTCCTAAATGCTCTCATCTATCTTAGGCCAAAAGAAGTTAGCCCAAACCCTGCCTGCCAGTTTGTATGTCTCAAAGTGTCCCGCAATACGAGAGTCATGTTCAGCTTCCATGATCTTGTCTTTCAGATCTTGCGAATCTGGAATGTACCATGTGTTCTGGTAGAGGAGAAGACGTCTCTCTACTATCTTGTCCTTGAACATGAAAGTGTCTCTTTCTACGGTCAGATTGTGGTCGACTCCTTTGTCTCCCGTCAACACAGCTTTCATGTCGCTCATATAAGTGGAATCCTTTTCTGCTGCAGTATGTAACATATTCAAGAATGGTGACTGCAACCGATAGTCTTGACAGACAACCAATGAACGAGGGCATAAGAGGTCTCACTCCTGTCCCACAATCTATTGTCCAGGGCGACAAAACTGCTTTGGTGTCTCTAATAGAGAACTACTCTCCCCTTCAGGGCAGTGGTCTCCATGCCTTGACAGTCCATCAGCCTTTGTATTCCGCCTTCCTTCTTGGTAAACCAGGTTGAAATTGAATGGCTGCAGGAATTCTGCCCAGTGATGTTGTCGGCCGTTGCAGGTCTTAGATCTATTAAAGTACTCTAAATTCTTATGATCGGGGTAAACCCAGATTTCACCCTCTACCGACCGAAACCGATGTTCCCATTCTTTAAATGCTGCCACTCTTGCTGTCCACTCCTTATCATGTACATTGTAATTTATCTCTGCTGGGTGGAACTTCATACTATGAAAGGCCACTGCGTGCCACTTCTGGTCTTCACAGATCTGAGACAGTATAGCACCTAATGCAAAGTCACTCGCATCTATCTCCAGCTTAGTCTGGCAGACTGGATCGCAGTGTGCTAGGATTGGTTCCGCGGTGAAAGCCTTCTTTAATGCAAAAAAAACTTTATTACATCCCGGGGTCCAGTCAAATCAGACTCTCTTCTTAGTAAGGTCTCTCAAAGCTTTTGCTATCTTGCTAAATCTTTCTATGACCCTCCTATAACAATTGGTGAAGCCTACAAAACTGTCGACTCCGACAATGCTAGTTGGTTGTTGCCAATCCAAGATGGTATTTATCTTCTTTGTTGTCATGGATATCCCTTTTTCGGATATCCTATAACCGAGGAACTCGATCTCACTCTTGTCGAAGAACGACCTCTTTATATTTCCACATAGTCGATGCTTCCCTAACCTTTCCATTATGCACCTGAATAGAGAGTCATGTTCCTCTATTGTCTCTAAGTAAATCAGGATATCGTCCATATAAACGACAACTCCTTCACATAGCATATCTCTAAATATGTCATTTATCATGCTGTGGAAGGTGCCGGAGGCATTACATAACCCAAACGGCATCACCTTAAATTGATATAATCCCAATTCACTGCAAAAGGCTGTGAGTTCCTCATTTGCGTAAGTATCTCCTTGGGTTTTCTCCGCCATCCGGATTCCCCGATATCCATTCTTTAGGTCCATCAAGCTATATACCATAGGTTTAGAGAGCCTTCCTCGTAATTGATTCACCAATGGAAGAGGATATCTGTTCTTCACCGTGATGTTGTTTAATCCTCGATAATCTATTACCAATCTAAAAGTACCACCTGGGTTTGGTACAAAAAGTATAGGAGCTGAGGATGACGAAGTAGACCTTTCTATCTTCGCTGTTCAAAACATCTTGTTTACGAATTCACAGAGTGCCTTATGCTCCCTCTCTGCTAGTGGATAGACAGGCCCTAAGGGAGGAGTACTTCCTGGAATTAAATCAATTCTATGATCATACATTATGTTTCGGTAATGCATCTATGCTCTGTTGACTGAAGATGTCTCCAAAGTCCTTGTACTCTGGTAAAAGTTGACGCGTGACATCTTCACCTCTATCATCCAAGAACTGTACTGTCCCAAGAAAATATATATTTTCGGGATCTTCAGCTAACAGTTCCTCATTAGTCATATCAACAAACCAGCTCTGCTTTGTCAGGCAATTCACTGTACAAAAATCTGAGTACCCGGTCAGTGATCCTACTTTCTAATCAATGTTTGGGTTGTGGTCCTTTAACCACGACATAGGCTGATTGCCATTGACATGAGTGTCGGCCATATCTGCTATCTCAAACTGCATACCATTCACATGATCGCCTATCTTCAGCTCTAATGACTTGGTATAATGAAGACCAGATCTTGGTATGCGGTTACGACTTGCCTCGTGTATTGGAGTATGAATTCTTCTCTGTACACAAGGGCCTTGGGTACTGTTAATCCATTTACTGCTTGGTACTGGGCCAGGAGCTCCACTATCTAACAACAACAGCACTTCAGCACTTACTTGCCTACAACCTATGCACCAATCTAGTGTCACTCTTAAGTGAATAGACTTGCTATGCTTGGGTGGGCTAGAGTGCCGCGCCTACTTACTTTGTCTCTTCGTACTCATTCTTGCTAGTATCTTGCCTTTTGATCCAAGAGGGGCCACAAAGGGTCGGTAAACGTTTTCAAGAATAATTTAATCAATAACAGGGAATTGGAGTGCTGTTTACTATCATGCCAGCATGATTTTGGGTACTAAACCCTCCACAGATAAACTTGAAAGATAACTTTTATTCAAGACTAATAACCCAAGACCAAGTCTAAAGACCAAGACAAAGGACCCATATAAGAAATAAAAATTGTATTTGCTCTCTGGAGATGTCCAGTCAACGGGTGCCAAACACGGCATCTTTGTGCCCCATCCGAATGCCGCGCGGCTCCCATTTTCCAGAATGACCTCTTCGAGCAGAATATTTAATCAAAGAAACCCCTGACAGTAATTTCCCAGAAATTGTCCAACATGAATTAAGATAACAACCCTCAAGAAATGTTTGAATCCCAAACATTAAAGGAGAAACCAAACACCACGCGAGACCATAACATCTACCTAATAAGGTAGTCTTCTGACAATACTGTGTCAAAGACGCCATTAGCACTAAAGAGCCAGTCATCGCAGATAGGTTCTTACCTTAAATGCGTTCTACTGGAGCAACCATTTATTTTCCACAAGACCTTCATTGATCTAGAAAATTAGCCGAAGTCATTCTGTCATAGGGTTCGGTTCTTATCTAGTTCATCACTCCTGCCAACATCCATAATAGTAGGTGAGCGTTTGCCAGCTTCCAAAGGTTTGGGGCCAGATAGTGGTGGCTGAGACACTTGGATGTGCTTAAGTCAGTTATTGTCACTAGTGGAGGATCCCGTCTTTGGTCGTGACTGTTTCATTCCCACGGTGTTCCTCACACTGGCAGCATGTACGACAGGGAAGGTCAGCGAACACTGTCTCCAGAAGTACCCTTCTCTCACTGACTTAGTACATTGCTTGCTGTTACATCGTTTATCAGTCAGGGTCTGAGGGATATCTCGATGAGCAATAGCATACTGGGACATCTTTGTATCCGTTCCAGTGCCAACTTTAGCGGTCTTCCACATCTTGTTGTCCTTCCAACCTGAACCTTTCTCCTTCTTCTTAAGCCTTTCCAAAGGCTTAGAAGTTTGCTTCTCTCACTTCTCTCTTGGCTTCGAGGGTTTCTCATCATTAGGATGTCCAAAATGCTTATCATGTTTAAGATTATGACCAACTTCCGGAACCAAATCCAGGTAGTCGTGGAGGTTTTCAGACTGGGGTGTGTTTAATGCCCAAGATTTCCGAACCTCAGACATTATCCCAGCCCTGACCTTATCCTTACCCTGCTGGTGGTCTGTATAGTTCAGCTTGTACATCAGATCGATAACCTTATTCGGGTAGGGACTGGTTTGGTGGGGGGTCATCACCAAGTTATTCCACAGGTGAAGATTCTTATCCTGATTCACATTGTCACCTTCGTGACTTTGCTCCAACCTTTGACGGAAGCCTTTCCATGTCCGGAGCGGACCATTCTTGTTAAACAACATACCTGCTCGCTTCTCCGCTATACAGTAGATCTGAGAGTGTATCCAGTGGTACCCGTTGTAGACTTGGTCTTCGAGAAGAGGTATGGCCCATTTGATCTTACCCATATTCGTTAGAGGGCAATGGGAAAAGTACTCAAACTTGACTTCCACTAAGGTCAGAAAACTAGTCAGATTTGCAATCACTTCCTTAAAAATTGGAATGCCGGTTAGCTTCAGCAGCTTCCTATGTCGTGACTGTGACGAGGAACGAGATTGGTCTTACAATCGCTCTCGTAGTACATCTGCCTGACTGTGATATCCGGCTTTCTTCTCATTATTCCAACTAGCGCAATGGGCTCCCAAAAAGGGCGTGACATCAGGTTGGAAATCGGCGTCATTACCAGAAGTATCATCAGGGCCGGAATCACCCAGATGTCATCCACTAGCTCCAAAGAATCCACTACCGGGAGGTAGATTACCACCTCCACTGTCTTCAGCATTTCCACAAGAGCTTTCCCTTGGTCTCTCATAACCGTCAAAACGCTTGTCTTGACCACCATGATTCCTGTCATCAGGAGCACGACCTCGGGATGGTCCTCGTGGCAGCACGGAGACTGCTAGCTGGTTACTCCCCGAAGGAATCGGGTTTGGCGCAGCCTGCGTCACCTTTAACTATTCTGTCAAAGCGGGGCACGTCTCTGGGTGTTCTGGAGGTCCTTCATGACCTTTATGCAGGCAATACCCACATCGGGCTTCTCTTTTCTCTTGTCCCTTTCCTTTGTCTCCTCTGACTGTCATCGGAGGATGGCCTGGTACCTCAAGTAGAGGCGGTTAACAAAATCGGTTATGTCTTGCCCCATATCCATGACAGGTTGGGGTACAGTAAGGTCTTCATGTACCAAGCAGTAGTCCAAAACCCGAAAAGCCAGTATTGCCCAAAGGTTTAACCGGTATCATTGGCACTTCAATTGGTGGTCGGCTGGGTTGGCTAGGGCTAGCAGCGATGGGGATGGGAGTGCCTTGAGAAGCGGTAGTGGGATGTTGGTTTTCTCGTTGTCGATTTTCGAACATTTCCAAGGTTTTTGCGATGCAGTGTGCTAGAACCAGTGACCTGTGTCACATGATGGGCCATGTGGCAGGGACAGGAGTGGGAAATGTTGTCGGAACTAATTCAAACAGAGCAGGAAGAGGGTGGAGGGTCTGTGATACTGGTGGCTGTACCGGACTCACCATGATCGATGGGGATGGTGACCTTAAAGATCTCCTGGTGCTGGATTGAGTGGGTCATGGCGACGCATGCCGTCTTATTACCCAGATCGGACTGACCGAATAGCTTCGTGCCACTGCTGTGGAGAGCAAATGAGTCTGAACCTGGGCTAAGTTCTGTGCTGCCTCAGATCCAACCGTTTTTATACTTTCCAGAATCCCCAAACCTAGAGGGCTTAGTTCTGGTCAGTATCAATTGTTTCTGGCATACATTGTCACCTACTGCCAAAAATTGTCTGGCTTATGGACGACTAGAGGCAATGCCGGTACTGCCTCTATCATCAACACATCACTGTCCTCATCAATGGGGTATCCCTCATTCCATGCTTTCTCCAACGCATCCATCCATATTTTTATCGCCAGCTGGTTATTCAGTACAGTGACAATGGCATCCTGTTGCCTCTTCATCCATGCCACTGATGACCATATAATCTCCTTCCTAAACATTCTCTGTTGCTTTTTACTCCAATGCAACAGTTCCTTCTATGCACGTCCAACCTCACGGGCAACTTCTCATAAGATGTACAGTTCAACATAGTTGCGAGAAATTTCAGCGACAGAGATCGTGGGAGGTCCATGGGTCGTATTTTCGTCTTCGATATGATAGTATCCTTCCCCCACTCCTTGAGTGAGAGGAATACCATTTGTGAAAGATAACGCAGCTAGGCCTGCATCGTGGAGTACTAATTTGCAACAACGTTCGGGGACTTCTGTCAGGGCTGTGTCAAAAAGTAGGTTTGAACTTGCGCCGCCGATGTCCTTTACATCTGCGATAATGGAGGCTCTAAAAATAGCTGCTTTGAGACGATCATCATCAATGTTAAAACTGCGCTCGGAACTCGACGATTCCTCCTCCATGGTGACTGCCAAAGCAGACATGATCTCTTATCTTTAGTGCAAACCAATAACAAATCAGGAGGAGAGTTAACCGAGAACCTCGCTTAATGATATACTGTAACAGGAGCTGCCACAGGTAGATGGTTCCTAAGCATGTGACTGCACCTAACTTCGAATCTCTCAAACACCACTCTTGTAAAGTGTAAAGAATAAAAGTAAATGGTAAAACTTAATATTGTTAAGCTCTGGCTGATCTCCATTAAAGTCTCTTGAGAGGATGTTGATTGTGTTGGAGCAGGAGAGTTCTCGTATAAGCTTCAAGCAGTCAGACTCTTACTAAAAACTCTGCTATCAAGTCGCCCCGACCACCATGAGTATATCCTTCTCCATAAGGGATGCTGGCACCACTACCGCATCCCCGAAGGGCCTAAGGTGTCAGTGCACTCTAGCAGAAATCTCTCATATGCACATCAGTTCCTGTGAGGTGTTCACTAATACACCTGCCAGAGGGAAAACTTCTGCGCATCAGTGTCTCGCCAGTGGCTAACTGTCGAGTCACGTAGGAAAACTAACTAAATGACGGTCTTCCCATGTATAATGATCTATGCAAGCATCTGTAGACATCAGGTGTACTCAGGTTAAGTTCTATGATCCTTGATTGCAAACTTGCGGGATCTATGACACTCCTGCGTAGAGCTGTGGTGGTGGCGGGACCCGTGGGCGCTACACATGGTCCCTTACCCCTAGCCCACCACTCCGCGGGGTAAGTGTTATACTATTAGAGTCTTCCAACAACCTATAAAGAGCCTGCGGCAAAGGGGCACGTGTAGGCATGATTGGCATAAAACCTTTCCAGATCTCTCTAGCACTACAGAGGACTACTCTGAGGACCCTTCTGAAGAGCACTCGCCAACTCCGTCAGTTTTGGTCCGCTTTACTTCCTTCCTTTTGCAGAAGGTACTTGACCTTCTCACCTTGGCCCCTTTGTATATCCTGCGAACAGCCTCCGGTTGGATGGATGGCAGCGACGTATACAGTATTATGGACATGTCTTTAATGATTCCATTTAACTAGTAAGACGACAACTCCACCCACTGTGGCCCATGACGCCCGGGGCAAGCCCTAGGGCTGCAGGTACCTGTTAGGAATAATCCTGTCAAGTTACAGCATGTTCAGAGCTCTCTAGCTCTTGCCGTAGTCTTCTGATCAGTTTCCAAGTAAGTGCCCATCCATCGTTATTGTGTAACAAACAATCCTAACATTTTGCGGAATCTCTCAGAGACCATTTCTGACAGAAGGTAGTGTAATAGTGTCCCAAAGGTAAGGTAAGTATGTCCCTGGTGACAAGAAACTGGTCTCCATGGCAGGGTAATGAGACCTCCTTAGACTGGTTGAACTCACCCAGCCTTCCAACCTATCCCTAGGCCGAAGCTGACATAGTCACGTTACTTCCACTACTTAGTTACCCTGATTCCTTAAGTACCTTCTGTTCTTTGTGATACTTGGACCATCGGATATCTCCCAGACATGCTCTTGCATGCCCGCCCACTCTACCATGTAACCTCTTGACCTTATGTATGCGTGTAGACTTCTGTTGCCATAGCCCTATAACGTAGGGTCATTACATCACTGGTACTACTGCGAAACTTCGCCCCTTTATCCCTCAACTACCAATGAAACTCTAGGGTGATGCCAACCAGTTCACCAGGGTACAACACCACCTGAGCTATGCCATTAGTCTCCTCTGCAGTTGCACCTTGCTCCACATCCAACCTTGGGTCTTAGGTGACCACGTCGATTTTGCGGACACTGGAGGACTTATTGCTGAACTGGAACCAGCCTTCAGTGACCCAATAGGGTCCAACTGGCAGAATGGGCTCTTATAAGCCTTCAACATAAGAACTGGCCTTTTGTAGAATACCTCACCAACTTCGAACCACTCGCTATCGACACCCTCTGGAATGATGTTGCTAAGCACACCTCCTTCAACCAGGGTCTCAGCACAGAGCTGAAAGATGCTCTGGTACATGTCTTCCCAGTTCCTGAACCCTTCAATGACCACCTCTGCCTCCTCAAGCAGCTTGACAACAATGTCCATACTCAGGCTGCTAAAATGAAAGACTCTTCTTCGTCCTCTTGGTCGACCTCCACTCCTGCCGCTCCTTGCACCTGCCCTCCCGCTCCACCCCCAGCCTCCACAGCTAATGGTACTGCCTCCGGCCCCATAGACGTCTCTGCACGATGTCGTAAGCTTTCCACTGCCCAAAGGCACAACGAAATCACTCATGGCCTCCGCCTCTCCTGTGGAGGACATGGACATATAGCTTAAGCCGGCCCCAACAAGGACCTCGCAACCTGCATGGGGCCAGTACTCATACTGCCTCCACTCTTGAGGAGCCCCTCCCTGTCCAACAAGAGTCAGCAAACTAGTAGTCCCATGTGCAGCCACCGGCACTGACATCAAACATGTTAAGTCTTCTCCTAGCTTTATTATTTTTACTTTATCTGGTGACAAATGGAAAATGGAATTAAGGATAACTACTTGGTAGTTGCTTGTGGCATCATGGACAACTAATACGTAATTCGAACTGATGCCCTTAGCGATTCTGGAGGAACTGGTTATGCTTTCTGGACATAGACTTGGCTAGCCATCACTACCTTCCCCTATGGCAAGTCAAAGAACCTGTCCTCCTCTCTGTCATAGTTGGGAGGCCCCTTAGCTAAGGGGCCATTACCCATATCGCCTATTTCGACCTCAAACTAAACAATCACCTAGAATCCAGCCCACCCTTTATCACTAAACTTAGAAGTGTAACGGGGGCTCCCTCA
>LN891005.1:77534-116935 GCA_900010015.1 Tuber aestivum | reverse complement strand
AGGGTCGTTACAAGAAGTTACCCCCTTACCCTGGGTACTCCTTGGCTTAAACAAGACGACTTTACCGTTCATTTTGCTTCCAATACCGTTACATTCAAGTCCGATTACTGCCTCAAGAACCTCACCACCGATGTAACTAGTATCCAAGGGATAGAATACGAAATTCCCCATCTCCTCAGAGCCTGTGCACTCCAACATGCCCTTGACCACACAGTGTTGGAACAACAGGATGTCAAAGACCTTGTTCCCCCAGAGTACTAGGACTCCCTACCTGTGTTACTCAAAAAGGAACAAACCCAACTGCCACCCCATTGACCAGGTGTGGACCACCAAATACCCTTGAAATCCGGCTGGACTTCTCTCTTCAGTCCCCTCCAAACCGGTCTCTACCAGAACCGGCTGCCCTAAAAGGATGGATCGACGAAAAGCTAGACAAGCAGTTCATAAGCCCTTCCACCTCCTCAGAAGCCTCGCCAGTACTTTTCAGCAAGAAAAAGGAGAGCATTCTGCGACTCTGCACTGACTATCATGGCTTGAATGAAGGGGCCATCCAGGCCTGTGGCCCTTACCCACTATTAACAGAAACCTGCATGAACATTGTGGAAGTTTAAATCCATACAAAAATCGACAAAGGCGGAGTCTATAATCAGGTTCTACCAGACCCGAAGGACCAATAGAAAACTACATTCCATACCTGCGATAGGCTTTTTGATTCTAATGTCATTCCATTTGTCATAACCAACCTCCTGCCACCTTTCAAGCCTTTATCAATAAAGTCTTAGGCCAGGGGCCCTACAGATTCTGCACTGCATACCTCGGCGATATCCTCATCTATAGCAATACCAATAAAGAACTTGTCGAACATGTACGTTGGGTGCTGAAAGCATGTCAGGAATCCAACCTCGCAGTGAGGCCACAGAAATGTGAGTTTCACGTTACACATGTGGAATATCTCGGTTTGATCATCAGTCCCAAGGGTATCCGAATGGATAATGCCGAGGTAGAATCTGTTACCGCTTGGCGTGTGCTGGACCATGTGTGTGAAGTCTGTGCCTTCTGTGTAACAACCCTAGGTTATAGAGCTATGGCAACCTATAGCTACGCCCATACATAAGGCCCAGAGGTTATATGGTAGACGAGGCGGGCATGCCTGAGCATATCTGGGAGATACTCGATAGTCCGGGTATCCCGAAGAACATAAAGTACTTGAGATATAGGTGTACCTAAGTAGCAGAAGTAAGGTGACTATATCGGTTTAGGCCTAACGATAGGTCGGAAGACCGGGTGAGTTTACCCTGTCTAGGTAAGTCAGGTTAACCTTCCATGGAGACCAGTTTCGTGTCACCATGGACATACTTACCCTACCTTTGGGACACTATTACCCTACCTTTCGTGGGAAATGGTCCTCGGAGAGACTCTGTGAAATGTTAGCATTGTTTGTTACGCAATGACGATCGACGGACACTTGGTAGCACTTTGAGCGGAAGGCTACGAAAGGAGCTATCGTGCTCCGAACAAGCTGTAAGTGGCAGGATAATTCCTAACAGGTACCTGCGGCCCCAGGGTTTGCCCCGGGCATCATGGGCGAAAAGGGGTGGAGTTGGCGTTATGCTAGTTAAATGGTATCGATGAAGACATGTCCATAACACTGTATAGGGCGCTGCCGTCCTTCCGACCGGAGGCTGGTTGCAGGGCGTACAGGAGGGCCAAGGTGAGAAGGTCAGGTACCTTCTCCAAAAAGAATGGAGTAAAACGGACCAAAGCTGACGGAGTTAGCGTGAGCTATCCGGAAGGGTCCCCTGCGTAGTACCGCGTAGTGCTGGAGACATCTGGGAAGGTTTTACGCCAATCATGCCTACACTTGCCCCTTTGCCATAGGCTCTTTATGGGTTGTTAGAAGACTCTAATAGTATAATACCTATCACGCTGAGTGGTGTGCCGGAGGTAAGGGACCAGGGGTAGCGCCCACGGGTCCCGGCGTTGACACAGCTCTTCGCGGGAGCGTCGTAGACCCCGCAGGTTCGCAGTCATAGAAGATAGAACTTAACCAGAGGACACCTGATGTCTACGGGTGCTTGCCTGGATCATAGCACATGGGAAGAGAGTCCTTTAAGTAGCTTTCCTAGGATTCTCGACAGTTGGCCACTGACGAGACACCGATGAGCAGAGGTTTTCGCTCCGCCAGGTGTATTGGTAAACACCTCGCAGGTAATGATGTGCAAATGGCAGATTTCATCTAGAGTGCGCGGACACCTAAAGCCCCACGGGGATGCGGTAATTGTGCCGGCAACCCTTAGGGGGAAGGGCATACTCATGTTGGTCAGTGTAACGGGGGCTCCCTCAGGTATATGGTTCCTAAGCATGCGACCACACCAAACTTCGAATCTCTCGGACACAACTCTTGTAAAGTGTAAAGAATAAAAGTAAACAGTAAAACTTAATATCTTTAAGCTCAGGCTTATCTCAATTTAAAGTCTCTCGAGAGGATGTAGATTATGTGGGGGCAGCAGAGTTCTCGTATAAGCTTCAAGTAGTCACACTTATACCAGAAACTCCCCGATCAGGTCGCCCTGACCAACATGAGCATGCCCTTCTCCGTGAGGGTTGGCGGCACCATTACTGCATCCCCGAAGGGCTTTTAGGTGTCAGCGCACTCTAGCAGAAATCTCCCATATGCACATCATTTCCTGCCAGGTGTTTACCAATACACCTGCCGGAGTGACAATCTCTACGCATGGGTGTCTCGTCAGAGGCTAACTGTCGAGACTCCTAGGAAAGCTAACTAAATGACTCTCTTCCCATGTGCTATGATCTATGCAAGCACCCATAGACATCAGGTGTCCTCCGGTTAAGTTCTATCTTCTTTAATTGCAAACTTACAGGGTCGACAATGCTCCCACGAAGAGCTGTGTCAGCGGCGGGACCCGTGGGCGCTACCCATGGTCTCTTATACCCGGCACACCACTCCGCATGATAGGTATCATGCTATTAAAGTCTTCCAACAACCTATAAAGAGCCTATGGCAAAGGGGCACGTGTAGGCATGATTGGCGTAAAACCTTCCCAGATGTCTCGGGCGCTACCCGGGACTACTCTGGGGACCCTTCCGGATAGCTCATGCTAACTCCGTCAGTTTTGGTCCATTTTACTCAATTCTTTTTGGAGAAGGTACTTGACCCTCTCGCCCTGGCTCCCCTTTATATCCTGCGAAGAGCCTCCAGTCGGACAGATGGCGGCGATGTATACAGCGTTATGGACATGTCTTCATAGATTCCAATTAACTAGCATAAAGGCAACTCCACCCATTTTGGCCCGTGACGCCCGGGGCGAACCCTGGGGCCGCAGGTACCTGTTAGGAATGATTCTGCCAAGTTACAGCCTGTTCGGAGCACTATAGCTCCTCCCGTAGTCTTCTGATCAAAGTGCAACCAAGTGGCCGTCGATGGTCATGGCGTAACCAACAATCCTAACATTTCACAGAATTTCTCCGAGAAGATTTCCGATAAAAGGTAGGGTAGAAGTCTCCCAAAGGTAGGGTAACTATGTCCATGGTGACACGAAACTGGTCTCGATGGTAGGGTAACGTGGCCTACTTAGGCAGGGTAAACTCAGCCGGCCTTCCGACCTATCCTGACGCCGAAAGAGACATAGCCACATTACTTCCACTACTTAGCTACACCTATTTCTAAGTACCTTCTGTTCTGTGAGATACCAGGACCATCGAGTATCTCTTGGACATGCTCAGCCATGCCCGCCTAGTCTACCATATAACCTCTTGGCCTTATGTATGGGCGTAGACCTAGGTTGTCATAGCTCTATTACACAGGGTCGTTACAGTCGCGGTGACCCGATGGGGGAGGTTTTGGTATAAGTCTGACTACTTGAAGCTTATACGAGAACTCTCCTGAACCGACACAATCAACATCCTCTCAAGAGACTTTAATTGAGATAAGCCTGAGCTTAACGATATTAAGTTTTACCGTTTCCTTTTATTCTTTACACTTTACAAGAGTTGTGTTCGAGAGATTTGAAGTTTGGTGTGGTCGCATCCTTAGGAACCAGCTACCTGAGGGTGCCCCCGCTACAGTATATCTTTAAGCGAGCTTCTCGCCTAACTCTCCTCCTGACTTATTTGATTTGAACCGACGATAACTTATCATGGCTGCCTCCGCTGTCACGATTGAACAGGAGATGTTGAGTTCCGAGAGCAAAAGCAGTTTTGAGATTGATGACAACCCATTCGAGGCTGCCCTCTTTAGGGCTTCGGCTATAGCTGACACCAGAAGAATTGGTGGAGCCAGCGCAAAAATGCTTCTCGAAGCAGTCCCAATAGACCTCCCCTAACAATGTCGCGATTTAATCCTTCACGATGCCGGCCCAGCCGCATTATCATTCACACATGATATTCCCTTTGCGAATGGAGTCTCGGAGGGCTTCACTCACAAGGACGAAGAAGGAAAAGCACTTCCTGGACCCCCTACGATCTCGGTGGCTGACCTTTCTCGCGACTACGTTGAACCTTATATTATATGAGAAGTCGCTCGCGAGGTTAGTAGTGCAAAAACAGAATTATTGCATTGGAATAAGAAGACCCAGAAACAATTTAGGAGACAAATTGTTGAAAGTTCAGTGGAATGGATGAAAAGGCAGCAAAAGGGATTCCTGGCGTTATTGAATAATCAATTCGCTATGATGGTAAGGACGGACGCGTTGGAGAAGGCTGGGAAGGAGGGGTACCAGATTGACGAAGACAATGATGTCTTGATGCTAGAGGCAGCTCCCGCATTGCCCTTAGTGACAGATAAGCCTGATAACTATTCTCAGCAACTGACACTAGATGCTAAAGATCAGCGATGGCGTCCAGAACTAAGTCCGTTAGGATTACGGATCTTGGAAAGTCTGAAGGCGACAGAACACAGTGAAATACCTTCTTCATTTGTCCTCGCCACCTCACGATCGCTTTCCACCTCAGTGGCGCGAAGTCACTTGGCAAGTCCAGTTGTCGGAACACGACGAAAAGTATCACCGGGGTTGCCTCGTCAAGCAATCAATCGACCCTTCCGGTCACCCTCTCCCTCCATCATGGTAACACCAGCTCCTTTGCCGTTACCAAAGCCTAATATCCCCCCGCCTCACGCGACGCCTCGGGGATCCGCTCCGACACCAGTGGGAACTCCTATTCCAACTACATGGCCAGCAATGAACCAAGGTTCACGGCTTGGGGAACGGATTAAGAATACGGTGGAGCGATTCTAACCGACGCTTGCGCCTCCTCCTCCGCCAACAGCCTCCCAAGGTACACCTGTCCCTGTCGCAGCGGCTACTCCTAGCCAGACCAACCGGCCACCAATACAAGTGCCAAGGGCACCTGTTAAACCTTCAGGTAATCCTGGGTTTTCTGGGTTCGGACTACCGATAGACAAAAGTCGGTGAGGCCCCTTTTGCCACCCCACGTGCTCAGGATTTGGAGTGTTCCATGATGAACACTGTCAACCCACATATGCAACAGGTAGAGTCCGAGTAACTAAGGGAAAACGAAAGGAGGAACCCACCTGTGGGTATTGTGGAAGGATGGCATATGAGGGACCTCCAATACACCCACAGACCTGTCCGGCGTTTACCGAATGGTTAAAGGTGTCATAGGCTGCGCCAAATGCGATATCATCGGGGAGTACCCCGCCCGCAGGCGCAGTGCCACCACAAGTACCGTGGGGAGATGGTCCTCCAGATGACGGGAATCGTGGTGGTCGAGGCGCGCGTTTTGATGGTTATGAGAGGCCTAGGAAAACCTCTGGTGGAAACGTTGGGGGCAGCGGGTGTGGTAATCTACCTCCCGGTGGTGGCTTCTTTGGGGCTGGCGGAGGGGATCTGGGTGATTCCGACCCTGATGACAGCTCTGATGATGTCGCCGATTCCCTACCTGACGTCACACCCTTTTTGGGACCACGTCGTGCTGGTTGGAATAACGAGAAGAGAGACTGTTATGACCGTCGGGCAGATGCACTACGAGAACTGTTGCAAAACCAACCTTGTTCCTCGGCACAGGTAAGCCGCAGGAAGCCAGAGAAGCTAAGCGGCATTCCTACCTTTAAGGGAGTGATTGCCGATCTGGCTAGTTTTCTGACCTTGGTCGAAGTCAAGTTCAAGTACTTTTCCGATTGTTGTCTGACGGACATGGACAAGATCAACTTGGTCATACCTCTTCTGGAAGAGGAAGCCCGCAACTGTTACCTTGGGATACACGCACACATCAATCATGAAGCTGCGGCAAGAGCGGGTATGCCTTTCAACAAGAATGGTCTGCTCTGGACATGGAAAGGTTTCCGTGAACGGTTAGAGCCGAGTCCCAGAGGTGACAACGTGAATCAGGATAAGAATCTTCTCGCGTGGAATAACTTGGTGATGGCCCCACACCAGAGCAGTCCCTACCTGGATAAAGTTATCGATATGATGTACAAGCTGAACTACACAGACCACCAACAGGTTACGGACAAGGTTCGAGCTGGGATAACGTCAGAGCTTCGGAAATCGTGGGTGTTGATGACGCCACACCCCGAAAGTCTCCACGACTATCTCGACATGCTTCGGAACGTTGGTCACAATCTTGATGATGACAAGTGCTTTGGACATCTTATTGAGGATAAACCTACTAAGCCACGAGAAAGACGAGAGAAGGCAACTTCTAAACCTTTGGGAAGGTTTAAGAAGAATGAGAAGGGTTTGGGTTGGAAGGATAACACGACGCGGAACACCGCTAATGTTGGCCCCAGAAAGCAGGCAGGGATGTCTGAGTATGCTATTGCTCATCGAGATATCCCTCAGATCCTGACTGATAAACGACGCAACAATAAGCCACCCACTAAGTGTGGGAGAGAAGGACACTTCTGGAGACAGTGTTCCGTCACCTCCCCTATCGTACATGCTGTGAGGAATACCGCGGGAGTGAAACGGTCACGACCAAAGGTGGAATCCTCTACCAGCAGCAATAAGCGATTGAAACGCCTTGAAGCGTCACGGCCGCCGCCATCTGGCCCCAAACTATTGGAAGCCCACAAACCCTCACCTACTATTATGGAGGCTGATACGGGTGATAAACTAGGTAAGAACCTAACCCTATGAAGGAATGACTATGGCTAATTTTCTAGATCTATGATAGTCTTAGGAAAATAAATAGTCACTCAAGCAGGACGGATTTAAGGTAAGAACCTAGCCGCGATGACTAGCTGTTCAGTACTGATGAGGTCTTTGACATAGGAATGTCAGAAGACTACTTTGGTAGATAGATGTTACGATCGCGCGCGGTGTCTGGGCTTTCTTTTGGTTCTTGGGATTTGGTTATTTCTTAAGGGTATTTATGTTAATTTCATATTGGACAACTTCGGGGAAGTTACTTTCTGGTTTTTCCTTGATTGAGCATTCTGCTCCGAGGGGTTGCTCTGGAAAATGGGAACCGCGTGATATTTGGATGGGGTACAAAGATGCCCTGTTTGGCACCGGTTGACTGGACGTCTCCGGAAAGCAAATGCAATTTCCTTGTCTTATATGGGTCATTTGTCTTGTACTTTGGAATTGGTCTTAGGTTACTAGTCTTGAATAAAAGTGATCTTTCAAGTTTACCTGAGGAGGGTTTAGTACCCGAAATCATGCTGGCGTGATAGTAAACAGCACTGCAATTCCCTTTATTAATTACATTATTCTTGAAACGTTTACCGACCCGTTGTGGCAGCTCTGGTGTCGAAAGGCAAGAGCCAAGCAAGAATGAGTACTAAGAGACCAAGTAAACGGGGGCGGCACTCCAGCCCAGCCAAGCACAGCAAGTCTATTCACTTACGAGTGATACTAGATTGGGGCATAGGGTGTAGGCAAGTGAGTGCTGAAGCGCTATTATTGTTAGATAGTGGAGCTACTGGTCCAGTACTAAGCAGTAAATGGATTAAGAGTATACAAGCTCCTTGTGTACGGAGAAGAATTCATACTCCAATCCATGATGCAAGTGGTCACCGCATACCAGGATCCGGTCTTCATTATACCAAGTCATTGGATCTGAAGATAGGTGATCAAGTGAACGGTATGCACTTTGAGGTAGCAGATATGGCTGACACTCGGGTCGATGGCTATCTGCCTATGTCGTGGTTAAAGGACCACACCGCAGACATCGATTGGAAAGTAGGATCACGGACCTGGCGCTCAGACTATTGTAAGGCGAATTGCATGACAAAGCAGAGGTGGTTAGTATACATGTCCGATGAGGAGTTATTGGCAGAGGACCCCAAAAATGTATATCTACTAGGGACAATACAATTTGCCGATGAGAAGACAGAAGATGTTACTATCCAACTTCTTCCCGAGTATAAGGATCATGGGGACATCTTTAGTCAAGAGCGAATAGAAGCTCTGCTGGTGCATTCTAAGTACGATCATAAGATTGACTTAATGCCGGGAACAGAGCCCCCATTTGGGCCTATCTATCCGCTATCAGAGAAGGAGCTTAAGGCACTCCATGAGTTTCTCAATGAAATCCTGAGAACAGGGAAGATAGAAATATCTACTTCTGCCTCAGCAGCCCCTATATTATTTGTCCCAAAGCCTCATGGCTCATAGAGATTCGTGATAGACTACCGGGGACTAAATAACATGACGGTGAAGAACAAGTATCCTCTCCCGTTAATGAATAAGTTGAGAGAAAGGCTTGCAAAAGCCACAGTGTATAGCTTGATAGATCTCAAGAATGAATATTGGGGGGTCCGAATGAATGAAAAAAAGGATGAAGAGCTTACAGCTTTTCATTGTCGGTATGGATTGTACCAATTTAAGGTAATGCCTTTTGGACTATGCAATGCTCCCACTACCTTTCTGAGTATGATGAATGAGGTGTTCTGAGATATTCTAGATGAAGGCGTCGTCGCTTATATGGATGATTTCCTGATCTATTCAGAGACAATTGAGGAACACGTCGCTCTGGCAAGAAGGGGAATGAAAAGGCTGAGAGAGGCATGACTATGTGTAAACATAAAAAAGTTGTTTTTCCATAGGCGTGAGATTGAGTTCTTAGGTTACCGGATATCCGGGAAGGGGATATCAATAACAACAGAACAGGTGGATTCCATATTGCAATGGAAGCCGCCAACTAATGTCCTCGGAGTCCAGAGTTTTATGGGATTCGCTAACTGCTATAGAAGGTTTATAGAAGGTTGCAGCAAGATAGCGAAACCTCTGACAGACCTCACTAGGAAGGATGTCCGATTTGATTGGACCCCTGCATGTGACAAAGCATTCTGGTAGTTAAATGAAGCATTTACTTGGGGGCCAATCCTAGCGCACTTTGATCGTGTTTGATCCACTAGGGTGGAAACAGATGTGAGTGACTTTGCATTAGGTGCCGTGCTATCTCAGTTCTGTGAAGATGAGAAGTGGCACCCGGTGGCCTTTCATAGTCAGAAGTTCCACCCAGCTGAGATCCATTATCATGTCAATGACAAGGAAATGACGGCCATAGTGGCAGCATTCAAGGAATGGGATCATTTACTGAGGTCGGTAGCAGGTGAGATTGCGATCTATACTGATCACAAGAATCTGGAGTACTTTAATAGTACTCAGATCCTCAACTGCCGACAGCATCGCTGGGCAGAATTCCTGCAGCTGGTCAATTTCAAGGTATATTATCGTGAAGGGAGGCTGAATACAAAGGCTGATGCACTGTCGAGGTGTGGGGACAACCGCCCTGCAGGGAGGAGTAATTCTCTACCAGAGACACCCAAGCCTTTTTTTCGCCCCACACAGTGGATTGTGGGACAAGAGCGAGAGCTCTTATGCCCTCATTTGTTGGCTGTCTGTGAGGGCTATCGGTTGTAGTCCGCATTCTTGAATGCCTTACATGCTGCTGCGGAAAAGGATCCTGCTTATATGAGGGACCTAAAGGCTGTGTTAGCGGAAGACAAACGAGTCGACCGCAATCTGACAATAGAATGAGACACCCTCATGTACAGGGACAAGATAGTAGAGAGAGGTCTTCTTCTCTATAAGAATAGGTGGTACATTTCAGATTCGCAGGATCTAAAAGACAAGATCATGGAAGCCGAACATGACTCTCATATTGCGGGACACTTTGGGACATACAAGACAGTAGGCAGGGTTAGGGCTAACCTTTTTGGGCCTAAGATAGATGAGAGCATTATGGAGTATGTCTGTACATGTAATGCCTGGCAAGGGTACAAATCCGTTAAGC
The DNA here is from genome assembly GCA_900010015.1 of Tuber aestivum. Taxonomy (NCBI): domain Eukaryota; kingdom Fungi; phylum Ascomycota; class Pezizomycetes; order Pezizales; family Tuberaceae; genus Tuber; species Tuber aestivum. Next base: position 106,711 of record LN891005.1, on the reverse strand, counting down.
ATCAGAAGTTTGGCTTGCTGGAACCTGTTGGTGTACCCTTGAGACCCTGGACGGACATCTCAATGGACATCATAGTAGCCCTACCGGAATCAGAGGGGTATACCAAAATTTGGGTAATCGTGGATAGATTCTCAAAGATGGCACACTTCATACCTCTGGCCACAGAAATCCCGATAAAGGACATGGCCCTGATATTCCTGAAGGAGGTTTGGCGCCTCCATGGGCTCCCGGAATCTATTATCTCTGATCGAGACAGCAGATTCACATCCAAGTTTTGGATGAGCCTGATGCAACTGTTGTAATTGAAACTACAGTTATTGACCACTTTCCACCCTGAGACTGATGGGCAGACTGTGCGGGTGAACCAGACCTTGGACCAGTACTTAAGAAATTATTGTTCATATCAACAGGATGATTGGGTGTCGCTACTACCCTTAGCAGAGTATGCATACAATACAGCCATCACGGAGTCAACAAAATTATCTCCCTTTGACATTAATTATGGTTTTAACCTAAGGACCAACTGGTCGGGTACAGTCTCAGAGCAGCAAGGTGTTCATCCCAGTAGCGAGCTGTTGGTAAGAAATTGGGAGGGTGTCTGGCAAGAAGTCCGAGATACACTTAAGCGAGCGCAAGAGACACAGCGGAAATAGCATGACCAGAAACGGTTGCCATCGCCGGAATACGTGACAATGCAACATGTGAGCCAGGGCAGGGCAAGCAAAGCTGATCGCGTGGTGCTAAATCGAATGAATATCCGCCTTAAGTGGCCTATGGAGAAGCTAGTCCAGTGAATGTTTGGACCCTTTGGAATCAAGCGTAAGGTTGGTAAGCGGCCTTGCGAACTCCAATTTCCCGCCCGTTGCTCAATCCGTCCGGTATTCAATGTCGGACTCTTAGAACCCTATCGTAAGGATCCAAGTGGTAGACAGACTAAGGAAATCGCAGTCCCAGAGATAGTGGATAGCGAGCCCAGCTACGTTATTGAGGCAGTCGAAGATAGTCGATGGTATGGGAATATGAAAGCGAAATTTCCAAATCACTTCGTACAATACCTAGTTTCAGGGGAAGGCTATCTCGTAGAGGAAAACTCTTGGGAGCCAAATGAGATGCTTGAGGGCACCGGCCTACAAGCCATGAAGAATTTCCACCATCAGTATCCGCACAAACCCAGAGACCATAGGGTTGAGGGCGAACCGAATCAGGGAAACAAACGACGACGTTAGCGGACCGGGTCGGTCCTTAGGGAAGAGGGGAGCGATGTAACGACCCTACGTTGTAGAGCTATGGCAACCTATGTATACGCCCATACATAAGGCCAACAGGTTATATGGTAGACTAGGCGGGCATGCCTGAGCATGTCCGGGGGATACTCGATAGGCCGGGTATCCAGAAGAATAGAAGGTACTTGAGATATAGGTGTACCTAAGTAGCGGAAGTAAGGTGACTATATCAGTTTCGGCGTAAGGATTGGTCGGAAGACCGGGTGAGTTCACCCTGTCTACATAAGTCACGTTACCCTGCCATGGTGACCAGTTTCATGTTACTATGGACATGGTTTCCCTACCTTTGGGACACTATTATCCTACCTTTTGTCGGAAATGTTCTCGGAGAGATTTCGTGAAATGTTAGGACTGTTTGTTACGCAATAACAGTCGAGGGGCGCTTGGTTGCACTTTGATCGGAAGGCTACAAAAGGAGCTATAGTGCTCCGAACAAGCTGTAACTTGGCAGAATAATTCCTAACAGGTATCTGCGGCCCCAGGGGTTGCCCCGGGCATCATGGGCCAAAAGGGGTAGAGTTGCCATTATGCTAGTTAAATCGAATCAATGAAGACATGTCCATAACACTGTATACGTCACCGCCGTCCGTCCGACTAGAGGCTGTTCCCCAGGTATACAAGAGGGCCAAGGTGGGAAGGTCAGGTACCTTCTCCAAATGGAACTGAGTAAAATGGACCAAAACTGGCAGAGTTAGCATGAGCTATCCGGAAGGGTCCCCATAGTAGTCCTGGGTAGTGCCGGAGACATCTGGGAAGGTTTTACGCTAATCATGCCTACACGTGCCCCTTTGCTGTAGGCTCCTTATGGGTTGTTGGAAGACTCTAATAGTATGATACCTATCAGGCTGAGTGGTGTGCCGGAGGTAAGGGACTATGGGTAGCGCCCACGGGTCCCACCGTCGACACAGCTCTTTGCGGAACTGTCGTAGACCCCGCAGGTTCGCAGTCAAAGAAGATAGAACTTAACGGGAGGACACCTGATGTCTACTGGTGCTTGCATGCATCATAGCACATGGGAAGAGAGTCCTTTCGTTACCTTTGCTAGGAGTCTCGACAGTTAGCCACTGAAGTGACACTGATGCGCAGAGGTTTTCGCTCCAGGAGGTGTATTGGTAAACACCTCGCAGGAAATGATGTGCATATGGGAGATTTCGCCTATAGTGCGCTGACACCTAAAGCCCTTCGGGGATGCGGTAATCGTGCCCGCAACCCTTCCCGAGAAGGGCATACTCATGTTGGTTGGGGTGACCTGATAGGGGAGTTTCTTGTATAAGTCTGACCACTTGAAGCTTATACGAGAACTCTCGTGCCCCGACATAATCGACATCCTCTTGCGAGACTTTAGTTGAGATACGCCTGAGCTTAACGATATTAAGTTTTACCATTTGCGTTTATTCTTTACACGTTACAAGAGTTGTGTTCGAGAGATTTGAAGTTTGGTGCAGTCGCATTCTTAGGAACCAGGTACCTGAGGGAGCCCCTGCTACAATCTGTCGCTTTGTCAATTTCTATCAACATGTTATTCGTGCCTTCCCCTACCTTACATGCCCTCTCACTGTCCTCACCAAGCAAAACCTACCCCTTTTATGGACCCTGGAATGTCAACAGATTTTCAAAAAGGTTGAAGAAGGCCATCCCCACAGCCCCTGTCCTCATCCACTTTAACTTCTACAAGGCAGTCATCATTGAAACGGATGCTTTCACCCTCATCTTGGCTAGCATCATGTCCTAAAAACAGGGTATTGCATGTCTCCACCCTGTTGTATTTTACTCCTGCAAACACAGTCTGGCAGAATGCAACTACAATATCTACTAGAAGGAACTTGGGGCCGTCATCCATGCTTTCCCAGATTCGTACAACTACCTCCTGGGAAGACAGGTAACAATCCTAATAGACCACCTCAACCTCAAGCACTTCACCACCAAGAGGTTGTTAAACAAGCGACAAGCCCAGTGGTCCCAGTTCTTGTCCCAGTTCAACTACCACATCAAGTACCAACCTGGCAAGTTGCCTAGCAAACCAGACCCCTTGACTCCGATGAAGAACGTGACCCCCGAAGAGGTAGAGGAACGCAGAAATCATCGAACCCCAGTGCTGTTGAAGTCTCAGTGACTGAGTTTGTTGGCAACCATTACCCTCCTTACTGGTGCATCCCCTGTTCAAGACCTGTGCAAAGATGGGTATAAAGCTCACACAATCCCAATCCACGTTCTCCCTGCCCATGACAATGGCGACCAACACTCTGGCCTCCTATCACTGAACGAGTGCAAACATGATGGGGACTGGCTGCTGTACTGTGATCCGATTTATGTTCCCCAATATCATAAACAACACCTACGGCGGGTGCAGGACTCTCATGACCAGTCCTCAGCCACACACCTGTGATGGGCTAAGATCAAGGAACTCATAGCCCAATGCTATATTTGGCCTGGTATGTGAGGAGACATAGGCCGCTTCTGTAACGGGGCTCCCTCAGGTAGATGGTTCCTAAGGATGCAACCGAACCAAACTCGGGATCTCTCGAACACAACTCTTGTCAAGTGTAAAGAATAAAAGTAAACAGTAAAACTTAATATCATTAAGCTCAGGCTTATCTCAATTAAAGTCTCTGGAGAGGATGTTGATTCTGTCCGGGCAGGAGAGTTCTCGTATAAGCTTCAAGTAGTCAGACTTATACCAGAAGCTTCCCCATCAGGTTGCCCTGACCTACATGAGTATACCCTTCTCCGTAAGGGTTGCTGGCACCATTACCACATCCCCGAAGGGCCTAAGGTTTCAGCGCACTCTAGCAGAAATCTCCCATTTGCACATGATTTCCTGCGAGGTGTTTACCCATACACCTGGCGGAGCGAAAATCTCTGCGTATGGGTGTCTCGTCAGTGGCTAACTGTCAAGACTCCTAGGAAAGCTAACTAAATGACTCTCTTCCCATGTGCTATGATCCATGCAAGCACCCGTAGACAATCAGGTGTCCTCCGGTTAAGTTCTATCGTCCTTGGTTGTAAACTTACGGGGTTTACGACGGTCTCACGAAGAGCTGTGTCGGCGGCGGGACCCATGGGTGCTACCCATGGTCCCTGACCCCCGGCACACCACTCAGCGTGATAGGTATCATACTAATAGAGTCTTCCAACAACCCATAAAGAGCCTACAGCAAAGGGGCACGTGTAGGCATGATTGGCGTAAAACCTTCCCAGATGTCTCTAGCACTACCCGGGACTACACTGGGGACCCTTCCGGGTAGCTCATGCTAACTCCGTCCGGTTTGCTCTGTTTTACTGCATTCTTTTTGGAGAAGGTACCTGACCATCTCACCTTGGCCCCCTTGTATATCCTGCGAACAGCCTCCCGTCGGACGGAGGGCAGCAACGTATCCAGTGTTATCCACATGTCTGTAATGATTCCATATAACTAGTAAGACGGCAACATCACCCATTTTGGCCCATGATGCCCGGGGCGAACCGTGGGGCCGCAGGTAGCGATTAGGAATAATCCTGCCAAGTTACAGCATGTTCGGAGCACTCTCGCTCCTCCCGTAGCCTTCCGATCAATGACCAAGCAAGTGCCTGTCGATCGTCATTGTGTAACGAACAATCCTAACATTTCACGGAATCTTTCCGAGAACGTTTCCAACAGAAGGTAGGGTAACAGGGTCCCAAAAGTAGGGTGAGTATGTCCATAGTAACACGCAACTGGTCTCCGTGGCAGGGTAACGTGACTTACCTAGACAGGGTAAACTAACCTGGCCTTCCGACCTATCCTTAGGCCGAAACTGATATCCTCACATTACTTCCCCTACTTAACTACACATGTATCTCAAGTGCCTTCTGTTCTTTGGGATACCCGGACCATCGAGTATCTCCCTGAGATGCTCAGCCATGCCCGCCTTGCCTACCATCTAGCCTCTTGGCCTTATGTATGTCCGTAGACGTAGGTTGCCATAGCTCTCTAACGTAGGGTTGTTACATCACTCCCCTCTTCTCTAAGGACCGACCCGGTCCGCTAACGTCGTCTTTTATTTCCCCCATTCGGTTCGCCCTCAACCCTATGGTCTTTGGGTTTGTGGGGATACCGAAGGTGGAAATCCTTCATGGCTTGTAAGCCGGTGCCCTCTAGCATCTCATATGGCTCCCAAGAGTTTTCCTCTCTGCCATAGCCTTCCCATGAAACTAGGTATTGTACGAAGTGATTTGGAAATTTCGCTTTCATATTACCATACCATCGGCTGTCCACGACTGCCTCGATAACATAGCTGGGCTCATTGTCTACTATCTTTGGGACTGGGACTTCTTTTATCCGTCTACCACTTGCGTCCTCACGATAGGGTTCTAAGAGTCCGACATTCAACACAGGATGGATTGACCACCGGGCAGGCAATTGGAGTTCGTAAGCGCGGCTACCAACCTTACGCTTGACCACGAAGGGCCCAAACATTCGGTGGTCTAGCTTCGCCACAGGTCGCTTAGTACGGATGTTCATTCGATTTACCATCAAGCGATCAGCTTTCTTTGCCCCGCCCTGGGTTACATCTTCCATTGTAATGTATTCCGGGGATGGCAGCCATTTCAGGTTGTGCCATTTCCGCTGTCTCTCTTGAGCTCGCTTAAGTGTATCTTGGACCTCTTGCCACACACCTTCCCAATTTCTGACCAATAGCTCGCTGCTGGGATGAACACCTTGCTGCTCCGAAACAGTTCCCCACCAGTTGGTCCTTGGATTAAAACCATAGTTGATCTCGAATAGAGATAACTTGGTGGATTCGGAGGTGGATGTATTGTAGGCGTACTCTGCCAAGGGTAGTAGTGATGCCCAATCATCTAGCTGGTATGAACAATAATTTCTTAAGTATTGCTCCAAGGTCTGGTTCACGCGCTCAGTCTGCCCATCAGTCTCAGGATGGAAACCTGTCGATAACTGTAGTTTCAATTGCAACTGTTGCATCAAGATCATGCAAAACTTGGATGTGAATCTGCTGTCTCGATCAGAGATAATAGATTCTGGGAGCCGATGGAGGTGCCAAACCTCCTTCAGGAATATCAGGACCATGTCCTTTCTTGGGATTTCTGTGGCCAGAGGTATGAAATGTGCCATCTTTGAGAATCTATCCACGATTATCCAACTTTTGGTATACCCCTCTGATTCCGGTAGTGCTACTATGAGGTCCATTGAGATGTCCGTCCAGGGTCTCAAGGGTACACCAACAGGTTCCAACAAGCCAAACTTCTTATCCTTAATGGATTTATTCCGTTGACAGGGATCACATGTATGGACATACTCCGTAATGCTCTCATGCATCTTAGGCCAAAAGAAGTTAGCCCTAACCCTGCCTACCGTTTTGTGTGTCCCAAAGTGTCCCGCAATACAGGAGTCATGTTCGGCTTCCATGATCTTGTCTTTCAGACCCTGCGAGTCTGGAATGTACCACCTATTCTTATAAAGAAGAAGACCTCACTCTACTATCTTATCCTTGTACGTGAGAGTGTCTCTTTCTATTGTCAGATTGCGGTTGACTTCTTTGTCTTCCGCTAATACAGCCTTTTGGTCCCTCATATAAGCAGGGTCCCTTTCTGCAGCAGCATGTAGCGCATCCAAGAATGCGGACAGCAACCGATAGCCTTGACAGACAGCCAACGAATAAGGGCGTAAGAGGTCTCGCTCTTGTCCCACAATCCACTGTCTGGGGCGAAAAAACCGCTTTGGTGTCTCTGACAGAGAATTACTCCCCCCCTTCAGGGTGGGGGTCTCCACGCCTTGACAATCCATCAGCCTTTGTATTCAGCCTCCCTGCACGGTAATATACCTTGAAATTGAACGGCTGCAGGAATTCTGCCCAGCGATGCTGTCGCAGGTTGAGGATCTTAGTACTATTAAAGTACTCTAGATTCTTGTGATTAGTATAGATCGCAATCTCACCTTCTACCGACCTCAGTAAATGATCCCATTCCTTGAATGCTGCCACTATGGCCGTCATTTCCTTGTCATGGACATCATAAATGATCTCAGCTGGGTGGAACTTCCGACTATGAAAGGCCACCGGGTGTGACTTCTCATCTTCACAGAACTGAGCTAGGATGGCACCTAATGCAAAGTCACTCACATCTGTTTCCACCCTAGTAGATCGAAGAGGATCAAAGTGCACTAGGATTGGCCCCGAAGTGAATGCTTCCTTTAAATACCAGAATGCTTTGTCACATGCAGGGGTCCAATCAAATGGGACATCTTTCCTAGTGAGGTCCGTCAGAGGTTTCGCTATCTTGCTGCAACCTTCTATAAACCTTCTATAGAAGTTAGCGAAGCCTATAAAACTCTGGACTCCGACGACATTAGTTGGCGGCTTCCATTGCAATATGGAATCCACGTTTTCTCTCGTCTTTGATATCCCCTTCTCAGATATCCGGTAACCCAAGAACTCAATCTCACGCCTATGCAAAAATGTCTGTTTTATGTTTGCACATAGTGGGGCTTCTCTTGCCCTTTCCATTACCATTCTTACCAGAGCGAGTTGTTCCTCAATTGTTTGTGAAGAGATCAGGATATCGTCCATATAAGCGACGAGGCCTTCATCCAGCACATCTCGGAACACCTCTTTTATCATACTCTGAAAGCTAGCGGGAGCATTGCATAGTCTAAAAGGCATTACCTTGAATTGGTACAATCCGTACCGACAACGAAAAGCTGTAAGCGCATCATCCTTTTTCTCAGCTATTCGGACCCGCCAATCTGCATTTTTGAGGTCTATCAAGCTGTACACTGTGGCTTTTGCAAGCCTTTCTCTCAACTCATTCATTAATGGGAGAGGATACTTATTCTTCACCATAATCTTATTCAGCCCTCGGTAGTCTATCACCAATCTCAATGAGCCATCAGGCTTTCGGACAAATAATATAGGGGCTGCTGAGGCGGACGTAGATCTTTCTATCTTCCCAGTTCTCAACATATCATTGAGAAACTCACAGAGCGCCTTCAGCTCCTGCTCCGAGAACGGATAAATAGCCCCGAATGGAGGCTCCGTTCCTGGCATTAAGTCAATCTTATGATCATACTTGGAATGTGCCGGTAGAGCTTCTATTCGTTCTTGACCAAAGATGTCCCCATAATCCTTATACTCGGGTAGGAGTTGAATAGTGACATCTTCACCCTTCTCATCTGCAAATTGTATTGTCCCTAAGAAATATACATTTTCGGGATCCTCTGCCAATAGCTCCCGGTCGGACATGTATACTAACCGCCTCTGCTTTGTCAGGCAATTCGCCTTACAAAGATCTGACCGCCAGGTCAGTGATCCTACTTTCTAATCGATGTCTGGGTTGTGGTTCTTTAACCATGACATAGGTAGATAGCCATCAACTCGTGTGTCGGCCATATCTGCTACCTCCAAGCGTATACCATTCACGTGATCGCCTATCTACAGATCCGATGATTTGGTATAATGAAGACCGGACCCTGGCATGGGGTTACCGCTTGCATCCTGTATTGGAGTATGAATTCTTCTCCGTACACAATAGGCTTGTGTAGTCTTAATCCATTTACTACTTAGTACTGGACCAGTAGCTCCACTATCTAATAATAATAGCGCTTCGGCACTTACTTGTCTACACCCTATGTGCCAATCTAGTGTCACTTGTAAGTGAATAGACTTGCTATGCATGGGTGGGCTAGAGTGCCGCACTTTCTTACTTTGTCTCTTGCTACTGATTCTTGCTAGTCTCTTGCCTTTCGATACAAGAGCGGCCATAACGGGTCGGTAAACGTTTTCAAGAATAGTATAATCAATAAGTGGGAATTGGAGTACTGTTTACTATCACGCCCGCATGATTTCGGGTACTAAACCCTCCTCAGATAAACTTGAAAGATAACTTTTATTCCAGACTAATAACCCAAGCCCAATTCCAAAGTACAAGACAAACAACCCATATAAGACAAGAAAATTGCATTTGCTCTCCGGAGACGTCCAGTTAACCGGTACCCAACAGGGCATCTTCGTGCCCCTTCCGAATGTCACGCAGTTCCCATTTTCCACAGCGACCCCTCGGAGTAGAACGCTTAATCAAAGAAAAACCTGCCAGTAATTTCCCCGAATTTGTCCAATATGAAATTAACATAAAAACCCCTCAGAAATAACCCAATCCCAAGAACAAAAGGAAAAAACCAAACACCGCGCACAACTGTCACATCTACCTAACGAAGCAGTCTTCCGACCTTCCTATGTCAAGGACTTCGTTAGCACTAAAGAGCTAGTCATCGCGGATAGGTTATTACCTTAAATCTCTCCTACCTAAGCGGCCATTTATTTCCATAAGACCCTCCCGGATCTTAAAAATTAGCCAGAGTCATTCCTTCATCGGGTTAGGTTCTTACCTAGTTCATCACCCGTATCAACCTCCATAATAGTAGGTGAGGGTTTGCGGGCTTCCAAAGGTTTGGGGCCAGATGGCGGCGGCCGAGACGCTTCAATGGGCTTAAATCGCTTATTGCTACTAGTAGAGGATTCCACCTTTCATCGTGACCATTTCACTCCCACGGCATTCCTCACAGCATGTACGACAGCGGAGGTAACCGAAGACTGTCTCCAGAAGTGTCCTTCTCTCCCACACTTAGTGCATTGCTTATTGTTGCGTCGTTTCTCAGTCAGGGTCTGAGGGATGTCTCGTTGAGCAATAGCATACTCAGATGTCCCTGCCTGCTTTCTGGCGCCAACATTAGCGGTCTTCCGTATCTTGTTATCCTTCCAACCTGAACCTTTCTCTCTTTTCTTGAACCTTCCCAAATGTTTAGAAGTTTCCTTCCCTCATCTTTCTGGTGGCTTCATGGGTTTATCCTCATTAAGATGTCCAAAGCGCTTGTCATCTTCGAGATTGTGACCAACCTTGCGCAGCACGTCTAGGTACTCGTCGAGGTTTTCCGGGTGTCGCGTCATCAACGCCCATGATTTCCGAATCTCAGACATTAACCCAGCCTGGACCTTATCCTTAACCTGTTGGTGATCTGTGTAGTTCAGGTTGTACATCAGATTGATAATCTCATCCAGGTGGGGACTGCTCTGGTGTGGGGTCGTCGCCGGGTTGTTCCACAGGAGAAGATTCTTATCTCGATTCACGTTGTCACCTCCGTGACTCTGCTGTAACCGTTCACGGAACCCTTTCCATGTCCAGAGTGGACCATTCTTGTTGAACGGCATGCCCGCTCTGTTCGCAGCTTCACGATTGATGTGTGCATGTATCCCAAGGTACCAGTTACGGGCTTGGTCTTCGAGAAGAGGTATGATCAAGTTGATCTTGTCCATGTCCGTCAGACGACAATCAGAAAAGTACTCGAACTTGACTTCGACCAAGGTCAGAAAACTAGCCAGATTGGCAACCACTCCCTTAAAGGTGGGAATACCGCTTAGCTTCTTCGGCTTCCTGCGGCTTGACTTTGCCCAGGAACAAGACTGGTTGTTCAACTGTTCTCGTAGTGCATCTCCCCGACGGTCATCTCAGGCTTTCTTCTCATCATTCCAACCAGCACAACGTGGTCCCAAAAAGGCAGTAACATCAGGCAAGGAATCGGCGTCATCATCAGCGCTATCATCAGGGGCGGAATCACCCGGATCCCCTCCGCCAGCCTCAAAGAATCCGCCACTGGGACCTAGATTACCACCCCCACTGCCTCCAGCGTTTCCGCCACAGGTCTCCCTTGGTCTCTCATAGCCATCAAAATGCCCGCCTTGACCACCACGATTCCTGTCATCCGCAGGACCACCTCCCGATGGTACTTGTGGCGGCACTAAGGCTGCGGGCTAGTTACTCTCTAACAGTATCGGGTTTGGCGCAGCCTACAACACCTTTAACCATTCAGCAAACGCCGGGCATGTCTCAGGGTATATTGGAGCTCCCTCATGTCCCTTCTTCCCACAATACCCACATGTGGGTTCCTCCTTTCCTTTTCCCTTGTCCACTCGGACTCTACCTGTTGAATAAGGAGGTTGACAGTCTTCATCATAGAACACTCCGAATCCCGAGCACGTGGGGTGGCAAAAGGGCCCTCGCCGACCTTTGTTTGTCGGTAGTCCAAACCCGGAAAACCCGGCATTACCCGAAGGTTTAACCGGTACCCTTGGCACTTGTATCGGTGGCCGGTTGGTCTGGCTAGGAGTAGCCGCTGCGACAGGGACAGGTGTGCCTTGAGAGGCTGTTGGAGGACTAGGAGGTTCCTGCGTCGGTTGGAATCACTCCACTGTATTTTCAAACCATTCCGCAAGCCGTGAACCTGGGTTTATTGCTGGCCATGTAGTTGGAATAGGAGTTGCCACTGGTATCGGAACAGATCCGCGAGGGGTCGCGTGAGCAGGGGGGACATTAGGGTTTGGTAACGGCAACGGAACTGGTATTACCGTAATGGAGGGAGAGGGTGACCGTAAGGGTCAATTGACTGCCTGACAAGGCAACCGTGGTGAGGCTTTTGGTCGCGTTCCGACAACTGGACTTACTGAGTGACTTCGTGCCACTGTGGTGGAAAGCGATCGTGAGGGGGCGAGGACAAATGAAGAAGGTATTTCACTGTCTTCTGTCCTCTTTAGACTTTCCAAGATCCGTATTCCTAATGGGCTTAGTTGTGGACGCCAGCACTCATCTGTAGTATATTCTGTCAGTTGCTGAGAATAATTGTCAGGCTTATCTGTCACTAAAGGTAATGCAGGAGCCGCCTCTATCATCAAGACATCATTGTCTTCATCAATCTGTTATCCCTCCTTCCAAGCCTTCTCCGACGCGTGCAGCCTTATCTTCATAGTGAATTGCTTATTCAATAACGCCACGAATCCAGCTTGCTGCCTTTTCATCCATTACACCGAACTTTCAACAATTTGTCTCCTAAACTGCTTCTGGGTCTTCTTATTCCAATGCAAGAACTCCTTTTTTGCACTACTAACCTCACGGGCCACTTCTCGTAGGATATAAGGTTCGACGTAGTTGCAAGGAAATTCGGCAAGCGAGATGGCCGGAGGTCCTAGAATTGCCTTTCATTTTTCGTCCTTGTGAGTGAAGCCCTCCGAGACTCCATTCGCAAAGGGAATGTCATTCATAAACGATAATGCGGCTAGGCTGGCATCACGAAGGATTAAATCGCGACATCGTTCGGGGAGGTCTATAGGGACTGCTTCGAGAAGCATTTTTGCGCTGGCTCCACCAATTCCTCTGGTTTCAGCTGTAACCGAAGCCCTGAAGCGGGCAGCCTCTAATGGCTTATCATCGATCTCAAAACTGCTTTCACTCTCGAAACTCGACGTCTCCTCTTCAATGGGAACTGCTAAGGCAGCCATGATGAGTTAACGTCGGTTCAAATCAAATAAATCAGGAGGAGAGTTAGGCGAGAAGCTCGCTTAACGATATACTGTAACGGGGGCTCCCTCAGGTAGATGGTTCCTAAGGATGCGACCGCACCAAACTCTGAATCTCACGAATACAACTCTTGTAAAGTGCAAAGAATAAAAGGAAATGGTAAAACTTAATATCGTTAAGCTCAGGCTTATCTCAATTAAAGTCTCTCGAGAGGATGTTGATTCTGTCGGGGCAGGAGAGTTCTCGTATAAGCTTCAAGTAGTCAGAGTTATACCAGAAACTCCCCCATCGGGTCGCCCCGACCAACATGAGTATACCCTTCTCCATAAGGGTTGCTGGCACGATTACCGCATCCCCAAAGGGCCTAAGGTGTCAGCGCACTCTAGCAGAAATCTCCCATTTGGACATGATTTCCGGCGAGGTGTTTACCAATACACCTGCCGGAGCGAAAATCTCTGCGTATCGGTGTCTCGTCACTGGCTAACAGTCGAGACTCCTAGGAAAGCTAACAAAAGGACTCTCTTCCCATGTGATATGATCCATGCAAGCACCCGTAGACAATCAGGTGTCCTCCCGTTAAGTTCTATCGTCCTTGATTGCGCACTTACGGTGTCTCAGCTACGATGCTCCCACGAAGAGCTGTGTCCGCGGCGGGACCCGTGGGCGCTACCCATGGTCCCTTACCCCCAGCACACCACTCAGCGTGATAGGTATCATGCTATTAGAATCTTCCAACAAGCCATAAAGAGCCTACAGCAAAGGGGTACGTGTAGGCATGATTTGCGTAAAACCTTCCCAGATGCCCTCCAGCACTACCCGGGACTACTCTGCGGACCCTTCCGCATAGCTCATGCTAACTCCCTCAGTTTTGCTCCGTTTTACTCCATTCTTTTTGGAGAAGGTACCTGATCTTCTCACCCTGGCCCCTTTATATATCCTGCGAACACCCTGCGGTCGGACGGACGGCAGCGACGTATACAGTGTTATGGACATGTCTTCCATGATTCCATTTAACTAGTAAGACTGCAACTTCACCCATTTTGGCCCATGACGCCCAAGGCGAACCCTGGGGCCGCAGGTACCTGTTAGGAATAATCCTGCCAAGTTACAGCATGTTCAGAGCCCTCTAGCTGCTCCCGTAGACTTCCCATCAATGTGCAAGCAAGTGCCCGTCGATTGTCATTGTCTAACAAACAATCCTAACATTTAACGGAATCTTTCCGAGAACGTTTCCGATGGATGGTACGGTAATAGTGTCCCAAAAGTCGGGTAAGTATGTCCATGGTAACACGCAACTGGTCTCCATAGCAGGGTAACGTAACTTACCTAGACAGGGTAAACTCACCCGGCCTTCTGACCTATCCTCAGGCTGAAACTGATATAGTCACCTTACTTCCGCTACTTAGGTACACCTATATCTCAAGTACCTTCTGTTCTTCGGGATACCCTGACCATCGAGTATCTCCCGCACATGCTCCGGCATGCCCGCCTAGCCTACCATATAGCCTCTTGGCCTTATGTATGGGCGTAGACATAGGTTGCCATAGCTCTATAACTTAGAGTCGTTACAGCTTCTTGCCTAACTAGCATGTTTGTCAATGAAGCCCCACCTTCCAGAATGCTCCCTTTGGTTCCCTACATCCACTGCCCATACCGGACTGCTCCTCAGAGCACATCTCTGTGGACTTCATCACTGGCCTACCATGGAGTCAAGGACATGATGCTATCTAGGTAGTGGTAGATCAGATGCCCAAACTGTATTGGCTCAGTACCTGTCGCCCCACCATTCACGCCCCGACTCTTACCAATCTGTACCTCTGCCACATCTGGAAACATCCTGGCTTTCTAAGAACAATCACCTCTGACCGAGGAACCCAGTTCACCGCCGTCTTTTGGAGAACGGTATGTGAAAGACTTTAGTGGGAAAGAAAGATGTCTACCGCCTTCCACCCCCCGCCAGATGTTCAAACTGGACGCATCAATGCCATCATGGAATAATACCTAAGGGCCTCTGTCAACTACCCATAGGACAACTGGTCCCTCTCACTCTCAATGGCCGAGTTCACAGCTAACAACCCTGCCTCTAAGTCTACTACTTTATCTCTGAGTCCTTTCTTCGCCAACCATGGCTAAGACCCCATGATAGACTTCTTAGACACCGCTGAAGAGGCCTCTGATGAACCCACAGCTGGTACATTCCTGGACTGTATCAAAGACATCCACGACCACCTGAGAGCCAAGATAGCCTTCGCCCAAGACGGGCAACAAGAGTATGCCAACAAGGGAAGAATCCTGGCCCCGCCCTTCTCCGCTGGAGATGGTCTGGTGCTAAATGCTAAGAACATCTAGACCAAACGGCCCTCAGTGAAACTGTACAACAAACTCTTTGGCCAGTACCCTCTCCGGGCCTAGATTGATACCCACTCCTACCGGTTAGACCTTCTAGTATCTATGAGGATCCACAATGTATTCCATGTCTCTCTCCTCAACCTTGCCTCCCAGGACCCTCTGACTGGTGACGAAATACCTCCTCCATAACCAGTAGAAGGTGAGGGAGAATAGGATTAGTAAGTTGAGGAGGTCCTATATGCCTAGTTGGTTGGGAACCCCATGTGGTACCTCATTCGTTGGAAGAGATATCTCAAAGCCACCTGGGAACTGGCTGACACCGTCCATGGACTGCAGGTATTGGAGCAGTTCCATGAATGCTATCCCCGCCAGCCAGGGCCTTTACTGGAGTAACGCGCCTCAGAGGACTTCAGCATCGGAGAGAGGAGCTAGTGTTATGGCTACCCAGTCTGGTATGGGAAACGAACATTGGGCTTTTAGTTATATTTATTGGTTGTGGTTTCTTTGGATGCTTAGTAGGATTTCCTTTGTATTGGGATTGGAATAGGTTACCGCATGATGCAACCTGGTGGAACATGATGGAAGGATCGTGGCTGCATGCAATACTAAGTACTTTCTTTTGTATTAGTGATCACCCAGGATTTCATACCTATACAAGGTGGTGTGACTCCTCATATTTTTTGTTCTTGATGCAATCTGGTAATCCCCTTTGGACACCCTTTCTTTCGTTGCCCCATGGCGACTATGAAGCCTTTCTTCTGATGCTGAGGGGTCAGCTATCTGGGTTCACCCAGTAAGTCCAGCGGTTGAAGTTGATGTTGGTGGAGTTGTTATTTGGTGTTCGTTTGTATCGTGGTACTCGTCTCGCCACCCCTTGGCTCGTCTCTATCGTTAGGCTGTATGGGCTGGGGGCCTTCTTTTCTGCTTGATGAGTCTTCTCTTCCGTAAAATGTTTTGGCTTTCCTCTACTGGTTTACTCGCAGGATCTCACGTTCGTGGAGTTGGTTGGGACTGGTTGTTGTGGGGGGATCACCCTGTTGCTGAGAGGATCGGGTGCCTCCATGCTTCATGTTAGAGTTCTAAGGCCCACCCTTTGGTTGTTACACACCTTGTTTCCAGCGAGACTAACGCCTACAGAGTCGATTGATGACCGCTCTGTACCTTTAACTCATCATACCGATCGCATTACCCTTTTACGGTAGGGTCCCCTGATGGGATTGCCTGGCTGTTGGCTACATTCTTCGATTGGAATCCTACGATATTATCTCCTCCTGTTCCCACGATGTTTTCTGTTCGTCTGGCTATTATGGGTGGTTGTGGGGTCTACTTCCTTGCCCGACTTGGGTGGGGATGCCTTTGACCCTGGTGGTTCTGTCCCCTCTCTTGGCTTCTATGGTTGAGATTGTGGTGGTGGTGGGCGATTGGCTGCTGGGCTCCCTCGTGTCGGGGCTTTACTTAGCAATAGCAGTGTTGGGTGTTGGAGGGCCTTGGCAATCACACCCATTGCCAATGTGGTATTCCCCGGTTTGCTTAGCCTGGCTGGTGCTTACTCTCTACGGTCGCGACTGTTCTGAGACTGGTCGTCATGATGATGCTGCTCTGGGCCTGTTTCCTTTGGCCTATATATTCTATGCCCGCCTTCCTTGGCTTACGCTGCTCGGGTGGGTGGATGGTTGGGCTGTTAGCTGCCATGTTGTATGTGGGCTCGGTCTCTTGAAGTGGCCCTGCCTTGGCCTTCGGGCGGCTTGGTTCAGGTCCCACCTGGTGATACTCGGCCGGGTGTCTGTGGGGCTGTCCTCCTGACTTGGGAGCTTGACGCCGGTCTACAATCCTGCACCCCATGTTTTCTCGGTAATGTGGCCTGTTGCTATGTCCTTCACTAGTCGTTCCAGCGGTGGGCTCTGTGGGGCCGTGGCTTATGTATGTGGCTGCGGTTGGGCTGTGGCAGTGCTGGCAGACAATGGCTGGCCATCATGGCATTGGATATTTATAGTCGCTGGGAAGTCTGGGTTGAGCTTCGGCTTAATGCGACTCGGTGGCTGGATTGATATTACGGTGCGGCGCCTGGTCTGGCGACCTGATCTGCACCTGATACATCAGATGGCGTGGAAACATGGATGATGGCAATGCGCTCGGAGCCATGATGGGCTAGGCGGGAGAAATAACACTGGGGACATGGTGCCACCTTTCAGGGTATTGTGTGGTCACTGTTACCCCCGGGGGCCTTGGCTGAAGTCTGGATGGTTGTTGATTGTATTGAAGGGTAGGGATAGTTTTGCTCTCGTTATTTGAGTCCGGGTCCTTGACAGTGGGAAAGAGTGGGAGTCCTGTCTTGGAGAGGGCGAGGGGGTTGGTGGTGTCGCTAGGCTGGGTTTCATTGGGTTTTGTGTTGTTTCATTTGTTCGGCTGTAGTGTTGGGATGTGGGTAGCTAGTTGGGGGTAGGATACCACGGGTGGGAGATAGGCCCCACTGACCTATATGGTCTGTCATCGCCCCTTTTATATTTAATTTGTATTGGTCCGGGCCCCGGATTGTGGGGTGGCCAATTTGTTTACATGGTGACTGTGGTGGCCGGCCTGAGGAGTTCCTGAGTTTGTAAATACGGTGCAAGGGATTATGGCTGCTATGCCGCCTCGACTTGGCTTTGAGGAGACTGGCTTCATACCGCCTCTGTAGGTGAGACAGTGCTGGAACACGTGCTGGGGGGCTGGGTGGGGTTGGGGTGTCGGGGATTTTTTTTGTTATGATATGAGGAATTTTGGAGCGAGGCCGGAGCTGTGTTCCCGGTGGTAGTGATTTTTTATTTATACTGGGATCCCTGCGGCCTGGCTAGGTGGGGCGGGTGGGTGCCAGACTGTGGATGAACTTGTACTTTAGCTTTCGTGTTTGGCTTACTCACGGAGGTGTTGGCTGGTAGGGTTGCTTCGGTGTCTCTAATGGGTCAGGACCGTTTTGGGTTTGGAGCTCGCAGTATCTTGTATTTAGTTGCCTGTTTTTAGCGAAGGTAGTATGGCCCCAGTCCCAGCGGTGGATCCCGGCCGACGTTAAGCTCCTGTCAGGGGGGTGCTCGGTCATAAGTCCGGTTGTGGCGTGATGAGTATAAATAAAACTTAGATTGAATTTGGACACCTTTTCTTACGTTCCAAGGATACTTCCAGCCTCCACGTCGTCCTTGATTTTATCTCACGATAACTTCAAGTTTTGTTCGCCAAGGAATCTTTACCTTCGCTTACACTTATGAACCCCGAACGGCTTTGTTCTTTCGGTTGTTGCTGTCAGGTTCTTCGTTTCCGTTGTTCATTCGCTTCGGTCAATTGCTTCGATGTCTAATCGAGGTTCTTCCCTTTCGACAGGCAATCTCGCTGCGGCCTTGTCTTCCGTCTCGGCGTCGGTTGATGAGGCTTCTCTTCTCAGGAAGAAGGTTTCTCGCCTTCGCCACCATGTCTTAGTGCTGTCTCGTCGACTCCACTTGTTGGAGCGGAAGTGTGCGGCCTTCATTTCGACTAGGCATTCGCCCTCCCCTCCGTTCGGCGGGCCAGGGGACATGACACTGCCTCCCAGTGGGGGGGTGGCTGAAGGAGTGGAGATGGCTATGGTGTGGTTGCTCATGGTGGCGTCCTTCCCTTCGGGGATGCAGGCACCTGAGCCATTTGTGGCTGAGCCCGGGGTGCTGGCTGGCCCTGCCGGTATGGCATCATGGGTGCCTGATGATACGCCCGGGTTCACAGATTGGTTCATCGGTTCTTCACCCCCGCTGGCTGGGCTGGAGCTGCCTTTGTCCCCTGTCGGTGAAAGATCGATTGATGTATCTATCTCATCGGACAGCTCCGCGGTTACGGTATTGGTAGATGTTGCATTGGGTCCGGACCTTCCCCCTGGGCACTTTCCCCGTGGGCACTGGCCCAAGAGAGAGAACCTGTATGTGGTGGGGTGGTACAAGACTCGGTCCCCTTCGGTGGCGCCTGTAGGGCATCGAGCTGTGAGCTCGCCTCCGAGTGAGGGAGTTAGCATATCTGACTTTCTTCGGTTGAGGTTACTGGGGCAGCAAGCTAGAAAGCGGGCACTGGTGGAGGAGGTGGGCCTGCGGGGTGAGGTTGGGCATGTTACTGATGGGGACCCTAGTTCCTCTGGTGGTCGGCGACGCAAACGGCGTTTGGGGAGGAGCATGGCCGGGGGTGGGGCAAGACTTCGCTTTCTGTCTCGAGGGCTACGCGGGATGAGACGTTCGCTGCTTTTCAGAAGTTTTCTGATGATGAGTTGGCGGGCATGGGCTATGGGGGTGATGTTGGGTGGGATTCTGCTGTGGAGGAGGATATGCAATTAGTGGGACGGTATTAAGACCGGATTTGATATTTTTGATTGTTTTATTTTTGTGTTGGTCGCGGGCCATAACTCCGTTTGCCTTACTGGGTAGGACCCAGGACTTCGGTTGCTCTGTTCCTGTTTGGTCAGGTGTCGGGTTGTCGGTTGGTGCAGGTGTGATCGGCGCTGTTGATGGACTTGTACTTAGCTTTCGTGTTTGCTCGCTCATGGGAGTGTTGGCTTATAGGGTGCTTTCGGGGTCTCTAATGGGTCTGGACGGTTTGGGTTCGGAGGTTTATAGTCTTGTTTATAGTTGGTAGGTTGCGCCAGCGTATTGTGGCGACCCTGGCCCCCGGCCGTTACTTTCAAGTTGGGTTCCGGTCCCCTTGTGGTCCGCCGGAGGCCTGCCTGCCCTTATGGTAGGTGTACGTGAGATCATCGCTTGTGGTATAAGCCGTTAAGGAGCATGCGAGTATAAATATAAAGTTAGGTTGAATTTGGACACCTGCACCTAAGAATTACACTCGCTTCTATCTGCTGTCCTCTTGAACTGCGAAACCCAGACCCTGAACTCGTGAAACCCAGAACCTCGTGCAACTCGCTTCAGTTGTACCTCCACCCCTGCAGCTCACCTCCAGACTCTTGCCTGCCCTGATCGTGGTGTGCCTTAGGCTACCCGACCCTCAGACCCTGTCCGTTACCAGCAAACATAGTCACGTTACTTCCCCTACTTGGTTACACTTATTCCTTAAGTATCTTCTGTTCTTCGGGATACCTGGACCATCGGATATCCTAGGCAAACTCCTGCATGCCTGCCCAGTGTACCATAGAACCTCTTGGTCTCATGTATGGGCATAGACTTAGGTTGCCATAGCTCTATAATATAGAGTCGTTACATCACTTCCCACTTCTCAGACAACCGACCCCGTCCCCCCCAGTGATCTTTTATTTTCCCGGTTCAGTTCACCCTCAACTATATAGTCTCTTAGTTTGTGGGGATACCGATGCTGGAAATCCTTCATGGCTTGTAAGCCAGTGCCCTCTAGTATCTCATATAGCTCCCAATTGTTTTCCTTTACCCCATACCTATCACATGAAACTATGTACAGTACAAAGCAATAAGGGAATTGTGTTTTCATGTTACCGTACTATCGACTGTCTACGATAGCCTTAACAACGTAGCTGGGCTCATTGTCCACTATCTCTAGGACTGGGACTCCCCAAGTCCTTTTTGGACTTGGGTCCTCAGAAATCGGGTTCTAGGAGTCCGACATTAAATTTCCAGTGGATTGACTAACGGGCAGGCAATTGGAGTTCATAAGCTCTGTTACCTACCTTGCGCTTGACCACAAATGGTCCCAATATTCACTAGTCCCACTTCTCTATTGGTCACTTAGTAAGGATGTTTTTGCGATTCAACATCATGCCATGAGCCTTCTTTGCCCTACCATTTGTCACATCTTGTTGTAACATATTCCTGCGGTGGCAACCGTTTCTGATTATGCTATTTCTATTGTCTTTCTTCAGCTCAGTTAAGGGTAGCTGGAAATTCTTGCCAGACACCTTTCTAAGTCTTTACCAATCACTGGCTACTGTGATGAACACCTGGTTGCTTTCAGACTGTACCCAACCAATTGGTTTAAGGGTTAAAGCCATAGTTGATCTCAAACAGAGATAGCTTTGTGGACTCAGAGGTGGATGTATTGCATGCATGCTCTGCCAATGGCAGTAGCGATGTCCAATCATCCTGTTGATATAAAATATAATCTCTTCAGTACCATTCTATGGTCTGGTTTACTGGCTCAGTCTGCCCATCATCCTCAGGGTGGAAAGCGATTGATAACTATACTTTTAGTGGCGATTGTTCCATCGGGCTCATTCAAAACTTGGATGTAAATCAGCTATCTCGGTCGCGGACATTAGATTCTGGAAGTCCATGGAGGAGCCAAATCTCATTTCGGAATATCAGACCCACATCCTTTATCGCAATCTATGTGGTTAAAGCTATAAAATGAGCCATCTTCGAGAATCTATCTATGATTACGCAAATCCGGGTATACCCCTCTGATTCCGGTCGTGCTACTATGAAGTCTATTGAGATGTCCATCTACTGTCTCAATAGTACTCCTACTGGTTCTAGGAAGCCAAATTTCTTATACTTAACAGACTTGTTCCATGGGCAGGTATCACACATACAAACATGATCCTTAATGCTCTCCTCCATCTTAGGCCAAAAGAAGTTAGCCCTACCCCTGCCTACTATCTTGTATATCCCCAAGTGTCCTGCGACACAGGAGTTATATTCGGCTTCTATGATCGTATCCTATCGATCCTGCGAGTCATGAATATACTACTAGTTCTTGTATAGTAGTAGATCTCGTTCTACCATCCTGTTATTGTACAGGAGAGGATCTCTTTCTATAGTCAGATTGCGGTCAACTCCTTTCTCTCCTGCTAACAGAACCTTCAAGTCCCTCATATAAGCACGATCTCTATTTGCAGCATCACGTAATGCATCCAAGAAGGCTGATTGTAACCGGTAGCCTTGATAGGCAGCCAACGAATGTAGACATAACAGGTCTTGCTGCTGTCCCACAATCTATTCTGCGGCGAAGAAACAGCTTGGGTGTCGCAGACAGAGAATAACTCCCCCTTTTAGGATGGAGGTCTCCACATCTTGATAGTGCATCAGCCTTCGTATTCAGCCTCAGTTCACGGTAAACAACCTTGAACTGAAATGGCTGCAGGAATACCGCCTAGGAATGTTGCGAGTAGTTGAGGTTCTTTGTTAGGGGGTAGGTAACTCGAAGGTCAAGCAAGGATACCCTTGGCCCTGTAATCTTCTTTCTTGGAGATAGTCAAGAAGGCTTGTAAAGATAGAAGTAAAGTAGAACCAATATATTGATAAGATCTCTTCTCCAGTCACTGATGATATACTTGAAGCTAGGGATTTTTTTTCTTTTTTTTGTTTGACTCATTGATTATTTGTTTAGGGTACAAAAAACATATAGAGCGCTAGCTATGACAACAGAAAACCCATATCCCTTCTCTCGCCACGGGAAAAAGCCAACCACCCAAGCCCCTCTGGTATGGAGCCAACCACACAGCTCGCCTCAAAGAAAAGAAACCCAAGCCCGGCTAGATTAACGAACAAGGAAATCCTTACTAAGAAGAAAGCAGGAAGGGCCAGGAAAACCCGCTGAGAAATCCCAAAGAGACAAAGGAAAGGTTAGTAGCAAGCCAAGTAGACCCGGAAGGGCGAGTCCACTCATTCAAGCGGGAAGGGACGCCCGAAGCACGCTAAGATAGGGGGCCCCTCCCAAAACCCCTCCAAGGAGAGAGTGGAATACTATGGAGGAAGGAGAAGACTAGCCGGCCGTGGGCGATAACCGGGGGGAGGGGAAGGTGTAGCAGTAGGGTGCCAGCCGATCCGACAGTAGGGAGAGGAGAGCGGAGGGGTAGACCCAAAGACCTTAAACAACGTTTATCAGAATCGCATTTGTGTCTGACTAGGCAGCCTCTTAGGGGAGCAAGAGAATAGGGAGATCGACCGTAGCCTGTTGGCTGTTCTCCCCTACTGCAACTGTAGTCCCGGCCGTCTGACGATGGTGGTTAACGGCTTGCCGACCATGAGAAGGCTAAGCAAGGCCAACTCAGGAGGAGGAGAGGACTCCCCACCACGTGTGGGGGGTGGAGGAAGGGGGAGTAAGGAAGATCATCAACAGCCACCTAGGCCAGGCATAGCAGGTGTTTTACCGCGTCTCTCATGTAGTCGCTTGTTCTGGGAGAGATAGCATCACTGTAGTGGAAGGGATCCCACCACCTGCCAGCCAGCTAAGGAGGGCCTCCTACCAACCAACCCCCAAGGAGAGAGAGGGCCCTGGGATGGTAGACCGAAGTCAATACCTCTGGGCGCGAGAGGAGAGAGGAGCCAGACTCCCCTAGGCCGAGACCAAAGGCAGGAGTGGGTGGGAGGGAGGAGAATGTTTCACGATTAAACAAAAAACTCACGATAAAAACTGTGGTGTTGAGTTTGCAATCGCCGGAGGTGTAGCAGAGACGGAGGATGTACTTGAAGCTAGGGAGGCACCTCGATATTTATATTCTGCATCTGGGTGGTCGCAGACTACATCCAATCCCTTACTGACTATGTACCTGCCATACTAATGGTTCGGTATCCATGAGGTGCGAATACCATTTGACCCTGAAAACTAACTTCCACGCTCTCTTCCCTAGTGGAGTAATCAGCTCCATCAAAGGACGTATCAATGACTCTTCTATGTGCATAGCTTAGAGTACATGACGAAGATAACTAACTCGACCAGGGAGTTGTTATTAATCAATCGTGAACTAGTCTTCCAGATGACTCTAGTTCACATGAGCTTCAGGGGGCATGCACATTACTTCTTGTAATAGCGTATAGACTTGCAGAGGTCGTAGCTCCTTAACGAACCAACCAATCAGGACCACCTGAGTTTGATCTTATAGAGCAAAGCTCCTTCTATGTTATCCAGGGAAAGCTCCTTGGTTGCATGCCTCATATCTCCGTGGAGCAGGCTGCATAGAGGCCGGATCATTTTGTACGATAATATGATATCGTCACTATAACTATGGTGGGGCTCAGAGTCGAACATGTGACCTTATCCAGTTAGTCACGTGCCTTACCGATTATGCTTCTATGTATAACATTAGCTCCATCCTATTCAAGACTCATCCTCGAGTCTTTCCTATGTCGAAATTCTAACTACAGTACAAAGTAAGGTCTATATTATTTCTAGTTAGGACTTAGTCAAGGTAGGGTAAAACGCCTCTGCGCGTTTACTTGTCCAGATCTAGGAAAACCTTTCCTGACCATCCTACTGTCACAAACTGTGACACAAGCAAGGCAGATATTACATAGCTCAGAATTCCGAGCTATAGGTATGTTGGGATTTCACATGACACACATTGGTGCGCCATAGGTTATTATATTTAACTGTTAGTGACTCACAATTGTAAGTTATAAAAAGTTATAATTTTGGCACTTGACTCAAATTATGAGTCATGGGTTTCACTCAGGTGACGCGAGTTGCACACCTGACGTAGTTCTTATATTTTAATTAGTTTCAGGTATGTGGCGCAGCAAGTCATAGGTGTTAGCTGAGCGATTTCGCATGACTTATAGTTATGTGTCACATGGCTCACATGACGCATAAGTATGAGTCACGCTAGGTGAAGAGCTACTATATAAAGGCTTACTAGGACCCCTAGTACTAGTTCTTCATATGTTCTTCATGTTTATCTCCTACCTATAAGCTTTTACCAAATAAAACCTACTTTTACACTCTTTAAGATTTACCTTAAGAACCCCAAGAATTGCCTTTCCCCCCCTCACGCGTGAAAACTATTTCTCCTCCCACGTCGAACCTAGAAGTCCTAAACAGGGACTGAAGTAGACTAGGGGAATAGGCGCGATATGATAGAAGTCAAAGGACTTGACTGTCAACGTCACATAGGCACAGGCCTAAGAACTATTACCTCACCTCAAGTTTGGAATTGTTACCTGTTGCATTACTTACTCACTGGGCAGGATTCACAATATGAGAACGACTCGACAATGCAACACTTAATGAGTACCGAACGGATTCATTCAACAGAGACTACGAGGGAGACATAGAGGTCCAAGATGACGGATTTGGGCTAGAAGAACTAGAACAAGTGCTAAGCGAAGCAAGTCAATACTCGGCAAGAACTACAAGTCTAGTTACACCCGAACAAGGTACCTTTCCTGACAAAAATAAAGTATCAGAGACACCAACACCTGAAAGAATGTCCGGACCAGCACCAGCACCAGGCCCGCCTCCAGCAGGGCCAGTACCCCCTCAGATGATTTCACACAACGAAATGGAACTGATGATAAGAGAAGCTATAAGAGGAACTGAACAACAACAAAAAGTCAAGACCTCACTATAATATGATGGAGAGAGAAGCAAGTTACGAGGATTCATGGTCCAACTTGTGACCTATTTCGATGCAGTTGGATAGACACAAGGAAACAACCAGGACAAAATACAATATACTCTCACCTTATTAGAAGGAACGGCCCTAAAATAGGTAACCCCCATCGGGGTCAACAATACTGCCCCCTAGATGGACTGGGCCAACTTTAAGGCAGTATTTGAAGCCCAATTCACAGACATAGAATTAAGCCAATCAGTACGAAACAAATGAAAAGAAATTTTCTAAGGAGCAAAAAATGTCACTGATTGCTGGTACAAGATCTGACTACTCTAGTACGACACGGATTACGATGAAGCCTCCTCTATGAGATGGTTCATGAAACACTTGAGAACAATCTGTCAAGACACGTGGAGATACAGCGAAGAAAGATTTACTACAACCGAGGCAATGGCCCACTGGGCCATTTGAAAAAGAATCCAGTTCGGACAACTGGACTGGATTCAGAAGAACCAGTCAAGCTTAATGCAAATCAACAATACCAACACAAGAAACCAAGGTACATCCAGGAACCAGAATGGAACCTATCGAACCACCACCCAAGGAGGAGATGCAATGGACGCAGACATAACAAGAAGGAGACCCTCACTCAAGCTCACAAAGGACAAGTACCTTCGACGACAAAGCACTAATCTATGTCAAATATATGGTATGGGAGGACATATGATCCAAGATTGCAGACGACCGGCCAACCCAAACCCATTGTGAGGAGGAAATCAGCAAAACATGAGGCTGAACCCCAGGTTCCATCCGCGCAGTAATCTAAGAGAGACTGAAATTGAAGACGAATATGAGATGGTAGCAAAAGATAAAGGTCCCCTATAATAGATGGGCTGCGGGACCCTCCAAAAGACAAATCCATCTCGATGGCCAACTACTATACTCTTTTAAGCACAAATATGAAGGATAATAACAATGATCATATCTTGATGGAAATAAAAATATACAAAGACAAAAAACAAGCAACTACAATACACGCAATGCTTAACTCAGGAGCTATGGAAGACTTTATTGACAAGGAAGTCTGCGACAAATATCAGCTAATGACCAAGAAATCGAAAAACAAGAGACAGATTTACCTGGCAGACCGAAAACCTAGTGCAAGGGGACCTAATACCGCTACCACGCAAGTACCTATGGAGAGTGGAAACCATAGAGAAGTGGCAACCTTCCCAGTGGCAAATCTGCAACACCATGAGATAATTCTCGGAATGCTATGGTTAAGACAACATAATTCCACCTTGAACTAGAAGAAGGAAAAGTTATGTTTAGTAGGGAACGATGCACGACATGGTGTCGCAATAGTTTACCAACGATTTATGCAATTCCTGAAGTGGAAGCGCTCGAAAAGAACCTGGATATGAAATTCAGACAAGTACAACCAAGAAAGGATTAGAAGATCAATCTTCGAAAACTTAGCCATGAGGCTCAGATACCAACCAAAGAGTCTGACAGGGCAGCAAGACATAACCTGTATGCCAATGAAGAAGTCATGATACCACCTAAAGGGCAGGTAATCATTGCTACCAGAATGGCCATAGAGCTACCTCAAGGCACCTATGGGTGCATAGCGCCACACAGGGGTCTCGCAGTTAAACATCGACTCACTACCAATGCAGGAGTAATAGATGTCTACTATACAGATGAACTGAAAGCAGTCATGGTCAACCAAGGAAACCAAGATAATAAGGTGGAAAAAGGTAACAAGATTGCCCAACTGATCATCGAAAAGATCAAGGAATAAGAATTCCAAGAGCTGACAAGTCTGAGAGAAACCACCAGAGGAAGCAAAGGGTTTGGAAGTACAGACAACCAAGGTCCAAGCAAGCAGAAACAACCGAAGATCAAAATCAATCGAATGTCGGCACAAGCATTCCACAAGCTCTACCCCAGAGGACAAACGGCAGGAGTCCTTAAATGGGATATCTAGGATGGAGAAATAAGCCCGGCCAAAATCAACATCAGTACAGAACTAGCTATAAGGAATCGAACTCTGGCAAAAGATGAAAGATTGGATCAATTGAGACCAAAGGAATACCACCAACACCTGGACCTATTCCAAGGAAAAGAATCAACCAAATTACCACCTCACAGACCCGTGGTGGACCTGACAATCGACCTGGAAGGATCAACTGTGGGATTATCAAAGAAGAGGATATACCCCCTGGGAGAAACTAAACTTGAAGAACTAAGGAAATATATCCAAGAAAACTGGGAAAGAGGATGGATTAAATAATCCGATGCTAACGGAGGATCACCCATCCTATTCATCAAAAAGAAAGATGGAAAACTAAGGTTATGCATTGACTACTAAGCACTCAATGGTATAACCAAAAAGGATACATACCCCCTACCTCTAATTGGTGAGGCACTAGATCGACTAGCGTCAGCCAAATACTTCATCAAATTAGACATAAGGGATGTGTACCATAATGTCAGGATCAGAAAAGGAGAGGAATAGAAACCAACGTTTACCACGAAATACATGAATTACTAATACCTCGTCATACCCTCAGGGCCAACCAATGCGCCAGCCTAGTTCCAATGATGGATCAACAATGTGCTCCATAAGTGCCTAGATATATGTTGTATCATCTACCTATACGACATGCTCATATACTCAAAAGATATGGAACAACACAAGAAAGACATTAGCAATATTACGGCAGATATCAAAGCATCAGGAATGAGATGCAAACCGAGCACATACGAATTCCACAAAAAAGAAAGCAAATATCTAGGATTTATCATCAATGCAGAAGGGGTACAAATAGACCCAGTGAAAATCAAAGCAATATGGGAATGGGAATATCCGAAAAACAAAACAGATATCCAATATTTTATGGGATTCTGCAACTTCTACTGAAGGTTTATAGAAGGATTCGGCACAACAGCTAAACCGCTATACAAGCTGACTAACAAGAATGCCAAATGGGACTAGGGACCTAAGGAAAAGAAGACGTTTGACGAATTAAGAACAATGATGACCCAAGGACCCATCCTGACACACTTCAATCCAGAAAGAGAAACTATAATTGAGACAGATCCTTCTAAATATGTACGCTCCGGCATACTATCTCAAAAGTGCAAAGATGGTATATGGAGACCAGTAGCATTCGGATGCAAAACAATGACACCAGTGGAAAGCAACTACGACATTCATGATAAAGAACAATTAGCAATAATTCAAGCTTTGAAGGACATCAGCAAGAATTATTCCTGCGTCAGGTGCGCGGGCAGTGCGTCTTGACGCAAGTAGGTTGAATTTTGCATCCTGTGCGTCCTGTGCATCTGGTACTCGGGCGCTGGGTCTCGTTGCGTCCTGTGCGCCTGGTACTTGGGCGCTGGATCTGGTTGCGTCCTGTGCGTCTGGTAGTTGGGCGCCAAGTCAGGTTGCGTCCTAGTGCTTATGCTAGGAAGAGCCACATCCAGATTAAATCCTAAGTAACCGATGCCAACTACCACTAGTAGTTACCATCCTGAGATTCGGAGTGATAAACACAGCTGCCAGCCGCTCCCCCTTAACCACCCCCCGACCACCTCCTCCCTACCGGCTCCCCCCCTACCGGCTCCCCCCCTACCAGCTGCCCTGCATTTCGGACTTAGTTGTTTACTTTGCCTGCTTCGCTAAGTTAGCGAGATTGCCATTAAGTGCTAACTTTGACGTGGGATTCCTCGGGTATCCTTTCGCCGCGGCATCCCATACTCAGCAGTCTGGTTCTACGCGACGCCAGCTTTCCAATGGTACCTGGGACGTCTACCCGGCACCAATATCGGTAGAGTTACAGCCTGTTATGAAAGTGGTCTTCACTTTGGCCGAGTTTTGGCGGAGTGCTGACTTTGACCCCAGATTGCCCAGGCGTCCTTGGGATGCAGCATCCGATACTGGGCGTCCTGATCCTACGCGATGCCACCTTTCCAACGGT
>LN891005.1:36469-67380 GCA_900010015.1 Tuber aestivum | reverse complement strand
AAAGCTGGCGTCGAGTAGAACCAGGCCGCCGGGTCTCAAGTGCTACATCCAAAGGACGCTTGGGCAATCTGGTGTCAAACTCAGCACTTAGCCAGAACTCCACCAGGATAAATACCACTTTTATAACTTGCTGTAGCTCTTCCAATATTGGTGCTGGCGAGACGTTCATGGCACCGTTGGAAGGCTGGCGTCGAGTAGAACCAGGCCGCTGAGTATCAGGCGCTTTGTCAAAACGGCATCCGGGAAATCTGGTGTCGAAATCAGCATTTCTCCCGAACTCCGCTAGGGTAAATACCTCTTTTATAACAGGCTGTAGCTCTCCCAATATTGGTGCTGGCGAGACGTTCATGGCACCGTAGGAAGGCTGGCATCGAGTGGGACCAGGATGCCGAGTATCAGGCGCTTTGTCCGAAGGGCACCCGGGCCATCTGGCGTCAAAATCAGCACTTCTCCAAAACTCTACCAGGGTAAACACCACTGCCATAACAGGCTGTAGCTCTCCCAATATTGGCGCCGGCGGGACGTTCAAGCCACCGTTGGAACGCTGGCATCGCGTAGAATCAGGCCGTTGAGTATGAGATGCTGCGCCACCAGGACTACTGAGGAACCCCGCGCCAAACCCAGTAGTTCACCGCAACCTCGCTAACTTGGCAAAGCAGGTAAAGTAAACAACAAAGTCCGGAATGCAGGGTATGGAGCAGGGTCAGTGGGTAAGGGGGCCCAGGTAGCTAGTAGTGGAAGCCAGTAACAGGGTAGGTAGTAGGTAGCGTGCTGGAAGTGGGGAGCGGTTAAGGGGAGCTGGTAAGGGGAGCGGGTAAGGGGACAGCCAGTAGGGAGGAGGCAGTAGGGGGGTGGTAAAGGGGGAGCAGGTGGCAGCTGTGTTTATCACTCGGAATCTCAGGATAGTAACTAGTCGGCATCGCTTAGGCTATGATCTGGATGTAGCACTTCCGCACATGAGCACTAGGACACAACCTGACTTGGCGCCACACCTCCAGACGTACAGGACGCAACCAGCCGGGGCGCCCGAGTCCCAGACGCAACCAGACCTGGTGCCCCAGTCCCAGACACCACCTGACTTGGCATCCAACTACCAGATGCGCAGGACGCAACCAGACCTGTCTCCTGAGTACCAGACGCACAGGACATACTGGACGCAGAATTCTCCCCGCTGGCATCACGACGCACTGCCTGTGCGTCTGACACAGGAATAATTTTTGCTGATGCAGTGCCATTCCACAAAAGCCATGATGGCGGCCATGTGTTCTTTGTCGTAGATGTCATAGACCATGTTTGTGAGAGTAGAATGCAACTGGATGAAGACGTCCATGGTCCTCCTTTTGGGACATGATGCTAGTGGAGATGAAGTTGGAGGCATCAGTTACGTGGATTACTTCGTGGTAGAAGTCACTGTCGGCCAGGACAGGGGCCGAGGTGAAGGCTTTCTTTAACTGTTTGAAAGCCCATTGATATTCAGGGCCCATACAAGGTGCTGATTTTTCTTGCTGTGGGCAGTGACAGGGCATGCCACGCAGGAGAAGGTACAAATAAACCATCAATAGAAGTGGCCAAAGTCAAAGAAGGTGCAGACGTCTCATACGCGGTCGGGCACAGGCCTGCCGGTAACAGTGTCTATATTGGCTTTGTCGAGTTGTTGGCTTCGGGACTGATGCTGAAACTAAGATATTGTACATGGGTTAAGTAAAACTAACAATTGTGTGGCTTCGCTTCAAGGTCGGCTTCCTGTAGTACTTTCAGCACCAAATGTACATGATCGATATGTTCTTCTTTGGTCTTGCTATACATGAGGATACTGTCGAGGTAAGTGGTACAGAATCTGTCTAGCTCCTGGCGTAAGACTTTATTGACAAAAGCTTGGAAGGTGGCGGGAGGGTTGGTTAGGCCAAATGGCATGACATTGGAGTCAAAAAGTCCATAGCTGGTATGGAAGGTGCTCTTCCACTGGTTCTTTTCATCCATTAGGACTTGGTTATAACCCCTGCGGATATCCATCTTGGTCTACTAGTAGATTTTAGCCTCAGAAACATTCATGAAGGTTTCCGTTAATAGGGACAGTTGGCCACGATCCTTGATAGTGGCTTCATTCAAGCCTGGATAGTCACCGGATTGCTACAGGATACTATCCGCTTTCTTGATAAAAGGTACTGGAGAAGCTTCTGAGGAGGTAGAAGAGCTGATGAACCCTTGGTCTAGGTTCTTGTGGATCCATCCTTCTAGGGCGGTGAGTTCTAGTGGGGCCAGGTTGTAGAGGGGACTGATGGGAGGTGTGCAGGTGAGTTTCAGGGATATTTCAATGCCTACTCCTGGTCGACTGGGTGGTAGTTGGGTTTGTTCCTTTTCCAGGAACATGGGTAGAAAATCATAGCAGTCTGGAGGAACAATTTCTTTCACTTCCTGTTGGTCAAATACTGTGTGGTTGAGGGACCCTTGGAGAGCATAGGGTTTGAGGAAATGGGTGATTATGTATTAGATCCCTTGGATCCCAGCTACATCGTGGGTACAGTTCTTAAGGCAGTAATCAGACTGGAAGGTAATGCTGTTAGAAGCAAAACGAATGGTAATGTCATGTTGTTTTAGCCACTGAATTCCCAGAGTGAGGGGGTAGCCTACAAGTTTGGTAATAAAAGCTGGGATGGGTTCCAGCAGGTCGTTTATTTTTATGTCAATATGAGTAATCTAAGTAATTTCTCCTGAGCTAATGGGCCTCGTATCAATGACAGAGACCAGTGCGGGTTCTTGGAGTTGGGCTAGGGGAAGGTAGTGACTGCTAGTGAAGTCTTTATCCGTGAAAGTATATCCAGTTGCTCCGGAATAGATCAGGGCTTGGGCTAGGATTACTTGTTGGTTGTCTATAATATCACAGGCAACTACCAAGTAGTTATCCACTACAGCAGCAAAAATAAATGGTTGTGTCCTGTGGGTCCTGTGCATCTGACAGATGGGACGCACAGGACACAAACCATTAATTAGGACGCAAGATGGTATCTGCCGAATCTCAGGACCCAAAGGTCCTTGGCGCCAGAACTCGGGACGCAACAGTCCTTGGTACCAGAACTCAGGACACAGCCAGAACGCAAGCAAGCCTTGGTGCCACATCTCAGGATGTAGCCAGAATGCAAGCAAGCACTACTGCAATACTAGAATTAGACCTTGTGACCCAGGTCACATATGTAGATTCTGAAACCTTTCACATAAATAGTATTTTTCATCATATTCAAGTCGGTTCTATAATACATGGTACAGAAAAAAAGTGCCCTCGCCTCCTAACCCTTTGCTATAAATCCGGCCTACACTACTTACCTGACAAGAAATGACTGCACCAATATTGGTGCTGGGAAGACTTCTGACAGACCATTGAAAAGCTGGCATTGAGTAGAATCCAGCTGCTGAATCTAAGAACCAGCACCCAAAGGACGCCTGGGTAATCTGGCATCAAAGTCAGCACGCTGCCAGGGTAAAGACCACCTTCATAACAGGCTGTAACTCGACCAATATAGATGCCGGGGAGATGTCTGAGGAACTATTGGAAAGCTGGCATCGCATAGAATCAGGGCGCCCGGTATCGGATACTGCATCCTAAGCATGCCCAAGCAATCCGGCATCAAGCCCAGTACTTCACCAGATCTCCGCCAGGGTAATGACCACTTTCATAACAGGCTGTAACTCTATCAGCATTGGTGCCGGGTAGACGTCTAAGGTACCATTGGAAATCTGGCATCGCATTGGATCAGGACGGCAAGCATCAGATGCTGCAGCCAACGGATGCCCGGGCAATCTGGTGTCCAAGTCAGTACTCCACCAGAACTCCACCAGGGTAAAGACCACTTTCATAACAGACTGTAACCCTACCAGGATTGGTACCGGGTAAACATCCGAGATACTGTTGGAAAGCTGGCGTCGCCTAGAATCAGGGTGTCGAGTATCAGATACTGCATCCCCAGGACGCTCAGGAAACCTTGCGTCAAAGTCAGCACTTTACCAGAAGTCTACCAGGGGAAATAATACTTTCATAACAGGCTGTAACTCTGCCAATGTTGGTGCCAGGTAGACGTCTGAGGTCCCGATGGAAAGCTGGCATCGCGTATAACCTGACTCCTGAGTATGAAATGCTGCAGTGCAAGGTCATCTAAGGAATCTTGCGTCAAAGTCGGCACTTAACGAGAAGCTCGCTAACTTGGCAAAGCAGGTCCAGTAAACACATAACTCCGGAATGTGGGGGATCTGGTAGGCTGGGAGCCAGTAGGGGTGGAACCAGTAGGCGGGGAGCTGGTAGGAGAGGAGCCGGTAGGGGGGGAGCCGGTAGGGGGGGAGTCGGTAGCGGGGGAGCTGGTAGGTAGGAGACGGTAGGGGGGTGGTAAAGGGGGAGTAGCTGGCAGCTGTGTTCATTACTCAGAATCTCAGGGTGATAACTACTAGTAATCAGTATCGCTTACTTAGGATTTAATCTGGAGGTGGCGCTTCCTAGTAGCATAAGTACTAGGACGCAACCAGACTTGGCACCCAACTGCCAGAGGCAGAGGATGCAACCTGACTTGGTGCCCCACTACCAGACACATAGGACGCAACCAGACCTGGCACCCAAGTACCAGACATACAGGATGCACAGGATGCAGAATTCTTTCTACTAGCGTCAGGACGCACTACCCGCATACCTGATGCAGGAATAATCTTTGCGGATGTATTCCATTTTCCATTTAAGCCAAAGTTAAACCAGAAATGAGAAAACAAGGAGAAGACCTAACAGGTCCCATGTCAGTGGCAGAAGCTGCACATGGGACCACTTGTTTTCTAACTCTTCTTGGGCAGGAAGGGGGCACTCAGGAGGGGAGGCGGTATGGGTGCTGCTTCCATGCAGGGGGCATGGTCCCTTGTTGGACCAGGCCGGAGCCATATGTCTACGTCCCCCACAGAAGAGGCAGAGGCTAGGGGTGATTCGGTCTTGCCTTTCGGCACCGGAATGCTTTTCATGTTCTGCGGAGAGGTCTATGGCTCCAGAGGTGGTACCAGTACCAGTGGAGGCAGGGTGTAGGGCAGGAGCGGTGGTGCGAGGACCAGTAGGAGTCGAGATTCTCTAGGAGGATGAAGAGGAGCCATTCTTTTCAGCAGCCTGTGCACGGACATTATTATCAAGCTACTGGAGGAGGGAGAGGTAGTCATTCAGGGATCCAGGGGCGGGGAAGACATGAACCAGGGCATCTTTCAACTGAGTATTGATACTGTAGTAGTAGGAGGTATGTTTGGTGGCTTCATTCCACTGGGTGTCATCAGCAAGGTGTTGGAAGCTGTCGCGGTATTCTACAACAGGCTGGCGCTTTTGTAGGAGGCTCCTCCAGGCCAGTTCGGCTCCATGAACCCTGTTTGGATCGCCTAAGACTTCTTCCAGTTCATCGAGGAGCCCCTCCACATTTTTGCAGTAAATGTGGTCACCCAGGACCCGATATTGAACATGGATGAAGGCCCGTCCAGGCAGCGGGCCAATGGCGTAGCGATAGCGGTGTTGTATGCTGGGAAACTGGTGGGCTGCACCCTGGAGTTTTATTCGTAGTTGGGGGATGAAGGGGCGAAGCTTGTCGGTAGTACTATCAGATTGCTCAGGGACAGGGATCGAGACTTGTTTTCGGTCACCCGTACAGCCTGCGGTACCACATCAGCAAAAATTCATTCTGTGTCAGATCCGCGCGTCTTACATCGCGAGGCAGCGTGCTCGTCCCCTGCGTCCCGTGGCTCCACTGCTCTGGCGCAACGCCCCCCTGCGTCATCTGTGTCCCCCTTTTTACCCTATCGATTCCCTCCATCTCCAAGCAGGCCCCGTCCGCCCATACGTCCGAACCGCGTCCTGTTTCTGATCCAATCTTTTCGTCGTCCTGACGCCGCGACCTGAGGTCAACTGCTAGATCAAGCTTTCTCCGCATCCTGATGCTCTGTTCTCGCTCGTTTCCTGATTACTAGTTTCCAGCCACTGTTACGGCAATCCGTTAACTACCAATTTGATTCCCAGGCCCGGCATTCTTCATCTCTGACGGCCACCTCTCAGTTCTTGTTTCCTCCATGTTTACCCCCGGTCAGCATGTCCGAGTCTACGGCGTCACCTTTCCGATGCCGAAATAAAGGTTTTGATGCCAGAGCTCCTATCGCGATGTCCACATCTTCTCCTGTCTCCAAGCGGATGCCAGCTCCGACCAAGGTCCACGTTGCACATCATCACACCCTGTTCTTGGTTTACTAGTACACGTTCTCTGGTTCTGAACACAATCTCATTCAACTTGAATCTTGTATCATGAATTTTTACACCACTATTATGCAATTAGTTCTACCAACAGTTTGAGTTACTAGGCAATGGTAGGGATTTCGACGCTCCCTGCTGGCCCCTGGTGTATCCTACCTTGTGACGCAGGATACACCACAGGGCCTCCATTCGTTCCCTCGGATGCGATCTCAATAGATCTCATTGAACGTCCTCAAATCAATTCTACTATTCACCAGCCATCGCCGGTCACGGGCTGGGACCAGGTGCGCCTGGCCCAGAATGGTCCTAATGTCCACTATGGGAAACTGTTGTGCCTCTGTCCTCTGCTCCACCGTGACTAGACCATGGGCATTGGATGGCCGCCCGGAATTAACCACACTTGTCATTTCTACCAGTGCGAGTCTGTAGACCCTATCCAGATGCCTGTAGTCCCGGATCTTGAACAGCGCCCTGAGTGTAGCGGGAAGACATCCTCTGAGGGCACCATACATGTGCTCCCCTCCTGCCTGCACCCGAACCAAATCATTGCGACTCTGTTGCTTGCGGAAGAGCCGAGAACCCGTACACCGCGCCCGGTAGACATCATAGACTTCGGTTTCCTAGAACGCGGGAATGGGGATTTAAAGTTGCGTCATCAGTTCGGTTGGAAGTAGTCAAAGTATTGCAGGATCTTCAGGAATCGAGCGCTCCAGTGGCAGGGTGCGATGGCTATACTGGATCAATTCCTCACAAATGCTGTCGGTCGAAATTGCGACGGCCTTGTACAAATCCACGATGGGTGAAACGTCACGTTGTCGTCCCTTTAGGATCCTGCCGCATGTGACTGACCCAGATGTGGTATCTTCTGCCTTCAACATGTCAATGGCCTCCGGAGGTACATCTGCACCTCGACGTCGAAGCCCGTCCAAGTTCAAGAGTCTTATGTGTATCCCATGCTGTCGACTGTAGCTCTGTAGCATCTGGCGTAGGGCGTTGCTTTTGTTCAAACGCCACCAGCCATCTTTGATTTGTTCCTTATGTGGGAGCTCGCCAAACTCCATTGAATACATTTGAATGTTGCTGAACTGATATATGTGATCCGGAAAATGGCCACGCAGATGCATCTTAAAATAAAGTTTAAATGAGATTCCGCATGGATCATTTCCAGGCGTAAGTTGTCGTCCTCCCCACGATGTTCCTCCAGCATCCGACGCTGCTTGGATTTGGTAAGAGATTGATCCACACGCCCCCGTAGACGTCGCTGCTCTCTTCCTTGGTCGTTGAGCTTTTCTCATGTCCTTTTAGATATCCGAAACTCCCAGAAAATATCCTTCGTGGAATGAAAACCTGCAAGACATTGTTCCATATAATATATGGTCTCTGGGGTATGGCTATGGTATTGAGCCATCAAACTGAAATCGAGCAATGACTGGACACAGATGAGCGCACGTTTAAAACGCATTGCTTGGGTACTGTCAGGCTGTCTGAGAGCCGCAGCGAGGACCCCAAGAGGCAAGGTCCTAGGTTCCTCATTTCCTTTCCTTGCCCCTGCGTAACCTCACTGTAGGCCTTTTGCGGGACGACGAATCCCGGATAGGGTGGTAATGTGCTCCAGGTATCGTCAAAGGCCTGCTGTCGCCCGTGCTTCTTGAGAAATCCCTGAACCCAGTCCAGCATGTGCTTGAATAGTCCAAGATAAATGGTATGTAGGAAATCTGGCTGGTGCAGATTGGATGCCGAAGTACGTGGAAGTCCATGAAAAACGTTTCGCCCCACCTTGACGCCAAGGGCATGAAAGGTGACGTGGACTACCTCTGAGTCGGAGTAGATGAACCTATCCAGACTATCTTGTTCCAGAAGATCATATTTCACATAATCCCGGATGGGATATGGTTGCTTTTCGGCTGAACCTAACTTATCCGCAGGGACCTCGCATTTAGGACAGGCATTCGATTTTACACCGTATAGCGTAATGTTTTCCATATGGTCTACAATCCATGTGGCCTGGATAGGGAAGCACCTCCGAACTTGGCCGTCTGCACACTCAATCGGGACGCTGTGGAGCGCTGCGTCGTGTAAGGGCTCGAGAATGAGTTCGAATACTCCGTGGCGTGCGTCGGCATTGATTTGTCTCTAGACTTTGTTCGCGGAAGAAGACTTTGGCAACTTGGGCGGGACTGGGGAGAGCCCGAGAAGGAGAACTGCCATTGATCCAGGCTTGTTACACCTAGTGGACGGAAGATTTCCAACAGTAATGTATACGGGCCAAGCCTTCTTGTCTCCAGAGAAGTTGGTAAGATGCGTCTGATCGGACGTCCCAATAATTGAAACAACAGTCGCACCAGGCGGGAGCATTTCCTGCACCAGTTAACCGGCATTCGCATGACTGATGAGAAGTGGGTAATTTACCGGGACATCCCACCACCAATCTGTGGTATGGATTTCCGCGTACACCCTCTGTCCGTTGTGGTCATACTCCCGTCGCGGCGCGAAGACCAAATCATCTCTGTATGCTGCCTACAGGAGAAGATATCTGATAAAGTCTAGTATGTTCCGGTAGTAAAACGGCAAAGTTCTCTTGCCGTCGTCAACTTGGCCTTCGAACCATCGCAGACATTGTCCATGCAGATCCAACAATCGCGGGTGGTTCTCAAGCGTATGCATAGAGCTATAGCCAGCTGAGGCTGAATCCCCGAGACCACTTGAAAAGTATTCATTAATTCGTGACTTTGACACCTTGCTCTGAATAAACCAAGACGCGAGCTTGAATCCGTGTGCACTCGTGGATGGTGCCCATGGATCCTTGATCAGAATACTGTCCTCCTGCGCAAATCCTATCACGTCTCCAATAGATCGCCCAGCGAGTGGATAATATGCCGTTTCGATGGCATCAGGGGATGTGGTAGGAGGTACTCAGTGCTTCCCCGTCCAGGACATGCGCAGGATTCGGGGCGTATCCGCTTGGACCCGCGGCGGATTCATAATCGCAATTGATCAGATCATTCAGTCCAAGAACGCCACCGTCATCGTTCTGTCCAGATTGTATGCACAGTGGAAGCTGGTGTACTAGGCAGGACGTGAGAACAGCGCCCAGGCTGGCGTGTGCTATTCGTAGGTGCTTCTCGTAAGGACCTGAG
This sequence comes from Tuber aestivum, assembly GCA_900010015.1. Classification (NCBI taxonomy): domain Eukaryota; kingdom Fungi; phylum Ascomycota; class Pezizomycetes; order Pezizales; family Tuberaceae; genus Tuber; species Tuber aestivum. Next base: position 57,996 of record LN891005.1, on the reverse strand, counting down.
GAGGCATATTTGCGGCGGCAGAATGAACATTTGATAGGCATAGCTCGAGGTAACGTACTGAATTGAGGGAAGCCAACGTGAATGTATATGTTGTATGGCCCAAAGGGAATGTTCACGCGTAACGGTGTGTTGGAATGCAGGGTAAGGGGTTTGGGCGCTTGAATATGTAGCTAATATTGCAGTAGATTAGTGCAGTCGTACGTGACGTGGCATTAGGAGTATTCTCTGAGTACTACTTTCAAAGCAGCAGAAAATGTCTCAAGTTCTGTTCGATAGTGATCCACGATGTGGTTTGAACACGCACAATGGGCGTCCACAGTTCGAGAGTCTAAGGTCTGAAGTCTAAATTGCTAAATGATCTCCGAAATGATTTCATCCGCGGTTCAAGATTCCTATAATGACTCCGACTCTGATATATAAAGTGAATTGATCGGGGCCAAAGGGAGATCATACCAAGCGAAGTATCTAGAACTAACACCGCATTCTACATACACAGGGCGCACAATATCGACCTTCTCATGGCAGAGAATCTGACGACATGGCGCCAAAGAACAGCAATCTCCCGTACGTCCACAATCCAAATTCTACAAATATACAAAAAGGTCTGTCAGGACAGGAGCGCCAGCTGAGCGGGGTCTACATACTTCCAGCCATTTCTCTTACTGGGCAGCTTAATGCTCAGCATCCAGGAGGCCGGCGTATAAATCAATATAAGACTTCTCTTAACTTCGGAACCGCTCGTGATGACCCTGTCTATCAGGCATGGCGCAATGCCGTCAAAGATCAACTGTCAGCAAGGAACTATACAGATATCACCTCTTTGCCCAACGAGGATTTCTGCAAGATTTGGGAGGGGATGAGGAGCTTGCGCCCAGCATGCGATTTACTCGTAGCAGCAGATGCTGCGAATAACATACAAAGGCTTCCGCAGATAGACGACGCCATCATTTAACTCATTAAGGATGCAGGAAAAAAACTCACACATACCATTCTGGCTAAACGTGATGCGAACCAGGAGCCGGCTGCACCGCAAATTGACCCACTGCGTGTTATTGTTGACGAGACCTTGTGGCTGCCTGGAGCTCCGCCTCACTGTGATCCAGCTGCGGAAGCAGGGCCAAGTCCGTCTCAAGACCCCGCTCAGCAAATGGCCCCAGATGGCGAAGATGGCCAGATTGCAGGTCAAGGTCCGGTACTGGGAGATGCCCACAAAGAGGGCGTCCCAGAAGAGAGTACCCCAGTTCACTGGTATCTTGGATTATTGGCGCCCAAGGCAGGACCCCCCAAGGCAGGGCGCCAGAATGCACCTCAACGCCCAACCTGTAAACAGGGTCCCGGTAGTCAAGCTTGACTGGCCCAAGATCAAGCACGTGCTCCCATAGAATGGGCTGATGTCCAAGATCATGGCGATCACGATCCCCATCCTACAAGAACGAAACGGGCACCGCACAGTCTCCGAGAGCGACCACAAGATGATGGCTAGGGCGATCCTCCAGCACGGCCCCGAGAAGATGTCCTAACAGAACATCAGGCTCATCGCGGTAACTCCCATCAACCTCATGATTCTCCAGCTGAAGTGGTCGCTCAGACGTGTCCACCAAATGCCCCAGAACAATTGAGTCCATTTTCAGCAGGTTAGTTAGTTCTCCAAAGCTGCTAGATTCGAGCACTTACTTACAAACATCGACTTGGTAGATTGGAACGCTCCACTTGGGCGCCCACGTGCAGTATGTATTGTTGCAGTCCGGCCATCAAGACGTGCACAGGTCCTACACGGTGAGAATAAGAGGGTAGCGAGTGGACCGCCAAACTATCGTTCCCTCTGTTGGGGTCCGCCCCATGTCCATGGAGTTAAATTCGGTGAATTAGAAAGCGGTGACATGCACGGATTATGTGCTATGATTAGGAGATGGGTTCCATTGCGCCTTATCCGCTATATCCTTGGGGCCAGAAGTGAAGGGTGCAGAATGCTCCTGGAGTTCCCTGGTGAACCTCTATCATTAGTAGAATTTGTCTTCATTGCCGAAAATGAAACTCTTGGGACATGGCTGCTATCGAACCCGGTATATGAGGACCCGCTGGATCTCCTAGTCTACTGTTACCGTGATCGTGGAGATGTGCAGCCAGAGACCCCTGCATTGAGGGGGCAACCATATCTGTTGGAAGCTGCGGTGAGTCGGATAGCTCCAGGTCAGGCCGCACAGCTAGGTCAGGTGCAATTCCAGACATCAGAGCAGGAATCTGTGGTGCATTCCGGATCTGCTACTGCGGGTGATGGCAGGCCAACTAATGAGCCACTCGAACAACTAGAACAACATCAACCCTAGGAGAGTACGATGCTGTCCTTCTCCAGCCCAGCCGTACACGATATTCAACCTGAGGAACACTGGGGAGACAGGGAATCAAGGAATCAGTTTTTAAAGCCCCTGGCGGTAGGACCAGAGGAGTCCCTTGCAAATCCCGGACTTCTGAAACTTAAATTGCTGAGTCTCCTGAGTGGTCAACAATTGTGCCGTCCAACACTCCCTCCACAGGAGAACGAGAAGGTCTCGAAGTGCCGTGCTTTGAGTCCCCTGGAAAGTGCTAGGCACTACTCGGGACAGAAGCGACGGCTCCTGGGCTACCGCGACGGGGAGGCATCAGATGGAACCGGAAAAGATTGGACTGCCAGCCGATAGGGATTTGACGTCGTGTGTACCTAGATATAAAATGTTAGCGTTTAGATTTATCATCCCTGACTTTTCCTTACCAAGATAGGTATGCGCACATTGTGTTGTTTTATATAGGTTTCTAGGCATGTCTTCCTTCGCCATGGAGTGTAGGAGGGTGTATTGGATCCCGCCAACCGGTGGCCGGGGTGATGTAATGCTGGCACACGTGCGGTACGTTGGCAGGGTTAAGGGTTATCGGGCCGTCTCTGCAGCCGTTAAAGAGCACCCTACCCGACAGCCACCATAGCCATGGGAGCTATAGCAATTGGGTCTGCCTATCTACTACGATAACTCTAGCCATAGATGATGTAGATTCCGCACGTGACAGTAAAGGATCGTCCTTTATCTCAATAGCTATTCGATAGGCATAAACTACTGTATTGGCAGAATTCCCTTGTTACGCCAAGTGATCTACTGGCGCCTCTTTCCCGTACGCTTATGCCTTACTTTATACGGGGACGCCATAACTTACGGTCCCTGACGCCATGATAAGCGGAAAAACTGGGGGCCATCAACGTGGCATCTCGTTTAGGGAACAACCCCAACATATAAGCTGGCTCCCTTCCACCCCTTGTCTGATCTACCCCTCTCCTCTTTCTCCTACTCGCTTTCTCCCGGCCTTCTTCTCCCCCCCACTCTGTAACAAACTCCACTCATTCAATTTGCTACGTCCCAGCGCAGATCATCCCCAGTCGAGTCCCTTTTTCTTTCAAACGCTCACTAAATCCACGACATCCCCAAACGGCTGCCATGCCCCTACCTAAGACAAAACCGACGTCGTCTGCAAAGGGAAAGTCAGTATAGAAGTTCCCCCTGCGGTGGAGCCACCAAAGCTAATATTCTATCAGGCATCCGGCCCTCTAATCATATCCAGGGACCCGGCCGGTGGCAAGTGCCGAAAGATCCTTATGCGTGCGGCAGCGCTAGCCGTGGAATCTAAAGAACATAAGTAAACCCCGATATCAAACACTCTTGATGATGGTGCAAACAAGGACGGAGGGAGCTAATAATGATCCGTCTATATGCAGTCGTCATCCGACGTCTAGTGAGCGGCCCGCATTCACACCAGCTGTCGAGGACTCCAAGTAAGTCAACCCGAAGGGAGCGAATCGCAGGATCGGAACTAACATACATCCGTCTTGTACAGGTCGCTTCGGCGACATTGCTTGTGCGAAAAGTTGGTGCCGTTTGCCAGACCCCCGCCACCCCAGTAAAGCGTACCTCTCGTGGCGTAACAAGGTGAAGCCCTACATCACCGCGCTTGCATGGGACCCCAACAAGCTTATCGATGCACAATTGGGGTCGGTCCTGGTGTTCCCCTGCTCCCCCCCCGCTGTTTCCATTCGGGTCGAGTTGCTGAAAAAGCAATATCGCGCCGATGACATTGTCGAGCTCGATTGTCAGCTGAAACTCTTGGTCAAGGACACGGCCAAGAAGCTTCAGACAAGGATGGAGCGTCACAACGCGGAGGAGGGGAGGGGGGGATGGCGCGGCAGAGAAAATGATAAGTAAGTAATCTTCGCCATGCATGTTAAGTTTCAATAGTACTTACGGATTTCACTGCTGGCTACAATGGATGGGACCTCCCCTCATTGCCCTTGGGCGATAAGGATCCACATCGTGCACCGGATGGGTGCTCCCCCGGCGGAGCATCCTTTCTGGGATTACCCCTGGTACTCCCCTGAGCAGGACGGGGGTGTGGCCTGGGGTATCCTCTCATCCCCGAGCATGAGAGATCTGCTGGGGATGGTTTTGGCGCAATGAGTGGAGGAGGCCATCGGTTACCCCCGGTATCATCTCGGTGCGCCTGCTCACGGTTCCTACACCTTGCGCCAGGACCCCACAAAAGCTCTCCCTCTCTCGGATGTTATCGTCTTGTACCGAGATGACGATATCCGGACGTGGCTCCTAGCAAACCAGCGGGAGGCTAAAGATCCATTGGATATGCTGGTGCTGGAGTCACGTGAGGAGGGGGTAGAGAGGCAGACGCCCGAGCCTGGACGCGGCCGGTATCCCTTCTTTGACCAGAGTCTTTGGGATCGCCAGGTCCAGGAGCGAGATCCGGGGGAGGCCATGCAAGAGGAGGAAAGCGAGTTTGAGGGGGAGAAGGAAGAGGAGGGTCCGGCGATCCCGGGCCTTGAGATGGTTTCTCTTGACGATGTAAGTTTCAAAATCTATACTGAGTACAGCTAACTTGAGCAAAAGGTCCAGAGCTAACTACCCACATAGGACTATGCACCTCACGCCCGAGAATCTCAAACGATGTCGGAGAGTGAATCTTTCCCCGAATCTGATGCCCCACGGCGCCGACCCGCTGTCGCTCGTGGACGCTCTTACTCCGCCCCGCATTCTGTCTCTCGTTGCTCCGGATCCCCGGCCCCCATGGCAGAAGCAACCAGAACGACCCGCCAGCCATCTGTTTCTACCCGGGCGCCAATGCCACCATGAAGTGCGATTCCAGCTGCCATGTCTAGTGGGCACCAAGAATGGCATCGCCAGGAACACGAAGGGCCTTCCCAACGGCGCCCCCAAAGTCCCTCCGGTCGCCGCCTCCAAAATCACCCCCGTCAGCGCCTCCGAAGTTCCCCCCGTCCGCGCCCCCAAAGTCCCTCAGGTCGCCGCCCCCAATGTCCCTCGCGTCCCCGCACCCCAAGGCCCTCCCGTCAGCGCTCCCACAGTCCCTCCCGTCGCCGCCCCCAATGTCTCTGCGGTCAGCGCCCCCAAACTCCCTCCTTGCAGGCGGGCTCTGAGCCTTCAGGGCCTTTGGAGGAAGAGAAGCTTCGGTCGATACATGATCTCCTAAAAAACAAGCCATGGATGGCTGAGTTCCTACAGGATCCGAGACTTGAGTCTAGCACCTATGCATCCGGAGCCGACAAGGCTGGCCCTCCGCGGATTGACCAAGGCCGTTGGTCTGACGGGGCTTCCAACACCCCGGCCATTGGCACTGCTGAGACCGACCGGCCCCGGACCCCCAGGGCGGTCGCTACTCTTCCCCTGGATCCTCTGCCCCCCCTGGCGCCAGATACACTCCCGCTCTCTCCCTGCTCTCCCTCTGCCCCCCACTGCACCACTACTCTTGTCGCTCCGGCGAGCCCCCCCCATGCCCCAAATATCGCCTCGGCTCCCGGCTCCCGTACTGTGACGAACCCTAAAGGACAGAAGAAAGGAGGAAAGGCAAAGAAGTCAAAAGGAAAGAGTAAGGCAAATACCAATATGGCTAGCCGTGAAGACGTGACTCCGACCCTCAGGTGCCCCGGCGTGGAGCACGTCGGCTTGCCACTGAGTAATATGCATCTCATCACTTGCTTTTTTTTCCTTTTTTTTTTAGACTAGCTCTTTCCCTCGTCTCCGAAGTTTCTTTTTCCTGCCTTAATGCATCTCGGTGTTTCCTTTGCCTCTGGGCTTTCATTTTTTCCTGTTTTTATCTCTCAATGTTTTCTCTGTCTCTGGCATCCTTTTTAACCCCTCACAAGGTTTTCTTCGTCCCCGGCTTATTTTTTGACGCATCATGATGTTTTTTTTGTCTCCAAGGGCTTTTTCTTTTCTGTTTTCATCTCTCGATGTATTCTTCGCCTCCAGGGCCTTTTTCTTCAACCCATTACCGGGTTTTCTTGGTCCCCGGTCAATTCTTTTGACGTAGCCCGGAGCTTTCTTCTTCATACGGCTCCTCCTTTTTTCATTATCTACCTGTGTCTTCCCCATTCCTGCCGTCTCCGTTGCATTTCTTTCGTTCGGCGGGTTTTTTCCACTCTGAGCACTACTACCACTGTTGCTTGGGCCTTTTGTATTGTTAGACTTGTCTACCCCAATCCGCCGTCTCGTATCTTTAGTCCCCCTTGCGTTAGCATCACTAACCACATTCTTAGCCACTGTACTCGAGTACGCTAGCATAAAGTTTGTCTCCATTTGGCCTATCTCGTGTTCTCCGTCAGTATCAGGCCCGGCGCTGACAGGGCATCTCCAGTGCTCGGATGCAAGGAATATCTGGCACAAAGACGCTTCTCTATTGTTTAGCTGCCGTGATTCCACATTCGGACATGAACGTAGATTCATCTAATCTCATTAGGCATAGTTAGTGCTGTAGGGAAATTGCATCGCTAAACTATACCATACCTGGCTACGCGAGGCTTCGCTTGCTCTGTGATCGGCGTATTCATTTCCTCAGTTCTTTATCCGACTACAGTACTCACGTCCTATGAAGCTCAACGACTGTAAGTTGCGATCATGAACAAATGACCCAACAATCACAAAACGACATTTTGTAGTCAAGTTTTGAACTGAATACAGAGTGATAGTCTATGATTGCACCAGCTACCCTTTGCCCGTGGTCCAAGCGTACAAAAAGTAGCATGACCTACTACATATACAAAGCCTCCACAAATACCACGCCTTTTCCAACCTCACGACGCGGTCCTCCAGTATCTCTAAGTATCCCCAATACTCAATCTCTCTCTCACCATGCCTAAGAAACCAGCCCATGCACGGAGTTCGCAAACCCACAGAACAGGCGGTCCTGTTCGACGTACCCAGGACGTTGGACCGACCCCTGCGGCATCTGGAAACTCGAGGCCAAGACAGGGCACAAACAACTCTCATAGCTCCCCGAGGACTCTAACTAATGACCAGACGTCACGTCCGCGTCCGCCCCCCCCGCCAATTACACCCCAACTGACAAGACCACCTGAATGAGTGCGTAGGAGTACCACACCGACCGCACCATATATTGAACCTGAAATACAACGCGACGGGCAAGCCAATTTTGACACAGTACCTCTGTCCGACAATAGCAGTGAAGAGTGCCAAATCTCACAGGGATCGGCGGAAGCTGAATCCGCGACCGATCTCAATCCAGAAGACAGTGATATCGCAGACCTGCCTCTCTCCGGCGGCAATCATCTATCACAAGTCAGGAAAAGTCGCCATGGTGATGGTCCACGAACTGTTCGTATATCGCCAACCGCGCGATCACGAGCGACAGAAAATGCTCCTAGGATTCCAGCTGCGCCGCCGCTAACAGTTCGTAGGGCTGAATACAGTCCACCAGTCTTTCCGTCATCGAGTTTAGCTCAGATATCGTCCCCAGCAGGCCCGGAAATTGTACATTCTTCTGTTATCAGAGGTTCTAGTCCGACTGGTCATCTAGACACAAGACTGCACGACAATGGCGGCTCCGTAGCCAGCACACGTCCAGATACACTTGTGGGACCTGAGCTTGCCGTCCTAGTTCTGGCGAAGTCTCTGATCCTCAATTATACTCTGTTTGTTAACCCAATCCCGAATCCAGCTGCTTTGACGGCCAAGATACATAGCCTCTGGGATGAGGCGGAGAATAAGACGCTAGGTGTGGGGCGTATGGAACCAGCGGAGGAGATCGTGGGCCTAGTAAGCAAAGTCAGCTAGATATGGGGAGAAGCACGAAATTGTATTGATCCAGTTAGATATGCCAGAAGCAGTCGGGGGTAAGGGCACAATTTGTCTACCATGTGAAGCATCACATTGTAGCGTTACATGAACTACCAGTAGATACCTAGGGTATGGCGCGTAGGGTTGATTATCTCCTGGAAAAAGACAGCTTTATGTGCGACCCCAAAGGGTACGAGGTTGGACTCCCGCAGATGACGCTCCCATACAATTACATGTGACTACCACTGATGACGGCCATTGCAAGACAGCGCGTGAAACTGCGATTCCTTGCGCCACACATCCCCAAGGTAATATATGGTAAGTACTTCGCAGGGAAGAAAATGCGGGGCATAGTAGACCCAGATTTCCTAGACATGATCAACGGTACCATGGTCTACTTGACGTGTACTATACGCTGTCATACACTTAGGGTGTGGCAAACCGGTACATATACCGAGCCAACTGACTTCAAGCGTGAGTTAGTAGGAGGTGAGTATATGCAAATCATCGGGAGTACATGTGTGACGAATCTAGCTAACCCTCTACCAAACACTTGAGACCTCATTGCTAGGCAGACAGAGACATGGTGGAAATGTCCCCAGGGAATCCAGAAGAGTATTCTTGAGAGTATTCGTCAAACGATTACCAACAAGATCATGCAAAAATGCGTTGTCTACCAAGACCGACGAGAAGGCTATGACGACGACGGGGACGCGGTCAGTACTGAAGGAGAGAGCCGGAAGTCCTACCTGGAATCGCGACCACCCCCCCCCTGGGTAGCGACACTGTGACTTATTCTCCCATGCTCGTCCCAGTGAGGCCACGTGGCAGACGAAATGAGTCGCAGGACACCGATGTTACTTCAAGTTTTGGTCAGACGTCCACTGCCCTGGCCCTGGCGTTGCTTGATTCGGATCCCATCGGTAGATCCCTCCAGGACATCGCATGTCGACTGACGGAGATTGTTAGCAGCCCTCCTCCGGCCTCACAGCTATGGCTTAGTCTTGAGTAGTCACCTGAGGAACATGGAGTAGCGGCCGAAAGAGATCCCACTGGACCGGGCGGCCGACTGTAGTTGCTTATCACGGAGGAGAGGCAGGGGGAGAATTCGTGAGGTCGATACTAGGTTATGGGTGAAGGAGGATTGGAGCAATGACAATCTGAAGAGGTACTGCACTGAGACACAGTAAGCGCCAGTGTGCATTAGGGGACGGGGAGGTAGTCAGGATTTCACCACGACGGCATAATATTGTACATAAAGCGTCAGGGTCAACTAGAGGGAATCCCATGAGATTAGGCAACTAAGTCTGTTAGGTATGGATGAGGAGGAAACATCCACGATGTATTGTGACATGAAATATCAGGTAGCGAGAGCTAGGACCAACGAAGGTCCGGATCACGCTTGATTGGTAGCGGGAGAATCTGGCCAAGAAACCAGCGCCAGGGGACGTAAATGGGAGGTAAGTTGAAAGATCTTGGCGCAAGGGACGTTGGCGCAAAAGTCTCCAGAGCGTACTAGTAGAGATCAAGACCACCAGTTTGGACAGGAGATAATCCAGATCTTTGGGCGCTGGGTCGTCACGTCGAGAGTTAAGAGGAGTCATTTAAAATATCTGGATTAATGCTGCCCCAATGATGGGTAGGGTTGGGACGTCAAACGCCAGGGGGTGGGCAAAGTCAGATGGGCTGGAGCAGAATCAGACAATAGCAGGAAGTAGCAAAGGGTCACAGGGATGGTCAGGACGCAAGGAGAAGAAAGCGTAGAATCTCCTGACGCAAGTAGCGGAAAGAGTAGAATCTCTGGATGGGAGGAGAAGAGAGCGTAGAAACTCCGGACGCAGGGGACATCACCATCCACGTCCAGTGGGGTCAGGACAGGTTGTGCAAGAGGAAGGCAAATCTGGACGCGAGGTCCCGTGGACGTCGTGTCCAGATTAACGGTTTGCGTTTGGGTGTCCCGTGCGTCAGATGCACGGGACGCACAGGATGCAAAGTGAAATTTTCGCTGATGCAGGATCTGGCGTGAGGGTGAGGGCAGTGTTTGGGGACATGATAGTAGTGTTGGCCTATGTGACACTTACTTCAATGATAACGAGGTGGGCCTCCAGGCCTTGGTACTGGGTAAGGGTATCGCTTCTTTCCTGTGTTAGAAGGTTGCAGTGATGTTGTAACTGTTGGTACTGGAGGGCTTGTTCTCATCGGATGGGAGTTGCTTGGTAGGGAGGAGGAGCGGGTACATTCATCATTTGGTAAGCCAGGTCTCTAGCAATCGTGAATTGGGCTTGGACTTGGGCATGAGTTAGGCCTTAGATGCCTTCATTACTCAGAGCTCCAAGGGCCTGAAGTTGACCATTGATATCGTCGGGATGGTAGGAGATGGCCATGATTTGGTATGGGTTAGGTCCTAGAGGCTACAATCTTGTATAATGGACAGGGTCTATTGGTCAGGTAGCCCAACGCATACTACGATCAGGACACCCAGGAGTCGGCAGGTCAGTTTCCGGTTTAGTGGTAGAACCGACGTGAGTTGGACGAGGTTCAGGGTTCAGTGGCTCTCGATCAGGGTTCAGGAGTTTAACAGGACGTGAGATAGAAGAGAGTGTAATTCCTAGGTGCATGTGTCCAAATTCAATCTAAGTTTATTTATCCTAGTTGCACCAAAACATAGCTTATGATCAAGTAAACATCTCTCATAATCCAGAAATCATAACAAAACTACTACTACGGCCAACCCTCTTGCAACTCACCTCCCAAACATAACTCTCCAAATCACTAGCAACAGGCTCATGAGTGCTCATGCTGCAAGCAACACCTGGGATTAACGCATCTTCCTTTCCTGTAAATCTCATCCATCACACACCCTTTCCTCTGCAATTTGATCTTGCACATACTCAATAAATGAAATATACAATCCGTCCCAACATTGTGAAGTATTCCTCCAATGGCAGGCAACATCAGCAAATGTGCTATTACAAAAACAATAGTGGAATCCCTTAACCAACTCACAACTCCTTCTGTAAGCTAAGACATACGATATCTGGTCTACCAACTTGAAATCATCCAACTGAACATATGTCTGCACCCAGTGCAAGTCCATACACCTGTCCAAATATGGCAGCAAATCGTTGATGTCTCTGTAGAAGGCTATGATCAGTGATTGTTCCACCAGTTGTACTCCTGGCTTCGCAATTCGAACATCACAACCAGGCCACCCAGTGATATCCGGAGGCAGAAAGAACCACTCACTGACCGTGCCCTTGACACTCAGCAACTAACAGTATCTATATTCCTGGGCCGTCTAGCACCTCCCCCACCTTCTGCCACCTTCCCTAACAACCAACTTCCCATCCCGCTCAACCAGCAGGGTTACGTCATACAGGTTTTCAGCCACCACCAACTGCCCATCTACTTCTACAACATTCCTCGGGATACTGAGTCCCAACCAGTGATGTTTCCTCCACCACCCCCGCCAAGCTCTAGCCTTGCCATCTTGGAACAAAGTATCAGCAGGCGGCTGATTACGGTAATATTACATTGTCATTGTCTAGTCATCTCGGTCCTCGTTCCTGGTGCACTGATCATGGCCCACCAGGCCCGTGCTACTGGGAATTCTTGTCAGCACATAGGAATCCAGCCTAGTGAGGCCATGAAGGTAATGGGGTGCTGCAGGTCTCTACTCATAGTATCTGTGGCCCTGGGCAAGATGTCAAGTGACCCACTCATCGCGTTGCAATTTCTGGCACCAGGGCTGTATGTCCGATGTCGAAGCTGATCCTGTGCGAGGAATGGCGCCGTAGCTCCTGGTGCACACATTCCCTGGCTCTCATATCAATGGTCTCATTCCCGACCAACCGCGGGTGTCCAGGGACCCATTCACGGGAGATCTTTTGACACTCATTGAGGAATGGGGCGAATACCTCCTACATCTCAGCCACGTTACCTTGTAGAAACATCCTCTCAATTAGCATTGACTGTAGAACACAGTCCAAAAATATGTGAGCCTGCTGTAGGGGATGGACTCCCTGCAAGTATCATGAAGTCCCCTCAACTGCAAACACCTCGCACTGCATAATGCTCCAGCATGGTGGCACAGCCTGCCCCGTTATCCAAACTACACCCTGGGAGTATGCTGCCCATACTGCCCCTGCCTTCCCTGAGTGCTTGGAACCATCTGTGTATATCACCAAGCCAGGGGAGTCCTACAGTCCCGGGATTCATGTGTTGTATCTGGCGGTAACTACTTGCTTGCCGTTGCCAATGGTTACATTCGGATGGGCCTGAAGCTCCACCTTGGATATCTGCCATTGTTCCACCATGACTTCCTCTCTTCAATCTGTAACACGGGCTCTCTCAGGTAGATGGTTCCTGCGGATGCGACTGCACCTAACTTCGAATCTCTCGAACACAACTCTTGTAAAGTGCAAAGAATAAAAGGAAATGGTAAGAGTTAATATACTTAAGCTCTGGCTTATCTCAATTAAAGTCTCTGGAGAGGATGTTGATTGTATTCGGGCAGGAGAGTTTTGGTATAAGTTTCAAGTAGTCAGACTTATACCAAAACCTGCCTGATCAGGTCGCCCCAACCAGCATGAGTATGCCCTTCTCCGTAAGGGTTGCTGGCACCATTACGGCATCCCCGAAGGGCCTAAGGTGTCACCGTACTCAAGAAGAAATCTCCCATATGCATATCAGTTTCTACGAGATGTTTATCAATACACCTGCCAGAGTGAAAACCTCTGCGCATCGATGTCTGGCCAGTGGCTAACTGTCGAGTCACCAAGGAAAGCTAACTAAATAACTCTCTTCCCATGTGCAATGACCTCTGCAAGCACCCATAGATATCAGGTGTTTTCTGGTTAAGTTCTATCTTCCTTGATTGTGAACATGGAGGGTCACGGTCTACAATGCTTCCACATGGAGCTGGGTCGGTGGCAGAACCCGTGGGTGCTACCCCTAGTCCCTCACCCCCGGCACACCACCCCACGTGATAAGTATCAGGCTATTAGAGTCTTCTAACAACCCATACAGAGCCTACAGCAAAGGGGCAGGTGTAGGCATGATTGGTATAAAATCTTTCCCAATGTCTTGGGCACTACCTGAGACTACTCTGGGGACCCTTCCGGAGAGCAGACGCTAACTCCATCAGTTTAGGTTCGTTTCACTCCGTTCTTTTCGGAGAAGGTACCTGACCTTCCCCTTGGCCCTGTTATCCATCCTGCTAACAGCTTCGGATCAGACAGACAGTAGCGATGTATACAGTGTTATGGACATGTCTTCAATGATTTCATTTAACTAGTAAGACAGCAACTCTACCCATTTTGGCCCATGACGCGCAGGGCGGACCCTGGGGCCCCAGGTACCTGTTAGCAATAATCCTGCCAAGTAGCAGCATATTCGGAGCACTCTGACTCCTCCCATAGTCTTCTGATCTGTGTGCAAGCAAGTGCCGATTGATCGTTATAGCGTAACGAACAATCCTAATATTTTGAGAGATTTCTCCAAGAATATTTCCGACGGAAGGTATGGTAATAGTATCCCCAAGGTAGGGTAAGTATGTCCATGGTGACACGAAACTAGTCTCCATGGTAGGGTAACCTGACCTCCTTAGACAGGGTGAACTCATCCGGCCTTTCGACCTATCCTTGGGCCAAACCAGACATTGTCACTTCACTTCTTCTCCTGAGGTACACCTATTCCTCAAGTACCTTCTGTTCTTCAGGATACTCAGACCCTCAGATATCTCCCAGACATGCTCTCGCATTCTCGCCTAGTCTACCATATATCCGCTTGTCCTTAAGTATGGGTGTAGACTTAGGTTGCTATAGCTCTATAAGCTAGGATCGTTACAGCTCTCCCCTCTTCTCTAAGGACCAACCTGGTCCACTAACGTGGTCTCTTATTTGCCTGATTCGGTTCGCCGTCAACCCTATGGTCGCTGCGTTTGTGGGGATAGCATTGGTGAAAATCCTTTCTGGCTTGTAAGCCGGTACCCTCTAGCATCTAGTATGGCTCTCATGAGTTGTCCCTTGAGCCCTAGCCTTCCCATAAAATCAGGTACTGTACACAGTGATTAGGAAACTTCGCTTTCATATTACCATACCATGGACTGTCTATGACTGACTCGATAACATAGCTGGGCTCATTGTCTACTATCTCGGGAACTGGGACTTCTTTAGTTCGTCTTTTAGTTGAGTCCTCGCGATAGGGTTCTAAAAGTCCGACATTGAATACGGGCTGGATTGACCACCGGGCAGGCAATTGGAGTTCATAACCTTGGTTACCAGTCTTACACCTGACCGTGAAGTGCTTAAACATATGCTGGTCTACCTTCTCCATTCGATGCTTAGTGTAAATATTCATTCTATTTAGCATTAGGTGATCAGCTCTCTTTGCCCTGCCATTGGTTACCTCTTCTACCGTAACATATTCCGCAGATGGCAACCATTTCTGGTTATGCCATTTCCATTGTCTCTCTTGAGATCGCTTGAGTATATCTCGGACTTCCTGCCAGACACCTTCCCAGTTCTTTCCCAATAGTTCGCTACTCGGATGAACACCTTGCTGCTCCGATACTGTACCTGACTGGTTAGTCCGTAGGTTACAACCATAGTTAATCTCAAATGGAGTGAACTTTGTTGACTCGGAGGTGGATGTGTTATATGCATACTCTGCTAAAGGCAGCAGCGACGCCCAATCATCCTGTTGATATGAACAATAATTTCTTAAGTATTGTTCCAAGGTCTAGTTCACCTGCTCTGTGTGCCCATCAGTCTTAGGGTGGAAAGTGGTCGATATCTATAGTTTCAGTTGCCACTGTTGCATCAGGCTCATCTAAAACTTGGATGTGAATTGGCTATCTCAGTTGGAGATAATAGACTCTGGGAGCCCATGGAGCTGCCAAACTTCCTTTAGGAATATCAGCGCCAGATCCTTGATTGGGATTTCTGTAGCCAGAGGTATAAAGTGTACCATCTTTGAGAATCTATCCACGATTACTTAAATTTTGGTTTACTCTTCTAATACTGATAGTGCTACTATGAAGTCCATTGAGATATCCATTCACGGTCTCAAGGGTACAGCAACAGGTTCCAACAAGCCAAATATCTTGTGCTTAATGGACTTGTTCCATTGCCAGGCATCACATGTATGACCATAGTCTGAATTGCTCTCATCCATCTTAGCCAAAAAGAAGTTAGCCCTAACCCTGTCTACCATTTTGTATGTTCCAAAGTGTCTAGTAATATGCAAGTCATGTTCAGCTTCCATGATCTGGTCTTTCAGATGCTGCGAATCTGGAATGTACCACCAGTTCTTGTAGAGGAGAAGACCTCACTCTACTATCTTGTCCTTGTAGGTGAGAGTGTCTCTTTCAATTGTCAGATTGTGGTCTACTTCTTTGTTTCCCACCAACACAGGCTTCATGTCTCTCATATAAGCTGGATCCTTTTCCCACGCAGCATTTAAAGCATCCAAGAATGCTGATTGTAACTGATAGCTTTGACAGACAGCCAATGAATGTGGACGTAAGAGGTCTCACTCCTGTCCCACAATCCATTGTCCGGGGCCAAAAAACGGCTTTGGTGTCTCTGATAGAGAATTACTCCCCCCTTAAGGGCGGTGGTCTCCATGCCTTGACAGTGCATCAGCCTTCGTATTCAGCCTTCCTTCATGATAATATACCTTGAAATTGAAGGGCTGCTGGAATTCTGCCCAGCCATGCCGCCACTGGTTGAGGATCTTAGCACTATTAAAATACTCCAGATTCTTGTGGTCGGTGTAGATCACAATCTCACCCTCTACTGACCTAAGCAAATGATCCCATTCTTTGAAAGCCGCCATTCCGGCTGTCATTTCCTTGTCATAGACATCATAATTGATCTCACCTGGCTGGAACTTGTGACTATAACAGGCCACTGGGTGCCACTTCTTATCTTCACAGAATTGACACAGTATGGCACCTAATGCAAAGTCACTGGCATCCCTCTCCAACCTAGTGGATCGGACAGGATCAAAGTCCACCAGGATTAGCCCCAAAGTGAATCCTTCCTTTAAATACTAGAAGGCCTTGTCACATGCAGGGGTCCAATCAAAATGGACATCCTTCTTAGTGAGGTCCGTCAGAGGTTTCGCTCTCTTGGTGAAACCTTCTATAAACCTTCTATAGAAGTTGGCAAAGTGCATTTAAACTTTGAACTCCTATGACATTAGTTGGTGGCTTCCATTGCCGTATGGAATCCACCTTTTCTGTTGTCATTGATATCCCTTTCTCAGATATCCGGTAACCCAAGAACTTAATCTCACACCTATGGAAGAACAACTTTTGTATGTTTGCACATAGTCGGGCTTCTCTCAGCCTGTCCATTACCCTTCTTACTAGAGGGACATGTTCCTCAATTGTCTCTGAATAAATCAGGATATGTTCTATATAACTGATGACACCTTCATCCAGCATATCCCGGAACACATTATTTATCATACTCTGAAAGGTCGCAGGAGCATTGCATAGTCTAAAAGGCATTACCTTAAATTGGTACAATCTGTACCGATAGCGAAAAGCAGTAAGCTCTTCATCCTTCTTCTTTGCCATTCGGACCCCCCAATATCCATTCTTGAGGTCCATCAAGCTATACACTGTAGCATTTGCAAGCCTTTCTCTCAACTCATTCATCAACAGGAGAGGATACTTGTTCTTCACTATGATCTTATTTAGCCCTCTATAATCTATCACCAATCTCAAAGAGCTACCAGGCTTTGGGACAAATAATATAGTGGCTGCAGATATGGAAGCAGATCTTTCTATCTTCCCTGTTCTCAACATTTGATTGAGAAATGCTCAGAGCACCTTCAGTTCCTTCTCCGATAGCCGATAGATAGGCCCCATTGGAGGCTGGGTTCTCGGCATTAAGTCAATCTTATGAAAGTACTGAGAATATGCCAGCAGAGCGTCTATTTGTTCTTAACTAATGACGTCTCCATAATCCTTGTATTTGGGTAGGAGTTGGATAGTGATATCTTCACCCTTCTCATTGGCAAATTGTATTGTCCCCAAAAAATATATATTTTCGGGATCCTCTGCCCATAGCTCCTCATCGGACATGTATACTAACCGCCTCTGCTTTGTCAGGCAATTCACCTTACAAAAGCCTGAGTACCACGCCAGTGATCCTACTTTCCAATCGATGTCAGAGTTGTGGTCCTTTAACCATGACATATGTAAATAGCCATCGACAAGAGTGTCAGCCATATCTGCTACCGCAAAGCGCGTACCATTCACGTGATCCCCTATCTCCAGATCCAATGACTTGGTATAATGAAGACCAGATCCTGGTCTACGGTTACCATTTGCATCATGTATTGGAGTATGAATTCTTCTCCATACACAAGGAGCTTGGGTACTCTTCACCCATTTACTACTTAGTACAGGGCCAGTAGCTCCACTATCTGATAGCAATACCGCTTCAGCACTTCTTTGCCTACACCCTGTGCGCCAATCTAATGTCACTCGTAAGTGAATAGACTTGCTGTACTTGGGTGGGCTTGAGTGCCACGCCTTCTTACTTCGTCACCTTGTACTCATTCTTGCTAGTCGCTTACCTTTCAATACAAGAGGGGCCACAATGGGTCAGTAAATGTGTTCAAGAATAATGTAATCAATTAAGAGGAATTGAAGCACTGTTTACTATCATGCCAGGATGATTTCAAGTACTAAACCCTCATCAGGTAAACTTGAAATATAACTTTTATTCAAGACTAATAACCCAAGACCAATTCCAAAGTACAAGACAAACGACTAATATAAGACAAGGAAATCGCATTTGCTCTCCGAAGACATCCAGTCAACTGGGGCCAAACAGGGCATCTTTGTGTCCCATCCGAATGTCGCGTAGTTCCTACTTTCCACAGCGATCCCTCAGAGTCTAATGCATAATTAAGGAAAACCAGAAAGTAATCTCCCCAAAAATGTCCAACCTGAACTTTAAAAAATTAACTTGTAATAAGAAATAACTAAATCCCAAGAACTAAAGGAAAAACCCAACACCATGCATGACCATAACATCTACCTAACGAGGTAGTCTTCTGACATTCCTATGTCAAAGACTCCATTAGCACTGAAGAGCCAGTCATCGGGTATAGGTTCTTACCTTAAATCCGTTCTACTTGAGCGACCAATTATTTTCCATAAGACCTTCCTTGATCTAGAAAATTAGCTGACGTCATTCCTTCATAGGGTTAGGTTCTTACCTAATTCATCACCCATGTCAACCTCCATTATAGTAGCTGAGGGTTGGCAGGCTTCTAAAAGATTGGGGCCAGACGGCGGCGGCCGAGATGCTTCAATGAGCTTATGTCTCTTATTGCTACTAGTAGACGATTTCGCCTTTGGTCGTAACTGTTTCACTCCCGTGGTATTCCTCACAGCGTGTACCACAGGATAGGTCACCGAACACTGTCTCCAGAAGTGTCCTTCTCTCCCACATTTAGTGCATTGCTTGTTGTTGGATTGTTTATCTGTCAGGGTGTGAGGCGTGTCTCGATGAGCAATAGCATACTCCGGGGTTCCAGCCTGCTTCCTGCTGCCAACATTAGTGGTCTTCCTCGCCTTGTTGCTCTTCCAACCGGAACCTTTTTCCTGCTTCTTAAACCTTCTCAAAGGCTTAGAAGGTTCCTCCTCTTGCTTCTCTCTTGGCTTTGACGGTTTATCATCGTTAAGATGTCCAAAACCCTTATCATCTTCGACCTTGTGACCGACTTGCCGCAGCAAATCTAGCTAATTGTTCAGGTTTTCGGGGTGGGACGTTTTCAATGCCGCAGATTTCCGAAGCCCAGACATTATCCCAGTCCTAACCTTATCCTTAACCTGTTGGTGGTCTGTGTAGTTCAGCTTGTACATCAGATCGATAACATTTTCCAGGTAGGAACTGCTCAGGTGGGGGGTCATCACCAAGTTATTCCACTCAAGAGGATTCTTATTCCAATTCACATTGTCACCTCCGTGACTCTGCTCCAACTGTTCACGGAAGCCTTTCTATATCCGCAGCGGACCATTTTTGTTGAATGGCATACCTGCTGACTTCGCTACTTTATGGTTGAGGTGAGCGTGTATCCCTAGGTACCAGTTGCTGGCTTGGTCTTTGAGAATAGGCATGACCAAGTTGATCTTATCCATGTCTGTCAGATGGTAATAGGAAAAGTACTCAAACTGGACTTCGACCAAGGTCAGAAAACTAGCCAGATCTGCAATCACTCCCATGTCGGTGGAAATGCTGCTTAGCTTCTGTGACTTCCTGCGTCTAGACTATGACAAGGAACGAGGTTGGTTTTGCAACCTTTCTTGTAGTGCTTCAGCCTGACAGTCATATCGGTCCTTCTTCTCATCACTTCAACTAGCACCGTGGGGGGCCAAAAAGGGCGTGACATCACGTAGGGAATCTGCGACATCATCAGAGCTATCATCAGGGTCAGAATCAGCCAGATCCCCTCCACGAGACCCAAAGAGTCCACCACCGGGAGGTATGTTTCCACCCCGGCTGCCTCCAGCGTTTCCACTAGAGGTTTCCCTTGGTCTCTGATAACCATCAAAATTCCCGCCTTAACCACCATGATTCCTGTCATTCAGAGGACCACCTTCCAACAGTACTTGTAACTGTACTGAGCTTGCCGGTTGGTTACTCCCCAATGGTATCAGGTTTGGCGCAGCCTACGACACCTTTAACCATTCGACAAACGCCGGACTGGTCGCAGGGCATATTGGAGGTTCCTCATGTCCCTTCCTTCTACAATATCCACAGGTGGGTTCCTCTGTTCCCTTTTCCTTATCCTTTGGTCACTTGAATGTGGGCATGTGACAGAAGCGATTATGCCTACCACTGTAGCCGGGAAATGGGGGATGACACCATTGTCCAAGTCTGATAGGATTTTGCGGTGGTCCAAAACTAGAAAATCCCAAAAATCCACCATTACCTGAAGGTTTGACTGATGTTGTTGGCACTTGTATTGGTGGCTGGTTGGTCTGGCTAGGAGTAGCCACCACAACAGGAACAGGTGTGCCTTGTGAGGCTGTAGAAGGGCGAGGGGGTGCGCATGTCCGCTGGAATCATTCCACTGTGTTCTCAATCCATTCCGCAAGCTGTCAACCTGGGTTCATTTCTGGCCATATGGTGGGGATGAGTGTTGCCACTAGTGTCGGAGTGGATCCACGGGGCACCGCATGAGGAGGCGGGACAGTAGGTTTGGGTAATAGCAAAGGAGCTGGCGTTACTGTAATGGATGGAGAAGGTGACTGTATAGGTTGATTGATAGTTTGGCAGGGTGACCACGGTGATGCTTTTCGTTGCATTCCGGCCATTTGACTTGCTGAGTGACTTCGTACGACTGATGTGGAAAGTGATCATGAGGTGGCGAGGATAAAGTAGGAAGGGATTTCACTTTCTTCTGTCGTCTTCAGACATTCTGAGATCTGGAATCCCAACAGACTTAATTCTGGTCACCATCACTTATCTTTCGCATATAGTGTCAGTTGCTGATAATAGTTGTCAGGCTTATCTGTCACTAAGGGCAATGGGGGAGCTGCCTCTAACATCAAGACATCATTGTCTTCATCAATCTGGTATCTCTCCTTCCAAGCCTTCTCCAAGATGTCCATTCGAATCTTCATGGCGAATTGATTGCTCAATAACGCCACCTATGGTCCTTGCTGCCTTTTCCTCCATTCCATTGAACTTTCAACAATCTGTCTCCTAAACTGTCTCTGGGTCTTCTTATTCCAATGCGATAACTCCTTTTTAGTATTAGTGACCTCACAGGTCACTTCTGGAAGGATATATGGCTTGATCTAATCACGAGAAAATTCAGTGACCGAGATCGTAGAAGATCCCGGAATTTCCGTTCCTTCTTCGTCCTTGTGAGTGAAGCGTTCTGACACTCCATTAGCGAAAGCAATGTCCATCATAAACGATAGTGCAGCTAGGCCAGCATTGTGAAGGATTAACTCGTGATATTGTTCAGAGAGAACTATTGGGACTGCATCGAGAAGCATTTTTGCACTGGCTCTACCAATACCTCGGGTATGTGCTATAACCAAAGCCCAAAAGAGGGTAGCTTCCAATGGGTTATCTTCAAGCTCAAAACTGCTCTCGGAACTCGACGTTTGCTCTTCAATCGTGACTGCTAAGGCAGTCACGATGGGTTAATGTCGGTTCGAATCAAACATATCAAGAGGAGAGTTAAGCGAGAAGCTGGCTTAATGATATACTGTAAGGGGGCTCCCTCAGGTAGATGGTTGCTAAGGATGCGACTGTAACGGGGGCTCCCTCAGGTAGATGGCTCCCAAGGATGCGACCGCACCAAACTTCAAATCTCTCAACACAGCTCTTGCAAAAGTATAAAGAATAAAAGTAAACGGTAAAACTT
>LN891005.1:0-25699 GCA_900010015.1 Tuber aestivum | reverse complement strand
AGATCTCCGGACCATCGGATATCTCTCGGACATGCGCCTGCATACCCGCCTAGTCTACCAGCAAACCTCTTGGTCTTTTGTATGGGCGTAGACATAGGTTACCATAGCTCTATATCGTAGGGTCGTTACAGCGACCATACCAAATTGCGAATCCCTCAAACACAACTCTTGTAAAGTATAAAGAATAAACATAAATGGTAAAACTTAATATCGTTAAGCACTGGCTTATCTCAATTAAAGTCTCTCGAGAGGATATTGATTGTGTCGGGGTAGGAGAGTTCTCGTATAAGCTTCGGGTAGTTAGAGCTATACCAAAAACTCACCCATCAGATCACCCCGACCAACATGAGTATCCCCTTCTCTATACGGGTGGCTGGCACGATTACCACATCCCTGCAGGGCCTAAGGTGTCAGCGCACTCTAGCAGAGATCTTCCATATACATATCAGTTTCTGCAAGGTATTTATCATCACACCTGCCAGAGTGAAAACTTCTGCGCATAGCTGTCTGGCCAGTGGCTAACTGTCTAGTCACCTAGGAAAGGTAACTAGATGGCTGGCTTCTGATGTGCAATGACCTATGTAAGCCCCAGTAGACATCAGGTGTTTTCCGGTTAAGTTCCATCTGCCTTAATTGTGAACTTGCAGGGTCTACAATGCTCCCACGTAGAGCTGTGTCAGTGGTGGGACCCGTGGGTGCTCCCCATGGTCCCTTACCCCCGGCCAACCACTCAACATGATAAGTATCATGCTATTAGAGTCTTCAAACAACCCATAAAGAGCGTATGGCAATGGGGCATGTGTAGCCATTATTGGTGTAAAATCTTCTCAGAAGTCTCCGGCACTACTCGTGACTAGTCTAAGGACCCTTCCAGAGAGCACATGCTAATTCCGTTAGTTTAGGTCTGTTTTACTTTCTTCTTTTTGGAAAAGGTCGCTGACCTTCTCCTTGGCCCCCTTATATATCCTGTGAACCGCTTCCAGTCGGACGGAGGCCACCGACGTATGCCCTGTTATGGACATGTCTTCCATGATTCCATTTAACTAGTCAGACGGCAACTCTACCCAATTTTCCCCAAGACGCCTAGGGCGAACCCTAGGGCCACAGGGACCTGTGAGGAATAATCCTGACAAGTTACAGCATATTTGGAGCACTCTAGCTCCTCCCGTAGTCTTCCGATCTGTGTACAAGTAAGTGCCCATCGATCGCCAATACCTTTCTAACAATCCTAACCTTTCACGGTATTTCCCCCAAGCACATTTTCAACAGAAGGTAGGGTAATAGTGTCTTCAAGGTAGGGTAAGTATGTCCATGGTAACATGAAACTTGTCTCAATGGCAGGATAACGTGACCTCCTTAGACCAGGTGAACTGACCCACCCTTCCGACCTATCCTTAGGCCGAAGCTGACATAGTCACGTCACTTCCTCTGCTTAGGTACACCTATTCCTTCTGTACCTTCTGTTCTTTTAGATACCGAGACGATCAGATATCTCCTGGATATGCTCTTGCATTCTCGCCTAGTCTACCATATAACCTCTTGGCCTTATGTATGGGTGTAGACTTAGGTTCCCATAGCTCTATAATTTAGGGTTGTTACACAATCCAACCTGACTTGTCTGAACAAAGGGTGGTTGTCTCAGTATCGCAGGTTGATGGAGTAGCTATCCTAACGGCCTTGCAGATACTGCCCCTCTATATGGACAGCTGGCACACCAAACTCAGCCAACAGGATATTGTTAGCCATCTTGAAGCGTGTGCGAAACACAGAGTGGAGGTACCGGTTAACATGTACCCAAATCCATTTTACATACGACCCATAGTCAGTTACAAACTCACGCCCATTGTAGTCTGTGGGGGGAGGTAGGCTGCTTGCACCAATCGCTAAGTTTCTGATGCTCCAATGCCACCCACACCACCATATCTCCGCCCCAATACTCCAATCCTCCTCCTAACCTCCAAACCCCTTTCCTGCCAATGCTTAACTTGAGCAGAAAAATTAAGAAAAACTTAAACCTATACCCAAGTACACTTAGATCCTCAGAGGGCTCAACCATTTCCTTCATCAATTCTAACCCATTCTAAGCCCTATCTCCAAACCCTATCGATTGGGTCTTCAGAGCACTGAACCCCGTTCCGCTTATTGTGGCCACTCTGTCGAGGTCTGAGAACAGTTCACTCGCATGTTCTTCGGCCACACGTTGCCTCTGCACAGCTACAAGAATCACCCTGTCATCCACTTATAACACCACCACATACTGCAGTCTGAGGGAATACCGCATTCTAGGAGTGAAAATATCAGCCACGTATGCGTTAAAAAGAAACAGAAAGAGGGGAAATCCTCATGGGAGGCCTCTGTTTGTTTTACATGACTTGGAAGTTCTTCTGTTAAAGCAAAATGGGACTATTCTGTTGGTGCACCATTAGCGTATCCAACGGCATAGTACAATGTTGTATCCCCTCACTATCAAAAATTTGAGAGCAGGTCAACATTAATGTTATCAAACCCTCCCTCCAGGTCTACTGATAACATCATTCTATAGTATTGCTAGTTGTGTTTCAGGAACTCAAAAATGACTGCCATGGCATCATGTATCCCCCTCTTCCATTATGACCTGAACTGTATTTCTTCTAACTTCAAAGATTGTGCCAGTCTGATAACTATTACCTGTTTGGCTACATTGGCCATCACCGGTAGCAGATAGATCATTCACCAAGCTTTGACTACATCGTATCATGATTTGTCCACCTTGGCGATCAATACACCTTCTTCTTCATGACAATTCGGAATGTTATGCCTCAGCCCATAATCCAACATGGGTCTTAACTCATCTGGCCATCTCTTCATCCAGTACCTTAAAAATGAGTACCCTATGTCATCAAGGCCTGGTTCTGTATTAGTTAGAGACGAAGCCACTGCTAATTGCATTTCTGGGACGTTATCAACGTTCATTTCTGGAGGCTCCAAGATATGAGCCTCACCAGGCTCCAGCTGTGCTGCAATGGCATCCGACATGTCCTTATGTATCGCCAACCATCTTCCCTCCACGAGGTCTATATTAGGTAGAGTCCATCTCGCATCCAGACATTGGACCATCGTGAATACCCATAGATCCTTAGCCTGACTCAACTAGTCCCACATGTATTCAAACTATGCCTGGACAACTGATGCTCTGTAAATACACCTCACAAGCCCGTAATCAGCATTATATGAGTGGTCATTTCTACCAAACTAGTACAGTCTTTGGATATGCTTTCACATCTGTTCTAGTTCTAAAATCCACCCTTTACTCGGTATCCTACTTGCAGGTTGCCATGACATCTTATTGATAATCTGTTAGGGGGTAGGTGACTCTATAGTCAAGCAAGTATACCCTAGGCCCAGCATCAGCAAAAGAAGATGCTTGCATGCTGTGCGTCCTATGCGTCTATCACACAGGACGCACAGGACATCAGTGAAAATAAATCTTGCGTCAGACACGCAGGCTCGGGGTCTAGACCCCGGTGTTTTTCTCCTACGTCCCCTACATCCTTTGCGTCTTGTCTTGCATTGCAATGGCCAGCCATATTGGCTGAGTCCTCTATTTCAAACCAGGGTTTATCCTGTCATCTGCGATACCTCCCACGTCCGGCCGTCCTGACGCCGTCCCCACTCACCTCCCACATTTCATTCTCTTCCCGACGCCCGTATCTACACCTTCTTTCTCCATTCTGTTGTAACGCATTCGGCGTATCTGCTGTTCTCCGGATGGCGATACCATGTTTTGATACCCCACGTCCCCCCGTCTGGTTCCCATCATCCCATTCTCTAGTGTCTGGACTTGGTCCACATCTCCCCCAGGAGTCTGCACCTCACTCAGAACTCCTGATGCTGCACTTCTACATTCAGAATTGGGTCCTACCAATTTCAGGACTCTGTATCTCATGTAGGCTTCTATCTGCCGCCACCCGATTCCCACTGTGAATGTTATATCTCAATCAAGTTTATTTTCCTTTCATGACTTCGCAATCTATCAACATTATGCTAGTTATGGAGGGTTACCACTCCAAGAGCTTCCAGTTATGTGATATCTACGCCATAGCCCTCCTTCTCCCCCTTCTCTTACCATAAGCGCCTAAGTCCCATATGTTGAATGCCATATATTCCTAATTGTCCCAGCCGCATGCCCAGACAATGAGAATAGGATGCAAAGACCTGTTTTGGCCCTGCGCCATATTGTCCTTCCTGTGGGATCGAATACTAGCTGAGCCATTTGCCAAATCATTCTATCTTTTTCGTTGAACGTCCGTAAATCGATCCGACTATTAACCAGCCAGCGCTGTTCCACATCCTGGATCAAGTGCGCCAAGCCGGTAATGGGACCAATATCTACTATGGTAAATCTTCCGGCACCCTGCTTCAGTTATACGGTGATGAGATCATGAAACCCGGATAGGCGTCCCGAGTTAACTATGTACGGCAGTTGGACACATGCAAGTCGGTAAACCCTATCCCCTTATGTGCAGTCTCGGAGTTTGAAGAGCACCACAAGTTTCCCCAGAAAGCGTCCTGTTAGCATATCATACATCTCCTCTGCACCAGTCAGTACCCAAACCCAATGGTTGTGGCTTCCCTGTTTCTGGAACGGCTCGTCTCCTGTGGATCGTGCCCAGTGTATGTCATAAACATCTGTTTCCTCAAACGCCAGAACAGGGATTTCAGGTTATATTAGGAGCTCGACAGGAAGATACCAGAGTACCGCAGGATCTTCCGGAAGCCGGCAGTCAAGGGGCAGGGCTTGACGGCTATATCGAATCAATTCCCTATAGAGGTTCTCAATCGAGATACCTAAGACATTGCAAAAATCTGAAGCATCAGAAACACCAGTACAACATCCTTTCAGGACCCTACGGCGGGTCTCTGGTAGCGATAGTGGGCTCGCCAGGTCCAATAGTTCACCAAGGTCAGCCCGGATGTGGGCCCCGCAATGTTGTAGGAAATCCAAGTTTAGAAGCCCCATTTGGATCCAGTGTTGTCGGCCGTAGCTGTGGAGTATCTGCCGTGTAGCATCATTTTTATTCAAGTGTCGCCATCCATTTGTAATCAGTTCCTTATGGGCCAGCTCCCCAAACTTGGTAGAATACATTGGAATGTTGCCAAACAGGGTTACATAATCGCAAAAGTGAGCAGGTAGATGCATCTTGATAAAATGGAAATGACTTTCTGTATGGATCAAGTCCAAACGCTTATCATCTTCAATCTCACGTCGCTGCACTTCTGTCTGGACCTGGTTGGATTTTGAGCGGGCTGGTGATTGCACTCCGGCTATTGTGCGTTGTTCTCGCTCTTGTTCTTCAACTTTCGCTCGTGTGTGTTTTGATATCCAAAACTTGAGGAAAACATCCTTCGTCGCATGGAACTGGTTGAAATAATTTTGCATATAATCTAAAGTCTCCTGTGTATGGCTTCGGTATTGTGCCATTAAACTGAAATCCAGTAAATATCTAATGCACAGAAGGACGTGTTTGAAGGGCTCTCCTAGTGTACTGTCAGGTTGTCTCAGTGCTATGGCAAGCACTCCAAGAAGACAGCGACCCAGGTTCCTCAACTCCTTTCCTTACCATTGCGTAACCTCGAGGTATGCTTTTTTTGGAACAAAGAATCCCGGATACGGCGGTAAAGCCTTCCAGGTGTCGTCGAAAGCTGGACTTTGTCCCTGTTTCTGGAGAAATGATTGAACCCAGTCCATCATGTGCTTAAATAGTCGGAGATAAACTGTATGGAGCAAATCTGGTTTGTATAAATCGTGTGCTAAAACACATGGAAGCTCATGAAAGACATTTCGTGCAATCTTGATGCCAAGACCCTCAAAGGTGCTATTGATGTTATCGGCCACGGAGTGTGTTTCATGATCCAGGCTTCCTTGGTGTCGTTCTTCGTATGTTCCCTAATCCCTGGTGGGATCCCCGTTTTGTATCAAGCATCCTAACCTATCCGGACGCACCTCGCACCGCGGACAGGGATTGGATTTTACTCTATGTAGGGCCACATTTTCCATATGATCTGCCGTCCAAGCCGCCAATATAGGGAAGCACCTCTGGAGTCTCCCATCTGTGCAGCTGTAACGGGGGCTCCCTCAGGTAGATGGTTCCTAAGGATGCGACCGCACCAAACTTCGAATCTCTCGAACAAAAGCTCTTGCAAAATTGTAAAGAATAAAAGTAACGGTAAAACTTAATATCGTTAAGCTCAGGCTTATCTCAATTAAAGTCTCTCGAGAGGGTGTTGATTGTGTCAGGGCAGGAGAGTTCTTGTATAAGCTTCAAGTAGTCAGACTTATACCAAAAACTCCCCCATCAGGTCGCCCCGACCCACACGAGCATACCCTTCCCCATAAAGGTTGCTGGCACCATTACCGCATCCCCAAAGGTCCTAAGGTGTCAGCACACTCTAGCAGAAATCTTCCATATGCACATCATTTCCTGCGAGGTGTTTATCAATACGCCTGCCAGAGCGAAAATCTCTGCGCATCGGTGTCTCGTCAGTGGCTAACTGTCGAGACTCCTATAAAAGCTAACTAAATGACTCTCTTCCCATGTGCTATGATCCATGCAAGCACCCGTAGACATCAGGTGTCTTCCGGTTAAGTTCTATCTTCTTTGATTGCGAACTTACGGGGTCTACCGCGCTCCCACGACGAGCTGTGTCGGCGGCGGGACCCGTGGGCGCTACCCATGGTCCCTTACCTCCGGCACACCACTCAGCGTGATAGGTATCATGCTATTAGAGTCTTCCAACAACCCACAAAGAGCCTACGGCAAAGGGGCACGTGTAGGTATGATTGGGGTAAAACCTTCCCAGACGTCTCCGGCACTACCCGGGACTACTCTGGGGACCCTTCCGGATAGCTCATGCTAACTCCGTCAGTTTTGGTCCGTTTTACTCCGTTCCTTTTGGAGAAGGTACCTGACCTTCTCACCTTAGCCCCCTTGGATATCCTACGAACAGCCTCCGGTCGGACGGACGGCAGCGACATATACAGTGTTATGGACATGTCTTCAATGACTCCATTTAGCTAGTAAGACGGCAACTTCAACCATTTTGGCCCATGACGCCCGGGGCGAACCCTGGGGCCGCAGGTACCTGTTAGGAATAATCCTGCCAAGTTACAGCATGTTCGGAGCACTCTAGCTCCTCCCGTAATCTTCCGATCAATGTCCAAGCAAGTGCCCCTCGATCGTCATTGCGCAACAAACAATCGTAACATTACGCGGAATCTTTCCGAGAACGTTTCCGACGAAAGGTAGGGTAATAGTGTCCCAAAGGTAGGGTTAGTATGTCCATGGTGACACGAAACTGGTCTCCATGGCAGGGTAACCTGACTTACCTAGACAGGGTAAACTCACCCGGCCTCTGGACTATCGTTAGGCCGACGCCGGTAAGGTCACGTTACTTCCACTACTTAGGTACACCTATACCTTAAGTACCTTCTGTTCTTCCGGATACCCGGACTATCGAGTATCTCCCGGACATGCTCAGACATGCCCGCCTAGTCTACCATTTAACCTCTAGGCCTTATGTATGGGTGTAGACTTAGGTTACCATAGCTCTATAACGTAGGGTCGTTACAGCAGCAGACCAGGATGACCACTTGTGCTGCATCTTGCAAGGGCTCAAATATTAGCTGGAATATGCCTTGTAGTGTATCTGCATTGATTTGTTGCTGGAGTTCATTTGCGGAAGCGGAGTTTACCAGTTTTGGGGGCACAGGCAAGAGAGTGAGAAGGAGAACTGCCATTGATCCAGGTCGGTTACGCGTGGTCGACAGCAGATTCCCAACCGTGATATCTACCAGCCATGCCTTCTGGTCACCAGAGAAGTTGTTGAGGTGTCTCTGATCTGATATCCCAATAATGGGGACGACGGTGGTGCCACACGGAAGGGCGTCCGGAGATCTGTTAGCTTGAACTTCCACTAAGAGTAGTTGGGTAACCATGTGGCACTGGACTTGAACGTCCCACCACCAGTTCTCGGTATGCATTTCGGGGTATACGCTCTGACCGTTGGCGTCATATTCACACCGCGGCGCATATACAAGATTTTCGGTATATGTGATCTGGCGCAGAAGATATCTGACATAGTCCTGGACATTACGGTTGACAAAGAGCACGCTTTTCGTACCATCGTGAACTTGGCATTCGAACCATGGCAGATAAGGACTGTATGTATCTAATTACTAAAGGCGGGCCTCTAATGTATACATCGAGGTAAAGCCTGCTGAGGAGGATGTGCGGAGACCCGTTGAAAAGTATTCGTTAATTCGTGACTTTGGGAATTTAGACCAAATAAACCAAGACGCGAGTTTGAAATCATGTGGCACAGAGAATGGGGCCCATGGGTCCTCGGATAGATTATTGAGTTCTTCATCACATTCCTTCACATCCCCAATTGATTACCCAGCGCTTGGATAATCCACTGGTCGAGTGGCTGATGAAGAAACCCTATCAACATCGCGTGGTTCCATATCGGACAGAGACGCAACATTTAATCTACCGGCATCGGATCCGCCGCAGGTCACTTCAGATTCGTAGTCTCAATCAAGCTAGTCTTTCTCGCCATTCCCGTCATCTTGGTTAGGCATGTCTGCTTTGCAGCCGGCCCGGGGGATGCGAGTATGATCTGTGGGGGCAATACGCCGTACAGTAGATGCGAGAATAGCGCCTCAATTTGAACCCGCCACTGGGAGGCATTTTTGAAAGGGACTGCATGAGTGTACCGGTGGGGACAAAAAGAGTACATGATAGGCATGGCAATTGGGAAGCCAGCAATGGACGTGAAATTTGAATAGGTCCAGAGACACGTACCGAGGTGTTTACGCATAGGCATGCTGGCGGAGGGAAGTTTAGGTACCTGTCACTTCAGGAAATACCGCTGGTACACGTTCCGATCTAGGACGCTAAATAGCAATATTAGGTAGGAGCAAGTCCATGTTCTTTCTACCGACCGAGTTTCATTAGCACTCATAGCAGACCTCTGAGTTGATACTCTTGATTATAAATACCTATCGCATAGTTTGATTATCCAACTTTTATCCCGTGCCAGCCTGAACGTCCCGCACATGGGAATATAATTCCCAAATTGTTGAAAACCAAGCACCTTTTGATGTTGACTGTCCTGATTTCTGATTAATACAATGAACTGCCCACACGGGAATGATGCCATACTACCAACTATTTACAATTATTCCTAATGCCCACAATACATAAAACCTCCAGCCATTCTACCCATTAGAATAATGCAAAACGATATGGCGCAGGCCCCCATTAACTTACAGTACATCCACAGGCCCAACTCAGGTAAGGGAAAGAAGAAACATCCGAGTCCCGCAGGTCAAGCGTACGTGCTTCCTGCGAATTCCCTTGCCAGAGATAGTAACGCTCCACACCCTATTAGTTGAAAACTCAGTGAGCATAAGACGTCTCTTGGCTTCACGAATAGCGTGCAGGGGAAGACTGTAACCGGAGCTGGTACTCGGTTAACTTAGTTTGTTTTATGTTTCGTTTTAAGTATCGGTTGATACTTAGTTTGTTTTATGTTTTGTTTTAAGTATCGGTTGATACTTGGTTATTTTTACGCTTTGATTGAGTAAGAACATGAGTGAGAATTCATGATCGTACTCAAACACATGTACTTAAAAAGACCGCCGTTTTCCACTCTGGAAACGGCAGACTTCGACAGACAGTATTCTAATATACTCGGTTGAACGGTTATCTTTATTCTCCTAGTACACCACCGAAGCCTCCCTTAGCGAGCTCAGACTGTTACTCTCCGGTAGAGAATCACTCAGCTCCTATTGTACTCAGCAGCGTGACTAGCGCCCGGCGCGAATACATTACATTTTTTTACCCTCAGCGAGTGGTTAGAACACCACAACGAATCTGAGCCTGATCAACCTACGAAGATTCAACTTATCAAACGGTACCGGCAGAAGTGGCAGACCTCGGGGTCGGCTCCTGCATTACGAATAGTGCGACATAGATCCACTTACGACTCGGAGTGGGAAACAAGTCCCACGAGAAGGCATAACCCAAAGGAAAGGGAAGAAAGGCCCCATACCTGGTGAATTCCCGGAATCACCTGCGAAGGCACGCAAAAACACAACCCCCACTACTGCCATCCCCACCCCCTCCCCCCCCAAGCGACTCAACAGATAGCGAACACAGCATGTCTAGTAGTGGAACACCCGGCCCTGGGCCACCTCCACTAGACCCACAAGCACATGAAAAACCGAAGATAAAAATCCCGCAACCTAAATCATTCTGAGGAAAAGGGGAAGACCTGAGACCGGAAGCCTTCAACAGATGGCTTACTAGTGTACGACAGTACCTAACAATAAACGGGATATCCATGACAGAATATGGATCAGGGGTTTACTTAGGAGCGTTTTGCACAGACGAGGCTATGGAAGCCTACCAACAATGCATAAATGGTTATCAAGAACCAGACAGAGTCAGAGCGATAACGGTATCTGGCTACCTACAGGACCGATTCCAATCGTCAAGAAACAAGGATGAACTATTCGCAAAATTCCATGCAATATCCCAAATAGTCAACCACAATACGGAGAAAATTACCAAAACCGCTACAACACTCCTCATGTATCACTCCCGGCTCCCAGCAGGAACAATATCAATGTTCTCCTTAAAGAAACGGTTCTATGAAGCGATGCATGTGAAACTATACCAGGTCGTGGAACAACCAGGAATTACCAACTGATGATATAAACGCAACAATCAAAACGGCAGAACGGCATGACGATATCCTATGGGACACAGGAGCTTACCGGAAACAAGCCCAACAAAACAGAGGAACAGAAAAACGGTATACCATACCTACCAGTAAGCAGAAAAAGGAAAGAATAACAGCCAAAGGCAACCAGCGACAACGGCAGCGAAAGGAAAACAATGAGTCTTGTGAGTGTGGAAAGAAAGGCCGTTACGCAAAGGCTGGCTATGCTAAGAAAAATAAAGGCAAAACTGTGAAAAAGGAGGTAACTACAAACATTCTGGAAGAAGAAATAGAGGATTACCTTGAGGAGGTACACATCAACTCGGTAACGGCAATGGTTGACTGCTACAAAACCACTCCAGTGAATACAAAAATACTCCCCTTCCAGTCTTTAGAAGGAACGGTAGAAATCAACGGGTACCCAGCAAAGGTTCTATTTGATACCGGAACGATAGGATCCGATATCCTCAGCAACACATTTGTAGCCACACACGGCATAAAAACCCAACCTACCAAATACCCGGTCACACTCAACATGGCCATGAAGGGATCACGATCAACAAGCCACCGCCAAACAACCACGACAGTGAATATAGGGAAAGCGAGATTCCCAAACAATCCAATGTTAATTGGAAATGTTGCAAAATACGACGCGTTACTCGGCATGCCCTTTATGATACGTCATAAAGCAACTATCAGCTGTTGTGAAATGACGATCACCCTCCCTAATCAGAAGGTAAAGGTATCTTGTAAGCCAACAAGTGGAGAACATAGGTCAGCAGTAGCAGAAAGTGGTCAAACAATAATGGAAGACTATGACGACGTATTCCCGGACAAGATACCGAACAGACTACCGCCATTACGAAAAATCAACCACCGAGTGCAGCTTACCCCAGGAGTACGAATGAAGGACGAGCCGACGTACTCGGTCCCTGAGGCATACAAATCCAAACTGCATGAATGGATCCAAGCGAAGCTAAAGCACGGAGTCCTCTGCCGAGAAGCGGTAACGGGAGCAGCCCCTATGTTCGTGCAACCCAAAAAAGAGTGAATAGGAATCAGACCCCTGGTCGACCTTAAACGACGTAACGAATTAGTAATCAAGGACACACCCTCAATACCACGGCAACAAGACATTCTGCATGCGGTAGGAGGAAGAAAGTACCGAAGTAAGATTGACCTACGCGACGCATATTTCCAAACAAGAGTGGACCCCAGGGATGAGAAAAATAACTCGCTCAAATCACCATTCGGAAAGATCATAAGCAGAGTAATGCTGCAAGGAGACAAAAATGCCCCCGCCACCTTCATGCGCATAATGGAAGACCTATTGGGCGAATACCTACATGATTTCGTGTGGGTATACATTGACGATATCCTGATATTTTCGGATACGGCAAAAGACCATGAAAAACATCTCCGACTGGTGTGCGAAAAATTATGCGAAGCTAAGTACTATGCAAGCAAAGGAAAATCAGACCTATTTGCAAAGAAATTAGACATTTTAGGCCATATTATCGATGATGACGGTATACATGCGGCACCTGAAAAAATACGGACCTTGGAAGAGTGGACGATGCCAACGAACAAAAAGGAACTACAACGGTTCCTGGGATTACTAAACTATGTGGCACAGTTCCTGCCCCACCATGCCACATTCGCGGCCCCACTCTCAGACCTTACCGGAGGAGCCGAATGGGCATGGACACTGACACATGATAACGCGTTTAAAAACATCGAGCGCCTACTGAAGGAACATGCAGTCATGCAACCCCTGAAGGAGGCAGGAGAACCAATATGGCTGATAACGGATGCATCGGATGTTGGTGTAGGAGCTTGGGTAGGACAAGGACCCACATGCGGAACAGCGAGACCGGCAATGCTCTATAGCCGAAAATTCACTAATCTACAATTAAATTACGGAACAACCGACAAGGAAGTACTAGCCATAGTGGACGCCTTACACAGTTTCCGCCACATATTGATGGGAAGAAAGTTCACGATTGTCACAGACCACCGCCCGTTAATATTCTTGAAGACCATGAAGCAACCTAGCAGGAAACAAATTAGATGGGTAACCGAACTCAGCAAATATGACACAAAGATAATCTACCAAGAAGGTAGCAAAAACTATTTAGCAGACGCCCTCTCCCGGATCTATGAAGACATTCCTCTAGAAGAACAACCTCACTATGCTCAAGACACTACTAGCCAAGACAACGACCTATCAGATACTACCGAATTCGAAAAAGAACCATCAAGCTATCAAGTTACAATGGCAAACTACCAGCCACCATCGATCCAAGACGCCCCAACCTCACCCCCTCCTGTGCTCCAGGAACCCGAAAGCTGGGCTACGGACTGTACCATCCGTGAAGGTAACGATTGGGGAGACCGAACCACCCACACTAGCACTCCCCCGGCAGAACGAGAACATGCGAGCCTCCACTTCACTGCAAGTGACATTGACGAATGCCCATACCATGAAAGCAACAAACTTGGTTCCGGGTATTCCCCCAAGCCAAAATCTCACCGATCAGGAACATCCTACGGTACACCTGATGAGGACACCCTTGCAGAAATGTGACAACTCACTGCAGAAGTCGACATATGTCAACCAAGCCAAGAACCCTCCATCTACCACCCCCGTCCACCAACATGGGTCGACCCATCCGGATTGGAAATACCAACTGAGGGACTACCAAGTAGCCCACCACCATTCCACCTAACAAGCAAGTTAAGCCAAGAACCGTATCCATCAATGGCAAGCGAGGAATCAGAGACATACACCCACGAAGTCATTGAATCAGTTATGCCGCCGGCAATGGATGAATACAGGAGAAACCTGTACATGCCAGTAGCGGAGGATCGACCACCAAAACGTGTGACGAATAAGGACACAGAAAATAAGGAAGCGGAAGCCACCTTCCAAGTATGCAAAAAGATGGAAAACAGGTTGAGACAACAAATGATCAAAGGATACAGAAACGACCCACTATACGAACAACTACTAAAGGCTGACTCGGCAGACCTCAACCTCTACGAAGTGGATGATGGACTAGTATATTCCCCTACCCGGTACGGTGCCTGGTGTCTGTATGTTCCTCATGGCTATGCAGGAGTAAGGGAAACGCTACGAGAATACATCATAAGGGACATCCATAGCAATGGACACCATAGTGCGGAAAGAAATCTCCGGTATGCGACTGGATACTTCTTTTGGCCACAGATGAAAAAAGACTTCCAACTATATGCAGCACAATGTGATGCATGCCAAGTCAACAAACCTCGAACCCAACTTCCGGAAGGAACAGCAAAGACGTTACCAATACTAACGGAAGTATTTGAATCAATTGCCATTGACTTCGCAGGACCCTTTAACAAATCCGAAGGATACGACACAGTTATGGTGGTTATGGACAGATTAAGTGCATATACATGGTTCAAACCTACCAAATCAACAGATACAACGGAACAGACTATCGCTACTTTAACAGAAAATGTGTGCACCCCGCATGGATACCCTTGCTCCATAGTCACCGACGCGGATACACGGTTCACGTCAAAGTTCTGGCAACAATGATGTAAATCCCTAGGCATCGAGCACCTCTGAGCCCAACCTGGCCCCCATGAAACGAACGGACAAGTGGAGCGGCGAATTAGGGAACTGAAAACGGCCATGAGAAATATCACGAACAAGAGATAAACCAACTGGAAACCGACACTTCCGGAAGCCACGGCACACATAAATGGATCTTATACTGAGACTTATGGATCCTCACCACACGCAGTAGTATTTGGGAAGGAATACCCCATGATGAAGACACTACGGTTCGGTAGATCATCAGTGCCAGCCACTGATGAATTCCTAAACCGCCACCAAGAGATGAGGAACTTGGTATTCCAAAACCTCCAGCTAGCGCGATTCCGAACAACCAGGAGTGCGGCCAAGCGTCGCAAAGTGCACAAGCGCATCCCAATTGGATAACAGGTTCTGATCTATGGTAGCCTATTGGCCACCCAGTCAGGACGAAGCAAGAAATTAGAACCCATGTGGAAAGGACCATTCACGGTGATCGCATTTGACGAATATACTGAAAACTACACGGTGCAAATGGACGCAAAAATGTACCGACGACCAGAAGGCACCTTCCACGCGAGCTCGGTAAAAGGATACATAGCAAATGATGATGCAAAATTCCCAGGACCAGCCCAGGCGAAACCCGCACCAATACTCCTTAATGAATACCCGGAATGGGAAGTGGAAGACATTCTAGACCACAGACAAAGATAAAACAGGGACCAATTTTTAATCAAATGGAAAGAATACCCCCAGAGTGAAAACAGTTGGGAGCCAGCCGAAGGATTGGGAAACGCGACCGAACTAATTCACGAATGGTGGGCCAACAACAAGGAAGGAGACCCACCAACGATTTGTGAAGTAACAATGTGTTGGGCCCATACCATACCTGAGGTAAATCGCTGGGAACAGACTCCATGGACGCCAAAGGGATTCTGGGCCCCTTACAGCGATGAAGAATACTCCCCATAAAACGAGAAAGAGCAGAAAGAGCAGGACTCGGACTAACATGAAACCCACGCACCCACACCAGAAATATGCTAAGCGAGACCCACCGACCCCCCTACACGAAACCCACGCACCCACACCAGAAATATCCTAAGCGAGACCCACCGAACCCCCTACACGAAACCCACGCACCCACACCAGAAATATCCTAAGCGAGACCCACCGAACTCCCTACACAAAACGCACGCACCCACACCGGAAAGATTCTAAACAAGAACCATACAAAGGCACCCAAACCAGAAGCACATAAAAAGGTGGACTTCGCACCAGAATGCGAACCAAGAAACAAGTCCAACCTCCCCTATGAATCTGCGCACCTTGTCTACCATACTTCCTACCTACACACAATCTCGAAGAAGCACCCCCCCCATATACACACCATGCATAACACTGATTTCACAAGACTAAGCGAGAAGGACTCCGACCTTTGGCGCATGAACTTCGTACCCCTCGGCGATCTCCCCACGATAAAGAGGTGCAAGCCAATCTACATATTTTGCTGTCTGGGATGTAACTAGATGGACTGTCGGATCATGGAGCCATGGAGGAAATCGCTTAAAAGAGCATACAACAAAAAATGCGCGCCGGCGTATTTTACCTCCTATACAGGTTGGAATTGTGTCGGGCCGGATCTCCAGGATGAGTGCCTTGAGGGACCCGGTTGTTTTTACAACTGCCAGTGCTGTTCGGCCTTTGACCACGGAGGTGATGAGCTGGATGATACTCGGGCCTCGTTTCTTTCCTTGTTTGGCTAAGGGCTTTTGGATTTTGTTTTCTTTTGGATTTTTTTGGGGATTTTGTTTTGTTTTAGGAAATGTAACCGGAGCTGGTACTCGGTTAACTTAGTTTGTTTTATGTTTCGTTTTAAGTATCGGTTGATACTTAGTTTGTTTTATGTTTTGTTTTAAGTATCGGTTGATACTTGGTTATTTTTACGCTTTGATTGAGTAAGAACATGAGTAAGAATTCATGATCGTACTCAAACACATGTACTTAAAAAGACCGCCGGTTTCCACTCTGGAAACGGCAGACTTCGACAGACAGTATTCTAATATACTGGGTTGAACGGTCATCTTTATTCTCCTAGTATACCACCGAAGCCTCCCTTAGCGAGCCCAGACTGTTACTCTCCGGTAGAGAATCACTCAGCTCCTATTGTACTCAGCAGCGTGACTAGCACCCGGCGCGAACACGTTACGAAGACGCTATATATGGCATTGCAATCAACCGTCAAAAACCAGTTGCTAGCAAGGAACTTTGTCAATATCCATAGTTTCCCAAATAATGATTTTAGCCAGATTGAGGAGGGGATGAGGAGATTGTGTCCAGCCTGTGATTCCCTGGTGTCTGCATAAGGAGCAAACGACCTAACCAGGATTTAGGAAATCGATAAAGCCATTGTCTAACTGGTTCAGGATGCTGGTAAGAAGTATGAAACCACACTGCTCAGGAGTCCTCCAGGTCACACGGCTGTGGGTGCCCCTGTAACAGTGCCGGGAGCTTGATCGTAGACACAATCTTGCTTCCAGCAGAGGCCCCAGCCCGTTGGGACCCTACTCTCCTGGGACCCTTCGTGGGCCAACCTGTCACAGATGGCAAAATCCTGTTTCAAGTCCAAGCCCCAGAATGTGTTCTGGCAGAATGGGAATCTCAGATTCTGCCTCAGAGTCCAGGTAAAAAAGATTTTCTGGTATTCCCGGAGTCACAGAATCTGTCTCAATCTCTAGTTAGCAAAGCAGTTCCGGCATGCAAGGGGACCCAGAATCTTTATCAAACTCCAGTTAGCAAAACAGCTGCGCTACCCCCAGAATCGCAGAATCTGACTCCAGTTGGCAATGCTGTTCCGGTGCCCTCAGAATCGCAGAACCTGACTCAGACCCAACTTAAAAAGGCAGTTCAGAGGACAAAGTGAATGTAAAATGTACTCCAACATCTGGCATCGGGAGGTAGAATTACTACCATTGACCACGGTCCTCGATCCCTCTCTGTGCTAACAACTTAGTGCTTATAAAAACTCCCAGTGACGGTATTAAGACTCAGGCATACTAAGAAAATATAGATTGGAATGTACTACTTGGGCGCCGGCGGGCGGTGCGTATCGTCTGGGTCGAGCCATCCATCAGGGGCCTCGGGCTGCACGGCACCCAAAACAGGTTAGCACATGTACCCCCCAACTACCACTTGCTTCATTGGTGTCCACCATATATCACAGGCATAGAGTTAGCAGTGTTGGATACATATGACTTCCAGGGGGTGTGTGCTATGATACTGAGATGCCTCCCTGTATCCAGGGTCAGGTACATACGGGGTGCAACTTGTAACGCATGTCAGATGCTCTGAATATCCCCCGGAGTCGTCTAAATGAGCTCGACTTTGTTTTTATTGATAAGAACGAGGCCCTCAGAGCGTGGCTTCTCTCGAACCCCATTCAGGACGGCCCTCTAGATCTCCTAGTCCATTTCTAACATGAGTCCAATGACATAAGGCCTGGCAGCCCACCATTGCGGTCATACAAGTATCTTGTGGAAGATGCAATTAAGCAGGGCGCCGTGTTCTCCACTCGCCCAGGGAGTTCTGAGGTGTGGAAGCGCAAGACTGTATATGATCCAGCAAACATGTCGGCAGACAAGCAGAGAAGATCACGCCAAGGATCGGTACACGGTGTTGATGACTCCGAAAACGACGGGGACGATAACTGGGACGATGACAAGTGAAAGTGAGAAACCATCCAACATTTACGCTGCAATTAACCATACTGTGCTCCTAGATGAATACCACGTTAGCTGGCTTTTCGAGTAAATGTTTGAGGAGTTGCAATGATTTGTCAGTATTTCGTCCTGCCAGTGTGTTTGCTATGTCAATATTTCCGTCAGTTTAGTTAGGTTTTGTCAGTTGGACACACAGTAGCTGCTATTTGGCATCCCGACCTGGTGAGTAAGAGGGGGTTAGGATTTTAATAGAATATTTTATTTATTTCATGGCTTTGCGATGTGCGTTGTGGCTTAAAACCTTATTTAGTAAACATGCAATAATCACAGTGGGGGTGTCGCATGATCCGCAGTAGAATCAGTGTTAAGAGATGTATATACATTAAATTGAGAGCTAGCCTGAATAACTTTATTCGTCTGAGTCATATCTAGTGAGAAGCTGGTTGTGCTATAGCGATAAATGCCGCGACATTAAACCGCTCCCGATGGACATCGCGTATTTGTATATAAACATGCAAAAATCACAGAGGGGGCGTTGCACGACCACCGTAGAATTGGTGTTACGAGATCTATATGCATTCAATTGACAGCTATTCTGAAGAACTTTATTTGTCGTAGCTAGTGAGTAGCTTCTTGAGCTATACCGATAAAGGCTGTGACGTCAAACAGCTCTCAATGGACATCATATATTTGTATGTAAACATCCAAAAATCACAGCGGGGACGTCACACGACCACCCGTAGAATCAGTGTTAAGTGATCAATATACCTTCAATTGAGAGCTATTCCGAAGAACTTTATTTGTCATAGCTAGTGAGTAGCTCGTTAAGCTATACCAATAAACTCTGCAACGTCAAACTGCTTGCAATACACGTCGCATATTTGTATGCACAGATAAGCTAAAAACATGGCAGGGCGTCGCACGATCCCCAGTAGGTTCTGTGTTAAGAGATGTATATACATTCAATTGACCTCTATTCTGAAGAACTTCATTCGTCCAAGTCACATTTATTGAGAAGCTCATTGAGCTGTAGCGATAAACGCAGCGAGGTCAAACACCTCCTGATGGGCATCAGGTATTTGTATGTAAACATGCACAACTCACAGTGGGGGCGTCCTACGATCCCCATTAGAATCAGTGTTAAGAGATCTACATACATTCAATTGTGAGCTATTCAGAAGAACTTTATTTGTCCTAACTAGTGAGAAGCTAGTTGAACTATGGTGATAAAGGCTACGACGTGAAACAGCTTGTGATGGATGTCACATATTTGTATGTACATATAAGTAAAAACACAGCAGGGCCCTGCACTATTTCCCGTAGAACTGAGTGAAGACATCTATATTGGTTCAATTGAGAGCTAATCTAAAAGTAATTCTCACAGCAACATCTTGCTTCTACTTCTATGCACATATCCCCTAGCCCTACTAGGGGTATGCAAAACATCCCCCCTTGCCCCATACAGTTTTAACAAAAAAACCAAATAAACCCCAGTATGTCGTCTAACGTGGGCGATAGGAAGGGCCCCCCCTCCACCACCATAGAATTTTTAAAGAGAAAAAACTGCCCTGCATACCCTTGGCTCAGGTGGGCAATAACGGCGATAAGAGCGCTCCCCCCCCCTCCGCTCCCCCCTGGTCCTCTGGGGTATAAAAGAAGCGTCCTCAATCCTCATTCCTTCCTCCTTCCTCCCATCCTCCTCCCACACACCACGCCCTTCCGTTCTGCCCAGCGCCCCTCACACCTGGGACCCCAGACACCCAAACCACCCCCCCAACCTTCCAACTTTTTTCTCTGAACCCTTTTTCTTCTCTTAAAAGCCCAGGACCCCGGAGGTCCCGCGACCCCCCTACCAAAGATCTTCCTCCTCCTCCTGGCCAAGCGCCCCCGGAGCCTGACCACCCCACCCCCCCAAACCATACAACCTTTTTTGTCTTAACCCTTTTTTTTTTTCTTAAACCCATGACGCCCCGCGACCACTCCCGAGCTGCAATACTATGGGCCGGTAAGTCTAATTAAATTTCGAGCGGTGCTTAACTGGCAATACTAATACCTATTTCATATAGACCCCTGACGACTACCTCCTCCCCAACAAGCATCTTCCTCCTCCTCCCTCCCTGGTGCCCCGGACATCCGACCACCGACTCCCCCCACCTTCAACCTTTTTGCTCTTAATCCTTTTTTTTCTCTGAACCCCCCAGGACCTCGAACGTCCAACAACTGCCCCCCCCCCATCTAATTTATTTTCGGCCCACTTCCGGACCTCCGATGCCTCAGGCCAAGAGGCCCCGCAGGATACTAGACCAGGGAAGTAAGTATAAACGAACCCTCGCAAGTTAGTAGGTGGCAATACTAATAGCAATTTCACATAGATGTCCGAGTGAGCAGCCCCTCCCCCTGGTGAACCAGCCACCAAACACTGGAAACATTTGCCTTGTGCCGCCACTCAGATGGTGGAGGCTGAAAGAGCCTAAGCTATTAACCAGAGGGGACGCCCCAGGGAGTTGAAGTGACACTTAGCTAATGATAGATGCGCAATATATCTAGTCATATTCGGGGGTCTGGAGTGAACCCTCTGTGTATGCCAGTGGTAGACGATAGGAAGTAAGTTAAGCATAACCAACGCATATGGAGGGTAACCAAACCTGACTAAAAATCTATTATTAGGGGGCGCTATAGTAGTATCGCCTATGCCAAGAGTTGGTACAGCTTCAGAGAGCCAGGCTGGCCCACGGGCCCCTACCTTACGTGGCGTGAGCAAATCAAAGGTTATGCTATGACCCTCGCATGCGATCCGACCTGGCTGACAGATGACCAGCTGGACTCCATCTGTGTTTTTGCCTGCTTCCTTCCCCCGGTGTCGACCTGCCTCGAGCTGGGGCAAACTAGGTAGGATGCGGAAGACATCGGGGAGTTCGAACGTCAGATCACCCTCTTGGTCATAGGCAGGGCTGTAACGAGCTTAAGTTATAGAGCTATGGCAAC
This sequence comes from Tuber aestivum, assembly GCA_900010015.1. NCBI lineage: Eukaryota > Fungi > Ascomycota > Pezizomycetes > Pezizales > Tuberaceae > Tuber > Tuber aestivum. Next base: position 4,651 of record LN891005.1, on the reverse strand, counting down.
CTAAGTCTAAGCCCATACATAAGACTAAGAGGTTATATGGTAGACTAGGCGGGCATGCCTGAGCATGTCCGAACGATACTCGATGGTCTGGGTATCTCGAAGAACACAGGTGCTTAAGAAATACGTGTATCTAAGTAGTGGAAGTAACGTGACTATTTCTGCTTCGGCCGAAGGATAGGTTGGAAGGCCGGGTGAGTTTACCCTGCCCAAGGAGGTCACGTTACCCTGCCATGGAGACTAGTTTCGTGTCACCATAGACATACTTACCCTACCTTTGGGACACTATTACCCTACCTTCCATTGGAAACGTTCTCGGAAGAATGCCGTGTGATGTTAGAATTGTTTGTTACGAAATCACAATCGATGGGGACTTGCTTGCACATTGATGGGAAGACTACGGGACGAGCTAGAGTGCTCCGAACATGCTGCAACTTCGCAGGATTATTCCCCAGGTACCTGCGGCCCCAGGGTTCGCCCCGGGCGTTATGGGCCAAAATGGGTAGAGTTGCCGTCTTACTAGTTAAATGGAATCATTGAAGACATATCCATAACACTGTATACGTCGCTGCTGTCCATCCGACCAGAAGCTGTTCGCAGGATAAATAAGGGGGCCAAGGTGAAAAGGTCAAGTACCTTCTCCAAAAAAGTACGGAGTAAAATGGACCAAAACTGGAGGAGCTAGCATGAGCTATCCGGAAGGGTCCCCAGGGTAATCCCGGGTAGTGTCGGAGATATCTGGGAAGGTTGTATGCCAATCATGCTTACACGTGCCCCTTTACCGTAGGCTCTTTATGGGTTGTTGGAAGACTCTAATAGGATGATACTTATCACCCTGAGTGGTGTGCCGGGGGTAAGGGACCATGGGTAGCGCCCACGGGTCCCGCCACCGACACAGCTCTACGTGGGAGCGTCGTAGACCCCGTAAGTTCGCAAACAAGATAGATAGAACTTAATCGGAGGATACCTGATGTCTACGGATGCTTGCATAGTTGATTCCACATCGGAAGAGAGTCAATTAGGTAGCTTTCCTAGGTGACTCAACAGTTAGCCACTGGCGAGACCCCGATGCGCAGAGATTTTTACTCCGGCAGGTGTATTGGTAAACGCCTTGCAGAAACTGATGTGCTTATGGGAGATTTCTACTAGAGTGCGCTGACGCCATAGGCCCTTTGGGGACATAGTAATGGTGGCGGGCAACCCTTATGGAGAAGGGCATACTCATGATGGTCGGGGTAACCTGATGGAGGAGTTTTTGGTATAAGTCTGACTACTTGAAGCTGATATGAGAACTCTCCTGCCCCGACAGAATCAACATCCTCTCCAGAGACTTTAATTGAGATAAGCCTGAGCTTAACGATACTAAGTTTTACCTTTTACTTTTATTCTTTACACTTTACAAGAGTTTGGTTTGAGAGATTCGAAGTTTGGTGCCGTCGCATCCTTAGGAACCAGCTACCTGAGGGAGCCCCTGTTACCATGGTCAAGAAGCTTCAGATGCCCAACGAACAGTGGGAGTTGGAGTGGGGGCGTGATGCTGGTACTCAGGTCAGCCTGAGTAAGTAACCTCCCAAACTGATATATATAGAGCCTAATAAGTACTTTATTAGTGGCCAAACCTGATCTGAGGTCCCCTTATTGCCTACCAGCGAAAAGGGTCCACATCGTTCGCTGAACGGGTGCTGCGCTGGGGGGGCACCGGTCCTTGAGACATCAGGAGTACTCCACTGACCCAGACCAGGTGGTGGCCTGAGTTGTGTTGGAGTTACCGAGTATGCAAGACATCCTACAGGTGGTTCGGCGGCATCTTGTGGAGTCCGAGATCGGGTACCCCTGGTACCTCATCTGCGCAACTGGTCAGGGCACCCGTACTCTACGTCAGAAGCCCTGCAAACCTCTCCCAGGGTTCGACCTGGTTTTTTTATACAGTGATGACGACATCCTGGTGTGGCTCCTCCCTGACCAGTAGGAGGCGCAAGACCCTCTGGACCTCTTGGTGCTGGAGTCACATCACGACGAGGGAAACAACCGCGATCAGGTGCACGACCCTGCGCATGGCAGACATCCCTTTTTTTCCCGGGATGTCTGGAACCGGTTGGTGCAGGCGGAGGTTCCGGAGGAGGAGCGAAACGACGAGGATGAGGAGGATGAGGATGAGGATGAGGTGGTGGAGGATGCTATGGTTGTTGCGCCTCCTGGGGGAGAGCGATCGGTATTAAGGACGATCACTATGAGGTACGTTCAGCTCCTAACTTCATTCGGTTAATAGAGAGTCAATCGCTAATCATCGATAGGATGGAGATAGTACCTCATGTGTATCCGGGAGTGAGTATACACCCCCCCTGGTCCTGACGCAGTCCCGGATTTCCCCGTCTGCCAGCCCCCCCCATGCCCCCACTGTTACACATATAAGCGTAATTGGTATGGCACGTGACTAAATGCATAAGGTCACGTGTTCGACTCCAGGCCCCGCCGTAGTTATCGTGACGGTATCTCATTACCGCACGAAACGATAAGGCAACATGCAAGTCTTTACCCTTTCACTATCCATGGGATAAGATAAGCGACCCAGGGGTTTTCGCTGGATAACATTGAAGCAGCTCCGCTCTATAAGATAAGACTTAGTTGAACCAGATTGGTCGGTTAGTTATTGAGCTATGGCCTCTGGAAGTCTTGGTGCTGCTATTCCGAGAAGGAGCCGCACCATCCTCTGCTCGCGTCAACTAGGGTCATCCGGAGACTAGTTGACGATTGGTTAATAACAACTCCCTGGTCGAGTTAGTTATCTTCGTCATACACTCTAAGCTATGCACATAGAAGAGTCATTGATAAGTCCTTTGACGGAGCTGATCACTCCACTTAAGGAAGAGAGCGGGGAAGATAGTTTTCAGGGTCAAAGGGTGTTCGCACTCCAAAGGCACTGAATCGTTAGTATGGCAGGTACATAGTCAGTAAGGGATTGGATGTAGCCCGCGACCACCCAGACGCGGAACATAAATATCGAGGTGCCTCCCTAGCTTTAAGTTTATCATCAGCGACCGGAGAAGAGATCTTATCAATATATTCATTCTACTTTACTTCTATGTTTACGAGCCTTCTTGACTATCTCCGAGACAGAAGATTGCAGGGCCTAGAGTATACTCGCTGGACCTTAGAGTTACCTACCCCCTAACACTATATTGATAACCTCTGGTTACCAAGGCTCTTTGAATGATCCCGATAAGACCGCAAATTGAACGGGCCGACTTTGATAAACACTCAGACATCCCCTTTGAACCACAACCCGAGTGGTTCTACTATACCTTCGAATACGTCCTTTGGGAAGAACCAGAACTACCAGAAATTCCCTTATTCGAAGAAGACGAACCATCCTGGTTCACCTATTCTGAAGAGTGGACAGAACCTGATTGCTTCCATCACTACTTCAACGACCCTGACTGGAAATCCCACGCGGATTTCACCTGCGATATAACGTACCACGGTACGACTTCTGTCCTCTGTGACGACGAAGGAGGATACGAAGGCTCCTTAGCTCCTTGGGCATTGGATATCGAACTTAGGCACCAACGCGAGTTAAGCAAGGAACAACATGACGGACACATCAGCAAAAGTTCATTCTGTGTCAGATCCGCGCGTCGCACATCCCGACGCAGAGCGCTCGTCCCCTGCGTCCCCTGCGTCCCCTGCGTCCCCTGCGTCCCCTGCGTCCCCTGCGTCCCGTGGGTCCACTGCTCCGGCGCAACGCCCCCCTGCGTCATCTGCGTCCCCCTTTTTACCCTGTTGATTCCCTGCGTCTCCAAGCAGGCGCCGTCCGCCCATACGTCCGGACCGCGTCCTGTTTCTGATCCAATCTTGTCGTCGTCCTGACGCCGCGACCCGAGGTCAACTGCGAGATCAAGCTTTCTCCGCATCCTGATGCTCTGTTCTCGCTCCTTTCCTGATTGCTAGTTTCCAGCCGCCATTACCGCAATCCGTTAACTACCAATTTGATTCCCGGGCCCGGCATTCTGCATCTCTGACGGCCACCTCTCGCTTCTTGTTTCCTCCATGTTTACCCCCGGTCAGCATGTCCGAGTCTACGGCGTCACCTTTCTGAGGCCGAAATGAAAGTTTTGACGCCCCAGCTCCCATCGCGATGTCCACATCTTCTCTTGTCTCCAAGCTGATGCCAGCTCCGACCAAGGCCCATGTCGCACATCATCACACCCTGTTCTTGGTTTACGAGTACACGTTCTCTGGTTCTGAACACAATCTCGTTCAACTTGAATCTTGTATCATTAATTTTTACTCTACTATTACGCAATTATTTCTACCAACAGTTTGAGTTACTACGCAATGGTAGCGATTTCGACGCTCCCTGCTGGCCCTGTGGTGTATCCTGCCTTGCGACGCAGGATACACCACAGGGCCTCCATTCGTTCCCTCGGATGCGATCTCAATAGATCTCATTGAACGTCCTCAAATCGATTCTACTATTCACCAGCCATCGCCGGTCACCGGCTGGGACCAGGTGCGCCTGGCCCAGAATGGTCCCAATGTCCACTAGTGGAAACTGTTGTGCCTCTGTCCTCTGCTCCACCGTGACGAGACCATGGGCATCGGATGGCCGCCCGGAATTAACCACACTTGTCATTTCTACCATTGCGAGTCTGTA
>LN891004.1:535907-549069 GCA_900010015.1 Tuber aestivum | reverse complement strand
CGCATAAGGATCAGATTAAGGACGGATGGCGACGATCGAATAAAAATGACGCCTCCAGGCAGATTGTGAGCAGCTATAGCCGACAACACGCGATCCGAATGAGGCTTTTGAACCTAGATTCACTAAGACGCCAAGGAGCTCATATTCCCGCAGAGGTTGTCGACCTTTTGAACAAAACCGGTACCGGACCTGCACCGGGGGCTGAGTCCCGTCTTCGAGTCCTGAAGGGGCACCGTGGTGATGTTGCATGTCTGGTCGAATTTTGCAATGCCCTGAGTATCACCACCGAAAACATGAGTACCGAATTGATCCGATATAGCCGCCAGACGCTGCCCGCAGAGCGTCGCCTCGCTGACGATCCTACTATACTTCGACTCCTTCCCGTTGAACTACTGACGCAACTCGAAATCCCAGTTCCCGCCTTTCAGGAAACCGATATTTACGACATCCACCGGGCAAGATCTACGGGATCCGGGCTTTTTCGAAACCAGGCTAGTCGGAATGATTGGGTTTGGGTCCAGGCAGGCGGGGAGCAAATGTATGGTGCGCTCCGCGGCCGTCTTCCGGGAAAGCTCATGGCACTCTTCAAACTGCGAGATTGTAGGCACCAGAAGACAATACATCGACTCGCTTGTGTTCAGATTTTGAGTGCAGTTAACTCTGGGCGTCCGTCAGAATTACACGATCTTGTCACCGTTCAGCTTAGACCCGATGCGAGAAGGTTTACCATAGTGGACATTGGCACGATACTTGGGCAAGCACACCTGGTTCCGGAGGCAGACCGGCGATGGCTGGTCAACAGTCGCATTGATTTAAGGACGTTTAATGAAATATATTGACAAACGTCGTGCAGACGCATTGATTATGCGACACTCAGAACTTCTAACACCAGACGCGAATCCTCCGACAACAAACAGGCAATATGGGCATAGAATGATAAAGGTCTCTTGATAGCAAGCTGTACGTAGAAATAATAGAATATGATTAAGACAAAGTGCTAGAAATCAAGTGTCCGCCGGAGGATCCGCAAAGCTGCTGTGAGGAACCATGACATGTTTGCCCGCGAGGGGTCGTCGATATCGTGGATAGGGGACGCAAGGCAGGTTCCGATGTCTATCAGCTGATATGAACGTCGCGGCAACGTAGGGAGGCACTCATACGGATCGCCACCAGCAGACAACACAGTAGAGCGTAATCGGGAGTGTAGCGAGTGTTGCGTTTCAAGTCTGACGTTATCCTGAAGTGGCGAGAGCAGGCAGGAGGAACTGGACGGATTGTAGGATTGTCGCGCGACGCCATGAGGGAATCCGGAGAAAGAAGCCAGGAGCGGAGCATCAGGAGGGGGTGATACTGGGAGCTCATCGTAGGGGTTTGAAAGGAGGGTTGGCTGCCGTAGGATGTGGTCTGGATGTCGCGGTAACAAAGGGGGGCGCCAGGCAGGAATCCTGAGGATGGAGGCCGGGGCTGAGCGTCAGGTGGTGAGGCAGACGCAAGGCCGCGAGCGCTGTGATCAGAGCGACGGTTTTGCAGTAGCAACGTAGGGACGTGATCCAGACGTTCAACCGAGGGGCCAGAGGGTACCGGAGGTGAGCATGCGAGGGAGTGGTGACGGGACGCAGGGGACGTAGGAGGGCGTCGGGGCTGGAAGCCCGGATGCACGGGACGCAGTGGGGCGTTGCAACCAGAATCAGGACGCACCGGACGCAGGGGACGCAAAAAAAAAAAACTCGGCGTCAGGACGCGCCGCCCAAGCATCAGACGCAGAGTTTTTTTTTGCTGATGTTACTAGTAATTGAATTGCCAGTAGGAGTTACATCTCCTCCTAGTTCATTATTAGTTTTCTTTTTCCCAATCTCCTGATCATTTCTTAAATGTTGTACATGTTGGCTTTTCTTTTGTCTACACGAGTTATTAAATCTTCACTGGGTTTTGTATAAAACCAGGTATCCTCATATTTGCGTGGAACGTAGGCTGAATACTTAGACCAACGATCTTACCTCTTCTCAGGGTTCAATCCAACATCTGGTATTAGTGAAGGAGATATTCTGAGAAATAAATCCAAAACAAACTCCTTTTTACAAAGATCAAACTTAGTCCAAGTCTGATTTGGAAGCCTTCTAGCTTCTATAATACCTGGTAATAGATGACTAAACTAGAAGAATTGGAACTTTTGAAATCTCTTTAAGGGTTTTAAGTATCCAGAGAAAGCTTGATCCCAGTCTCTAAAAGTAGTCCCAGCAGTATCATCAAAAACTCATACAGATTTGATCTTGCTAGTTCCATGTGTGGAGTCTATCACATTAGCATACTTATCGGAATCCATACTTCAAATCGATTAGCTTTCAGTTTAACTTTACCAAAACCTCTATCAATACTATTTCGTGTATGGCCTTTGATTTAAAATCTTAGCACAATATTGTCAATACCTTCTAGCATTGCAAGCCAGCAAAGATACCAAATCATGATCTTATTCTTATTTTGTCCTCCATAGTTGTCTGCCCACAATATAGTTGGTGACTTAAGTTTATCTTGTAATATTAGAAATTGATGAAGAAGAGATACAACCTGATTGGCATCTTTTCCCTACTGGGTCTCCATATACATGACATGATAATACTGCTCAATTGATTCATCCACAATTCCTAAAACATAGAGGTTAAAGAGAGACTAATAATACCACACAGATAGCTGTTGTGGTATATGTGGGATTTCCACTACCTGTTGAAAATCAAAGCTAGAACATCTTACCTTCTCTGCATTCCCTCTTGATGACCGAATACTAGCCTCATACTCCTGATGACAGGTATGATATTCCATCTGATGATGTTGTAACTGTTCTCTATTGGACCTAGTTACCTGAGTCTTAATTGTACCTAGATTTTGGTTTAATATTATATCATCCTCTGAGCTATCTTCAAGGACCAAGTCATGCTTATACTGGTTTCTCAAGATAGTGCATTCATCACAAACGTTCTTGGATGGCTTTCGTATCTTCATAAAGTTGAAGACCTCATGCTTTTTCCAAAAGTTATAAAAATACTCAACAGAGGATATTTTCTGCTCATTGGTATTAGAATTATTAGCAATATATCTTTCATACATTATATGATGAGAAAGATAAGAAGAGAGAAAAGGGATATGTTCTAGTTCCATGTACCTAACTACTTTACTATTCTTCAAAGTTCTTTTGAAAGTTCTTATTGAAATTGATTCACCCTTTTCTTTCTTTAGCATACCTAAAAATGTTTCATTTCCTGTAACAAGTGAGTCAGCAAATTGATTAGGAGGTCTCTTTCCCTGGTTTCTATGGGCCTTTAATATTGGCATTCTGGTTTTCAAGATATGTCTTGTGATTGCATTAATTGTGTTTCTATGAAAGTTCCAAAATGTGCAAAAGATATTTCTGCAAACTCTTCCTACAAATGGCAATCTGTAGCTTAATCCATTAAGCTTATTAGATTTCATCCATATCTTTTAGCATTTCTGTTCTTCTTCTATGCTCTTAAGATAAAGCTTAACTTATAATCAATTCAAGAAATAAAAGATATATAATCATAAATTTCTTATGCTTTTTGCTAAGCTTATTATGATGATGAAGCCATTCTATCCACTCAGTCTCTGTTCCCTTCTGAATACAGTATTGGGAACAAGAACAGGACTTTAAGAAAGTAGAAATTCGGTTTCTTAATCTACTAGTACTATGGTCATCATAATCTAAAGCAGTTATTACAAGTTAAATAATAAGTCTATATGTCTACAAACTAGAATTAAAAACTTACAAGATGAAGATGAAGAAATAGGATCATGAAAATCATTAGGTGAATCAATGTCATCTTAATTTGACTCTGAAAAAGACTCATATTCACTACTCTCATCATCAGTAACACAATTATTACTATTGAGGGACTGGCTCAGAGGCCAACTAGAAGCAGAAGATCTCATTTTTCAAATTTAGAGAAAATAAAGAGATAAATAGAAAAGATATTATGGAAGGAGAAACAACTCAAAGAACATAAATGATTTGTGAGAAACTAAATCCTTATGTTATTTTAACTTATAGCTGATAGAATAACTTAAATTAAGAAATAGGTAAATATCTCAGTTTCTTTGTTGTTACTACAGGTTTATGCAGGCTGTTGCATTACTGAAGAAATCTAACAAAAATGATAAAAGTTGTTATAGTACCAAATCCTGTTCCTAGAAGTAGGTTATAAATATTTTCCTGATAGCTCCAGCTTACTACAATGTATAATAAAAAAAAAAAAAAGTTGATAATTTGAATTATTTGTTTTAAAAGCTTATAAGTCAACCAGTTTCCTAGAAAAATATTTACTAGGACCATGACAATATACTCTACATAGTCAGAGAGAGGCAGATTAATAGAACTAAATTTATTGCATTTATGGAGTAGGCTAATTTTTGCATACTTGCACCTATATGATGTCATCACAGTAACTACAGCAGGGTCTAGAGTCAAACATGTGACCCTATGCATTTAGTCACATGCCCCACCAATTACACTTCTATGTATAACACAGAAATAGTTAAACAAACACTTAATTAAACAGTAAAACTAGTAAAATATTCATGAGAGTTGTAGAAGTTTAGAGGAACAGCTTCATAGAAAAAAAATAGGAAATATAGGTATAACTCAAGGTCAGTACAATTAGATTATATGCAATGATCAAGATTTATTATATTTTAGTAGTAGCTGGACTGTTTTTATTATATTTTAAATAAATAACAGGATAGTAAGTTGTTTTACTAGAAAGTTCATAATAGTTAGTTACCTATTAGTATCTATAGTACTCGAGACCCCTGAAAACCGCCAGTACAAAATGCCCGGAAAGACAGCGCTAAAATGCACTATGAGACAGCACTAAAATGCACTATGAGACAAATGCCTGGAAAGACAGCACTAAGCTAGAGTGGGTTGAAGGAGATAAAAGACACCAGGGGGGAAGAAAATAAAATCAGAGCGGAAAAAAGGAAAGGGTAAAGGGGCCAGTGGGTAGCTTTGATGCTGGAAATAGAAAATGTGATATGTGAGGAGAGAATAAAGTTACCCTACCGTAATGAGATATGAAAAGATTACCCTGCCTGAGCTCAGATAATTATCCTATCATACAGGTGCCACATATGGAAATTCTGAGTCTATCAGATAAGCAAACATATAGCCTTAAACAATATTTTTTTCAAGAAATACTCTCTAATATGGGTAATTGGTTAGATTACTTTGCATTGCTATTACCTTTATCAGACTTGAACTATAGACTTTGTAGTCAATGTTAGAATAGGTTACTATAGTATAAAATTATGTAGAGTTAAATAGAATACTTTAGAGATGTAAACTACAGTTAAATTCTGTACAGAGATATGTATTTCAAGTAGTTCTAAGGTCAGTAGATATTAATACTGGAGATATGTTTTTCCATAATAGGCCAAGAGGAGCAGGAAAGACATTTTTAGAGAATACAATTCTCATAAAAATTCAAAGTTAATACAAGATTACTTTAGTAGTAGCATCTAGCAGTATTGTAGTAATACTACTACAAGAAGAATGAACAACATATTAAACTTTCTGAAGTGCCTTGATTTTAGACAATCAGTCTATTTGTTCAATCAATTATGAATCTCCTCAGGCTAAGGTTTTTCTTCAAACCTCACTTATTATTTCAGATAAACCAACTATACAATACAAATATATATATCATGCAGTTTTAAGGATGTTAGATATTTATCAAGACTCTTGCCCTTTTAGAGGAATAACTATGCTTTGTGCTGGAGATTTTGGACAATGTCTTCCAGTTGTTCCTGGTAGTTCTCAATCACAAATTGTCAACTTTACTTTGATGCATACTACCTACTGGCCTCAGATTCAAGTCCTACAGTTAGAGGAAACTTGAAATATTTGTCTGATATATGCTAACATGACTGTCAAAGCATATATAATAGAAAAAAAAATATGCTGATTATATTCTCCAAATTAGAACTACAACTAAGGCTTCTCCTGTTCTCAATCATATTACCCTTTATCTAACAATGCTTCTTTCTGATAATAGTATACAAGATTTAATAGAGGAAATATGCCTACATAGTCTTTTTGCCTCTTCTTTAAATCTGTCAATTGAGGTTTTAGCTAAAAGAGCCATTCTAAGAGTACAAAATATTAATGTAGACTATATCAATAATAAACTTCTTATTTACCAAACCAGTAATTCAGCTATCAAGACCTATCTTAGTGCTAACACTGTTTCTGATGAGAAATAAACAATGTATTCTTCTGAGTATCTTAATATATTACAACCTTCTAGAGTTCTACTATGTTCATTATATTTAAAAGCCAGTATACCAGTTATGCTTTTATGAAATTTGAATTCATATCAAGGTCCTTCTAATAAAACAATACTTAAGATCACAGGTCTTTTATGAAATCTAATATGTGGTAAGATTTATTAATTCATTCATTTTTTTCTAATTAAGTATATTATTATTAAGATTATACTAATATGATATTTAATTTTGTACTTAACAAGTATTATAATGACAGACACAAAGACTGGAACTGAAGTTATGATTCCTTAAATTCATATCTCTTTTCAAGAATTATAAGTTATTCCTGTAAATCTGATTCAACTTCAGTTTCCAATTCAGTTAGTATATCTAATGACTATAAACAAGATACAGGGGCACTCACTAGGACATGTTGGGATCAGTTTATATAAGGAGGTATTTGGACATAAGCAATTGTATGTTACATTATTAAGAGCAACAACTTGAAGTAGTGAAAGGATCAAAGTATTCATACTTGATTCAGTATATTAAGAAGAAAGGTTGTGCAAAAATGTTGTGTATTCTGAGGTTTTTTATATATAAGTTTTTCTATTCTTTTTTTTTTTAATATCTCTGCCTTTTCTACTCTATGATTTGATTGTTCTCTTTTATCTTCTGTTTACTTTTATCTCCTACCTTTCTTATTTGTCCTTACTGAATTTGTCTATTCATCTTTTTATATGCTCTTATTCTCTCTTTTACTTTGATTATTTCTTAAGACTTTAATTTTTCTTATTAATGGTTTTTTTCAATATATATCTACCATTAAATTTTGTGGGTAAATTGCTATTTATCAAATATAGTAATCACTTAAAACTACACTCCATTTCGACCCCGTGTGGTAGCCACACGGGTGACTATCTTAAATACTATAAACTCTATGTGCCCTATTTGGAGCCTTAATCTATATGATAGAGAACTAAAAAGAAAATATAGTAGTTATTTTAAATATGCACTCCTCTAGTTTAAGTATTTAGTAGCAGTAACTAAGTTTGTTGTATTGTAATAGTATTTTTTATATTGTAACTTAATTTGATATAGGTATATATTGTTTTCATTCTCAGGCTCAACTTTGAGTTGCTTTACAGCTATAAAGTATATCATTAGAAATGGAATAGGAATTAGTATATTTCTCTCTGGTGTAAATCTGAGAGAAATGAGTTAAGATTGATCAAGTATATTAGGCCCTGTTTGGTATACAACTATGTAAAAAAAATGCCATATTTCTGAAAACACCATATTTCTTAACAACACAACTATACTAACTTAATAGCAGAATTTTGGGCCATAGTCAGTTAGAGGAAATCATACTGCTCATTCAGGCAGAAATAAAAAACAATTCAAGTACTTCAAGTTAAGTGGTTTGAAAAATAGTGATGTTGCAAAATATAACATCTCTAGGACCTCCATATTTTCCACCCTCTCAATTAGCTATAGTGAAGTTGTCTTTTATTTTTATCAAAATCAGCAGAGTACTTCTCTTCCACTGACAATGGCTGGAAATTCTACTATTGCGTTAGCATAGTTGTGTTGTTAAAAAATATGGTGTTTTCAGAAATATACTATTTTTTTATATGGTTACTTGCCAAACAGGGCCTTAGTTGACTATAGAAAAAAGTAATGGAGTAAAGAAAGTATAAACCTTGGGGTATCTCACAGTAGCTAAACTGTTTGGAGCTATGAATCTCTGCTGCTATATAACTAGTAGAATGCTTACTAGTATTAAAAAGATTTGAGTTGCTAAATAGTATATCATCTTTTATAATAAAAAGAATTTGAAATTATTTCTTAAATATAAGATGATTTACAGGGAAACCGATCATGACCGGGAAGCCGATCACTCATAGCAACCAGTACAATATCAACTTTTATAGTATTATCTCAACAAATATTATAGGTACAACTTTGCAACCTTGTGAGCAGATACCTTTTAATATGGAGAATCAGAATATGTAATTATTAATGCATAATTGAAAGCCATTGCTTTTTTCTCATACTTTTAAGATTGTTTACCCTAAACTACTACCCCCTACTTAAAATAATGTCAAAATCAAAACATGTATACTTAGTACTTTTGTGACTCACTCTAGTACTTCCATAGGTCATATATATCTAGTAATATGTGTTTTTACCTTGATTGATAGAAATTCTTGGAAGTTATAGGACTAAATAGTGACTAGAAAAATTATAATAAAATACATACAAAATTAAGCAATTTGACTACATGATATCTACTTATACAACTGATCTATGGGTTTAATTCTTAGCAGTTAGGTTCATTAATATCCTGAGTACAGGTGTATAGAGTTTCAGGTTTTAGTTTAAACTTTTATATATTCTATACTTGGAGTCTAGTTGAGAGTCTAAAACTAAATACAAATATTTAGTAAATGTTTGAATTAGTAGAAAAAAAACAACTGTGCCTTCTGAAATCAGTCTTACTTACTCTCTAGCATTAGGAATGAGTAAAATACTTATTCTATAGTACTACAAACTTGATAGTTTAGTAGATTAAGATAGATAATAAGTATTAAGTAACTTTGACATACAGCTTATAAATCTCAGTATAGTAGGCCATTCCCTCTAAATTATGTTAAAAGTCATATTGAAGATCCTTCTGATGCTGTTAAACTATCTAGAGCGTTATATTCATCCTGGACTTTTATTTCTCACATAATTAGTAAAGTTTTAATATTACAAATCCTACTTCTATCTCCAATTATAATTGACATATAAAATGTATAAAACTTGTAACTGCAGCCTGAGACACCTAACACCTACTTTAATTATGTTAGGAAAGCTAATTATAAAGAATTAAAGTCATATGTTAGCTGTGTAAGTAGATATCATGTAGTTAAATTGCTCAAGTTTGTATGTATTTTAGGATAGTTTTTCTGGTCTTCATTTAGTCCTATAACTTCCAAGAATTGCTATCAATCAAGGTAAAAACACATATTACTAGATATATATGACCTATGGAAGTACTAGAGTAAGTCAGAAAGGCCCTAAGTATATGCATTTTGATTCTGACATTATTTTAAGTAGAGGGTAGTGGTTTAGGATAAACAATCTTAAAAGTATGAGAGAAAAGCAATGACTTTCAATTATGCATTAATAATTACATATTCTGATTCTCCATACTTAAAGGTACCTGCTGACAAGGTTGCAAAGTTGTATCTCTAATACTTGTTGAGATAATAATGTAAAAGTTGATTTTCAAGTAGTTGCTATAAGTGATTGGCTTCCCAGTCATGATCGGTTACCAGGTAAATTATGTTTCCTTCTAGTTTGAAATAGTAGTAATGAATTAATAACAAATGGGTGCTGTTTTGAGAAAATGACTACACTTGTGTGTTTTTTTTGTTTTGAGTTTAGACCAAATTTAGTTTGCATGTCAACCAAACCTGCTTTGAGAAAAAGAGAAAGATAGGTCTAATATTGCTCCAAATTTAAATCCAAATATATTTCAAAAAGCTCAGAGCCTTCTCTATCAGCCACAAAAGTCTGAGAGTTATACAACCTGATTTGTAGCAACTGGAAAGTGTAATCATTTTCCTAAAACAGCATCCAAATAAAGATTTCTTTACAAGAAAGGTAAACAATCGCTATATAATAGTATGTAAGCAATTTGGAGTACATAGATAATTAACACCTACAAAATTTACAATAAAACTTACAGTAAAGTTACTGATAAAGAATATAATGCAAATAGTGCTGCTACTACTTAAAAATATCAAATTCTAACCAATTCAGATATCCTAAGTGAACAGACCTTGAACTGAACCTATATTTTATATATTGGCCATAGAATTGTCTCTCTTAGCCTTTGAGACTCATACCAATATTTTACTAGTTTTACTGTTTAATTAACAGTTTCTTTAACTATTTCTGTACTTTATAAACTTTAACCATGGTTAACAATTAGTTTCTATATTATCTCTACCAATAGAAGATTACCTCCATCGATTTTATAAATAGTTTTAGATACTCCTGTACCTTAGTTTGTTCTCTTTTCCTTCTTGTAGTTTTTAGTATATTTTCTCTCTTTATTGGGCATTCTTTAGTAGAAAATTTTTCTTTTGTGTTTACTATTCTGGCATAGACTAGCTCTCCTATCCTTTCTCAATTGTTATGATCTTGTTTAGTCTAAATTGGTTGAGAATTGATTGTGTTCCCTTTTTAGACTCTGGTTGCCTATGGTTGTCAAGTGTGTCACTTCCTGGTTCTGTGTCACTTCCCAGTGATTGACATTAGATGCTATCACCTCTGTCCAGGTCTCTAATGAAATGCATGGGATTGACAGATCAGAAGTCAATCCCTGAATCCTCATCATGTCCACACTCTTTACAGTTATTTACATCACACATTGTCACTACCACTAGAGTATCCAAATAGCTCAACATATTTATTGTTGACATATGTTCTCAGAGATGAGGAAAAAACAAAAGTTGAACAGGAGGGCTTAGGCCTGTGGTAGGATAAATGGAAGAAAAGAGAAGTTGAACAGTAGGGCTCAAGCCTGTGGCAGGATAAAAAAAAAAAGAATATAAATGAAAGAGAGGGAAATGGACAAATACAAGTTCAAATATAGCTCAGCCCAGATGTGGTTTTCTATTCTGCTTCTTCAACAACCCCATATGATCGCTCAAGGCCAAAAGGGGATATTGGACATACCCCAAGGGAGAGTGTCTGTACTCTTGATCTTCTGATTCAATCCTTGCAAGGATGTATTTCCACTCAACAGTGCTTGAAAGGGCCTGTGCTAAGGCCAAAGAGAATCTAGCAGCTTTTAATCTGAGATCCTGATAGGTGAGATTGTTATGAGAAACCCTTTGTGCAATAATCTTTCCCCAATATTGCTCTCCCATAGGCATCCCCCAGGGCTAGTGCCATTTCTCACTCATTTCCTCTATATAAAATTGTCAGCCATCCAGTTGGTTGAAGGCTGTTATCCAATTGTACCAGGTACTGCAGGTGAGTCTTGAGGCCCTAATATAGGTGAATGCTGCTAGTGGAATATCGCTTCATCAATCCTCCTGCTTAGTCTCCAGGGGCTGGATAAGCTCACACTTGGAGTGGAGTGGACACACACAATCCTCTGACTCAAACTTCTGCAGAAGTTTCTCTGCCTCTTCCCACTACTAATTAGTGCATTCAGTAAATGCAACCTGTAAAATAGACTGCCACTGGTCTTGCGATCTGGGCAATTTTATAGTACAAGTCTATCCTGAGATTGTAGAAATAGATGTAGCATATTACTAGGCAGTTTGAAGATGGAGAGGATGAGCAAACAAAATCAGGGAGTCGACACAAGAGGCCAGGAAAGTTAGTTTCTCCAGTGCATGTTGAAGCTGAAAGCGCTCTTTAGTACAATAAGCTAGTAGAAAGAAATAGTTAGGTCATAGGGTAGAAAACTGAACCTACTGTATTAACTTAGTTAAGAGAAATTTGTTTCAGGATGTTGGAGTCTCCTACTGCAAAAACTCAAATAGAAAAAAAATGTGCTTCAACTGAGGCCCAAGTTTGCAGCGTTCTCTTCTTGCATAGCTAGTAGGAGAGATTGCAGTATCATAGCATATTTTCGTTTATGCATGCTCCTAGAGCATTTTGGCAGAGACATGAGAATATACCAGCAAAATGGAACAATAGGTTACCTTAAGGAGAAATCTGGACATCCTGAGGCTGATTTCTCTTATTTAAGTTAATACTGTAATAGGAGGAGAAGAAGGATACCTTTTATCTCCTGGGCCAGAGTCTTACAGCAGTTTCTATTTTTAAGAACCTGAGCAAGGGTTGCATTCTCTGTAACCCACATGCTTTGCATATATATCTCCACCCATTCATGATCCACGAGCTGGGCTCCAGGATTATCATAAAGCCTTAAAAGAAATGGTAGTACATTGAACAACCCATCCACAATATGGTACAGGTTTAAGTCAGTACCTTTGAGGTCAGTGTTCCCACTGTATTGAACCAAGTGCTGCATGAAAGAGTTAAGGCCCTCTAGCCACTTCTTCATTCGTTTTATCTGCTTTGCCATGCAGAATTAGTATATGTTGTAGAATATTTCTACTCTTAAAGAGTAGTAAGCTACATCCCCAGGTATTTCTGGTAACTTTCTTCTATAGAAGTTTGACTTCCAGCCCCTTTGCTCTGCATACATATTGGAGAGGGCTTGCAATTTTCCCCATACTGCAGTGAGATGACTAACAAGTTTCTTCTTGTCCATTTTGTTTGTAGCAACTGTGGGGTAGATTTCTTGTATTTGGAAGGTCAATTGAAGAGTGACAGCAACAATTTGAGTTTCCACCTCCAAGATAGAAATACTGGCAATTGCATCGAGAACAGAAAAGGTATGAACACTGGTACCGTGGTCATCTGTAATGCCATATTTGACCACTGCCAGCTGAGATAGGGAGTTCAAGACGTGGAAACCATCTTGCTGATTCACAGATGTAAAGGATATCAAGATAGCCAGGTGGTGCAGGTTGAGTTGCCAACTAGGAGGTACCAATCAGGTTTCTTTTCCATCTTTATGGAATTTATCTGTTAGAGGACAGGAGAGAATACAATGAGCTTTTGTGATATAATAAAGATTTTGCAAAAAGACTCTGGATATGGGACAAATGTAGTTATGGACCAACCAGATTGCTAGTGTTTGACTTTGAATACGAAATTGGAAAGTCCATAATGAGGAAAAAAGAGCCAGAGAAGTGGGTGGTACTAATATTGGGAAAGGGAGCCGGAAAGAAACTCGAAGTTGGTGAGGGGGGTTGGTGTTTGTTGGAGGAACAGAGGTAAGTTAAAAAAACCGTAAAGGTCTGAAATG
>LN891004.1:505894-535132 GCA_900010015.1 Tuber aestivum | reverse complement strand
ATCTTTACTATACATTCTCTCCTTTTTTTGTTTTTTCTTATTTATACTACAATCTTTTATTTTCTTTTGCTTGATAATTTAGGTATCATAATGTTTTATATTTTATAATACTAAAATATCTCACCTCCTATAAAAAAAATAAACTTACATAATCCACTTGGTGTGGCATGTGAGGCCCCTATGGTATTTGAGGTATATTTTACAATATAGTGTAGCATTTCAGACCTTTAGTGTTAAAAAAATGGAAACTAATCATAGAAATCCATGCCAATATATACATTGCACAGGTGATCACATGACGCCAAGCTCTGCAAGCAACAAGGTGGTAACATCTGCCACTCCATCTCATTTACAGGCTTGCAAACCGGGAGCACAGCAAGAATCCTTCAAATACACCATCAGAGATCACAACAGAAATCACTGTCTAAATCACGATAGGCTTAACAGTGTTGGTTAACAAAATAACGAACACCACGTAATAACATCCGTTCCTGTCCGTGGCCTCCCTCCCCTTCTACTGGAGGTTCATGGCTGCTGTAAACGCAGAGTCCAAGGGAGAGCACAATAATTTGTGTCATCAATGGATCAATTTGATGTCGGGGTATGTACTGTATTATAAAGGGAGCAGTGCTTGCGGAGCATCGTCCAATTTTAGTGAACCTGTGCCCCTCTCCAATGAGACTATGACATTTTCTGACCTTGAACCAAAATATAGAGCATGTACTCAATCGGATTCTGGGGCATATTGTCGGGCATTTTCAAGTTCTTTCTAATCACCATCTATCTTACATCCCCGGTTAGGATTGTCATGGACTCCCAATAGAGCTTGAAGCATTACAACCTCACTCAGAATCTCGGCGGGAGGGGGGGGGGGGGGCAAGACCAGAGGTAGGGCTGCCCATCCTCCTGCTGTTTGCTTGCTGCTGCTGAGAGAGGGGAGGCGGTGGATTCAGGTGAGCTTAGATCTCGGGGGTGGAAACTTGCGGAGAAGACAGTCATTGAAAAACTATGGATTGCGGATTACGAGATAACACAGCTGCGAGTGTTTAAAGAGATTCTCAACAGAGGCTTAATAGATAGACGGCTTAAGCCTCTCTTTTGGAGTCCTAGTTCGGGAACTGCACTTGTAGAAGGGGAATTAGAGTATCATACAATGACCAACCTTACGGCAAAGCCCCTTCTGTGGCCTCCCACATACGGACCACTGCATTCGTAAGTGCCTGGTGCTACCGGTATGGATAGGTGATCGCTATTGTTCATAAAGGTAAACCTAACCCGCTCCATGGTACACACAGGGTTCCGAACGGTTGGCTCAGGACTGGGCTGGACTAGTTAGTCCGGTCAAAGTCCAGTCTAGTACAATGACGGAAATTAAACAGACTGGGTGGTTGTGGTTGTCAGAACTGACTGGACCAGGATCAGTCAAACTGGTCAAGACCAAGTGATAGAATCTGCATCGTGGTTGGGCTGACCCACTTGACGGCAACATCTAACGGCCAAAACTACAGCTGATAAAATACTAACACAGCTCTGGAAAAGTTCTCTCTCCTACATTCTCACTCATGATCACACTCCACTAACTGATTTACTCATGGTATAGACAGGACCAGATATAAGCGATTACCCCCCCTATATGTAGGTTCCCTTTCCCCTGTCACAGGTTCCCAAGCTAACAAATGAGAGACAAAGATTATCAGAACTCCAATTGGTCATAGCATCGGAGCACCCGGCGCATTTATATCACTTCCGGGGTCTTTCATGCTTCGCACATTTTGAGTATCATATAGCTTCTAGTGCTATACTGATATAGAGCGGATATCTGAGACGCATATCTGAAGCGAGAGTCCCAATGGTAAGGAGAAAAGGGAAGTGTGATATTCTGCAAGTGCGTAATATCCTGCCTAGGCCCAGCAGCATCAAAGACTTCCAACGAAGGTAAATGTACCGGGGTACAGGTGCTTTCATTTGGATTGTAACATGGCAGATTTTGTTCATCGCAAAACATGTATTTATTTTATGAGTACCATTATGTTAATATTATGCAATTACTTCATACAGATTAGTCCGTAACTGGTCCTGGACTGGACCAGAGCACTTGAACTGGGCTGGTCCAGTAATTAACATCAAAGAGGACTGACTGAAAAGTCCTGTCCCCAAGACCAGACCAGTTGGACCATTCGGAATACTGGGTACACCACAGAGGGGTTTTGCTACCGGCACGATGGTCGTAGTCTTCAGCGTAATTGCGACGAAACTGGGTGATGATGAAGGCGGGAATTGATTTAGGTCCTATTCAGCATGCCACCAGATAAAAAAAAAAATACTATTTTTCCGAAAGACTTAAACCTATTTGACTGATAGGTCCAGTGTTCCCAACGGGCTAGGCCAGTGATAGGCCAGCCTATAGGCCGTAGGCTGGGCCAAGGCAGGCCGCTCTGACGATGAGCCTAGGCGGATATAGGCCGAACTCAACCGGCCTGCCAAAGCCTATCAGGCCTGGTAGGAGCCTATAGGCCTGCCAGTGGGACCTTTAGAGCTGATTGCTTTAAGAGTGGCCCGATTCCTTACAGCTTTCATTGTGGTTTATTATTTTATCTCTATCCTCAGTTGTTGGTTGAAGTATGATAACTATGCGATTACCGATCCACAACCAGCTCAAAGAAGTCCAGGAAATCTACCTCCAGATTCTCCAATGCAGTCCTATCTCACAATCCTTCCGTCCGATTCAGTTTCTTCAGCAGGAATCCATCAGTGAATATGCACACTATGACTAGTTTAGTGGAATGGGAGATGAGCCGAATGGAAATCAAGGATCTGAGGGGGTTGTAGGCCCGTATTCATAGGCTGGGCCCGGCTTGGCTAGGCCATATAGGCTGGGCCGGCCTATCAGGTGGCAGGTACTTAGCCTATACGGCCTATAGCTGGGCCCGGCCATGCCAGGCCCAGGCTTTTCAAAGCCTATAGGCTCCGGCCGGGCTAAATCCCCCATAGTTGTGGCAGGCCGGGCCCGGCTTCGGTTCAGCCTGGCCTACCCGGCCCGTTGGGAGCACTGGATAGGTCCAAACAGGCCCTTGATTTGGTCGATAATGCCAGGAAAGGTAAAAAAAACTTTGACATCTCGAACTTCTGTCCCTCCCATATCTGATGTCCTCTCCCAAATAATGTCCCTGGTGAGTACTACCCGTGCCAAGGTTGTGACTCCTTCACAACCCCTGATTTCTCGCTTGCTTGCAACCTGGAGCACTCTCAAGAGAGTGCCCCATAGCTCCACTAAAATAACAGCTCAATGACACTTTCAATTTGTATGTGAATTTAAGAATTACGAACTACTACTAAACATTCTCTGATGCTTTGAACACCCTTCTAACTTTCTCATACATTGTTTTTAGTCTTTGCAAACAAGGCTTCTATTTTTTTTCCTCTCTTTTAGAACTTTTATTTTCATGCGGTGGGAATTTGATTGGGATTAAGCGTGAAAGTGTCGTTGAGTTGTTATTTTCATTGAGCCGTTAGGCACTATCATGAGTGTGCCCCAGGTTGCGAGCAAGCAATCAATCCGGGCTTATGACGGAGTGACAACCATGGCGCGGGTATTTCACGGTCGAGCTCTGAAAAAAAAGCTTAGAGAACTGTTGGCCCCTGTCGCAACCTCCCGGAAAGTTACAAAATCCCCATTGTAGCAAAACCTAATAGACAACCACAAATTCCATCCACAAGAGCAAGTAGAAAGAAGTAAAGTAAGATGGGTCATGATTTACCCAATCTATTATCTACATATAGTACCGTGGAAAAACCTGTAAACCCTGCCCGAAAAATCTAAACCCGTAGTTAACAAGCCTCATATCGAACTCCCTGTACTCTTCCTTTTTGTGTGCAACCCACTTAGAGAAAAGAGACTGCCTCTCATGAGTCGCTAAACAGGGCGGTGTCTCGTGGGTTATAGAAGCGATAGTGCTCTCTGTCCTTGCATCTAGAGACTGGTGCTCGGTGTATGCCAGTGTTCCCAAGCGTCCAGTCCGTCCGTCCTTGGCTTCGGACGGGACGGACACCGGTTTCTGGAACTCTGCCCTGGACGGACGCCTATCCCGTGGTCCGTCCTAATCACTACCCGGACGGCCGGCCGGGCACTATAGGTGTCTCACCTGCAAATGCCCCTGCGGATGAGAGCTGGGCCCTGCGAATGACGGCCGGGCTTTACGAATGACGGCCGGGCCCTGCGAATGACGGTCGGAAGATGCCATTTGTATTAAGACTCCCGGGCCCGGGCGTCAACCCTTCGAACGGCAGTCTTTATCAAAGACGGACGCCATGCCCTGCCGTCCTTACCCACCCTGCCCGAGACGGTTAGGAACACTGGTGTATGCTCTACGAAGCTTTTTTACCATCGCCTCCTCCAAGGACTCTTCCACTATTGGCATTCCCCAAGGCCAGTACCAAGCTCCGTGAGAGCCTCTTGTGTAAAACTGTTGTTTACCCAGCTCGTTAAATGCTTCCAACCAAACACGGCAAGTGCCACAACTGAGCTTAGAGACGCCAAGGTAATTGAATGGGGGGATGACATCTCCTTGATTTCCCTGTCTAGTGCTGAAGTGCTGGACAAGCTTACACTCGCAGTGTATGGGGCACCTTTTGGTATTATATTCTGCCAATTTTTCCGCCGCCTCGCGCCGGTCATCGGGGTCCCCGAGATTCTCAGCAATCAAAATCGACTCCCACGCCTCTCTCGATTCCGGTAACTTTGCGGGACAAGTCTGATTTGGGACCATAGAAACGACCAAGCTGCTCTGTAAAGTGGGAGTGAGACTAGGGGAATTGGCAAACTCGAACAGGTTGTTAAGGTGCATTGATTGAGAAACGAGTTTCTCAATTGTACGACGAAGTGGGAAGGGATTTTCCGCGAGATGCTCTAATAGAGGGGTGAGGTTAGCTCAAAGGCGGAAGGTGTCAAAACTAGCATAAAAACTCGAATATTATAGATTTAATTGAAATATTAGCCATGCAGTAAGAAATTCCCTTCTCTGGAAAGTGGGCTAAAAATACAGTATAAATTGGGAAAAACCGGAGCAGACTGGCAAGGGTAAAGACAGTGTGGCATCCTTTGGAGGGAATCAAACCGCCAAAAGAAATGAGATTTGCATAATTGCTTGGATGGCAATCATGCGAATATTATCACCCCTTGAAGCAATCCTCTTCCAACCACACTTTCTTGTACCCATGCCAGCTTATTCTGGTCTTTCCCAATTTATACTGTACAAGTACCAGGCAAGATCTTTTCATAAAAGGTGAGGATTGCAGAGATGTCCAAGACTTCGTGTTTCTTGAATAGGAAAACACAGCAATAGCCTCCTGCACTGTATCGTTGTCCAGTGTTTTTGCTTCAATCACCACCACTGACAGACTTGGCAATCCTTGTATGAAAACATCTTGCCTGGTACCTGTACAGTACAGCAAAAACTCAGCCTCTTTCCCCCTTCCGAGACAGGAGTATATTTTGCCAGGACTTAGTGAGAAAGGAAAGCTCAATGTCCATATCGCAGTACGCGGCTCAATTGTTCAAGTTTTTGCGGCAACACCAGAGTAGAATAGGCATACCTCTTGACAAATTTACCTCCTCTGCTAACCTCTCACAGCCAAGGTGATCATCGGCTGTGAGCACAATAGCTGCCTCATTACCAACAATGATGCTTGTTTGGAATATGAACTTCCATTCCTCATCCGTCATGTGTCTTCCATTATGAAGATCCCGGAGGAATTGAGTTATCTTTTCCATCTCCCGCACAAAGGAGTACAAATTGTTGTCAAAGTCTTGCGGGAAGGTGTTCCCACGATACACAAATATCTCATGCATGAACTCGAAAAGGGGTCCTGTAAGCGCCTCTACCCGCTTTAGCTGCTTCGGCAATGTATGCCGAGATATGGTACGATATATTTCTACCTCCAAATCGAGGCCTACTGGTACCTTTCTGGGTATTTCCTGCAACCTTTGAGCCTCATCTGATTCCTCGGGCCTGGAGCTTGCATACAATTCTGATAGCTTTCGCAAACCTTCCCATATCTCCTTAACATAGGCGTCGAGTCCGGCTTGAACATTTTTGTTCTCTGCGATGGTAAGGTGGATCTCTTGCTTTGTAGGATCCCGTTGCAGAGCGAAAGCCACAACTTGTGTTTTTGGCTTACGAACTGATAAACTAGAGAATGCGTCTAGGATCCGTAAGGTCTGAAGGTTTGTAGCACGGTGGTGCCCAATGCCATGTTCGAGAATGTGATCCGTGGTGTCTAAGCGGCGAGGAGCACCATCCTGCTTCCTTGACCCATATTTGGCATGGATGATAAGAACTAGGTGGTGCGGATCAATTTCGTCGGCCATACCGGTAAGAGGTTTGTGAAAAGGCTCTGGATGTGGGGCAAATGAGGTTATGGACCAAGCAAACAGCTTGGGTTTGACTCTGGATGTGAAATCGCAAAGTCCTTAATCTCTGAACTTATCCACGGCAGGCCTCCAATCTACCTACGTATCCCACCGTACTGGTGGCAGGAGTGAAAAGGTTGTCGGTGGTAAAGGAGAAAAAGGTAAGGTTCTCGGGCACAGCTATGACGACGGTTTGGAGGATTGCAGGGAGGGAAGGGGCTTTTGCGAGGCAGCGAGGAAGAAAGAGAAAACTTTCTCCACTAGAACTTGGGGACTTGAACAATTTTGTTCACCATAGCAACGTCTGAAGCCCAGCCATCTTAATTTCTAGCCTTCTGGGTTTGCTCAGCCACCCGATGAGGTTGTTTTCGGAACAGGCGGACAAAGTCCACTGTCCATGCCTGTTTTTTTTGGAGTTCGACTTCCATTCATCCAATACGAGGCAACCATGAAATAGTACTCCACTATCCTTGTCCACGAATCCCGCAGAACTCCCGCTGATAACTTCTGCCTGCAAAAAAATAACACCTTTATAATAAAAGTGCTACCTCCATCTACCCTACGTGGATACCGAATTTCGTTTGGCACTCATGAACTCCCAGCCGAGATCCCGGATGTTTCACACTCATCTAGGGAGGTTCATTTGAAACTTGCTAGGGGAGACACTTATGAATCCATAGATCGGTACAGTTCAAGGACTCCTGCTGGCTTGCATGTGATTTTGTCACGTGAATAAGGAGCTTCTCCGTATGCCAATCTACCCTCCTCAATTACGTGCATGCACTGACAGGCAAATGGGCAGGGACTCGATTTGCCCGCTCCTTGAGAAGGTCTTCGGCACAAATAATTGTCGCGATTCCAGGCCCTCCTTTATCGCGATACCCCGAAGCTACCAGTTCTACTCCCCATTATGCTCGGCTTCCGCATTCGTCCAGTACCTCCAAAACCATCTCTCCAAGAGAGATACTGTACGACGATCTGGAGTTTAATTAAAAAAAAAGTGCTCAATATATCGATGTGACCTAGGACGCTATTGTCCAAATGTTTGTGTTGTCAAGCGTGAATGCTCCAAACTATCATAAATAGGACGGGGTTGCCAAAAACCAATGCAAAAACCTCCGGTGTCGAGCTTGGGCTCTTTGGGAGTATAACTCCAATATAATGGGAAAATCTTTCATTAGCAGGCTTCATAACTGAGCTTGGTGAGAGCAGTGACCCTGGTAATATATCCTACCGGTATTCGGATAATATTTTATGTATTTCCCTAACTTACCTAGAACCAACAACGTTTTTATTTGCCTCCCGCCACCATGGGTCAGAATCGACATTTAGTCTCCCTACAGTACGTCTAACAGCCTTACACCCTAAGCTCAGGCTCTCTATTCATCTCCCAGTGAAACCGCCGCCTAATGATGGCGGTGAGTGCACACTCAATGCGTGCTTCACCTTCCCAGCAGCTCTCTCCATCGACAAATATCAACTCTCATCGGAGAACCAACAACTGCTCGACTCATTAAACATAGAGCGAATAAAAGCAATTTCTGGGAGACAGATCTTGAGGCGCCAGTTTGCACACGGGAGAAATTAGGGGGCTAGGTCTTGATTGAAGTGGATACTAAAACGGGAGAAAACGGGATAGAGCTAGAGTTATCATTACACTTATGATACTTGGAGCCCCGCCACAACAGCGCAACCAGGAAGCTCAATTTCGCTTGGCTGAGTGTATTCTGGGTTTGTAGAAGTGAGCAATGGAAAAAGATGGTGGTTAACCTGTTTGACAGATTGCACCTAGAGTGTGAGGACTTGTTACCAGAGCAAGTCAGGTATTATTATCTCTCCCCGGCACCGCATGGTGATGATGGTGCCTGGACTAGCATTGACGCGCCTGTATTGGGATTGGAAAATGCTAAGGTGATAGAGATTGGTGCTGTCACTGTTGGGTTAGAATTTTTATGGGTATTATTCGAGATATTTGTGGTGAAATCCAGTATTGTTCGGGAAAAGCAAAAGTACAAGAAGGAGTAAGCAGCGAGGGAAGGACGCTAGATTATCCGCAGAGAGGTTGTTGTAAGTTACAATCACTACTCGCGCGGCTAAGGGGAAGCTGGACAATTGGCATGGGAATTTCCACCCTAGGTCGCTAGCATCAATTTGGCTGCGCAAGTATATGGTGTGTTGTGTAATATAAATATTTACCGTAATCCATGTTGAATATGTTCATAGTGGTGTCTGTGGTAAAGCGACAGGGCTTGATAATGTTTGATCGAGACTACCTGGGGTTCTGTGAGTGTGAGTAACTCCATCGTAGGCAGAGCGGGAGTGCTCAAGGAATAGAAAATACCGTATTTTCTGGGTTTATACGAGTTTTTAACAAGACCGGGCGTTGCTCAAGGTTGGGTGGTTCCCAGAGCCTGCAATGGGCTCTTCCATGCCCCAGTCATCATGGTAACCAAGGGGGGATTTTAGGTGTCCAGTACTTCACCCCCTATTGGGGGCAACCGTCGGGTCGTATCTTGCAGCAATGAAAGCCAAATCTGTCTGATGGTAAGGCAAAACCGTTGGATGTGTGGATAAAGCTGCCAATAGTACTCGCTTCACGGGTTGTAAGTGCTCTGGGATTCTAATCTCTAATGAGTGAAACCGTGTTAGAAACTTTGATAATAATTTATGTTATGATAGTGATAATGGAATTGAGAAAGTAGAATCTATGGGGAAGATAGCACTGTGAGTTACAGGGGAATTAGATCGTGTAGAGGCAAGGTTTGCCCCTAATAATGTCTCAGTTTGCCGGGCCCGCGGTCCCCCTAGAAACGGACCTACTTGGATATGAAGGATGAGGACTGGGTACCTTATGCCGTCGAGAAAACCTTTTCAATACCATGCAATTAGCGCCCCACCTTTTGGATACCACTGACCGAGAAATATACCACTCAAAAAATGTGAAACCATGTTACCCGACCGCACCCAGAGGTTAACCGCCCTCCACTCTCAGTTGGGATCACCTCCACACTCATTTTTCTCGCTATTCCGGTATTCATTTGATGTATGATGTTAGCCCTTCCAATTACGTGCTATCTCATTATTTATCTACAGGTTTGCCGGTTTAATCTTTGTTTTGACCGTCAGTTCGCATGCCATGTTTTAGTATTTAGTGGTTGTTAAGGGGAACTGAGAACATAGCACCGCACTTACCCTCTGGAGACCCTCAGGTAGCATGGTTTCACAATTTTTCGCTGGCACATTTGTCGGCGGATGGTATCTGAAAGGTAACTGCAAAAATGCATGGTATTAAAAAGGTTTACCCCATTATTAGCCAGGGTACTACCCGATAGCTAATGGAACGTGGGCTTGGCGTATGGAGGGCTGATTCGGATTTTAACGGGATGCAAAATTCCCTTATAGGGCTCGAATTATATTCTATTGGACTTCATCCCTCCTCTGTCCTCTAGCTTCTTTTTTTCGTTCTCCCTACATTTGCATACTTTATGCCATTCACACCCACCGGTTCTATATCTTACTTCCATCTATTCTTTCTTTGCTTTGACATGTCTCTAGTTGCTGGATTCTTTTCCTACTGATTTAAGTTACTCTTTATTTGCCATGCCCGCACCCCCTATCTGAGTATTGCTACCATTTCCCCACCCCTAGCCGATTGTCGTCCAGGTTTTCTTTTGATTCTATTTTTAAGCTTATTCTGTCCTATGTTTCCCACTCTGCGAAATGATTGATATTTCATGCTGCCATTATTATCGACAGAACCTGGTTTCCAACTCTACCTTCCCATCTTTATGTTCTATGTTAGTCAGAAAATAAAACTGAAAACTGAGACATTAGCGAGGATATACGGGGGACTGTGGGGCCCGACATCCACCATAACCAATCACCAGGAAAACTGCCCAAAGGACAGGATGGGACGACACAATGTGGTCCGTCCTTGTCGGCTCTAAGATGGACGGACTGCCCCACTGAGAACACTAAATCCTTCGGAGTGAGGAGACTCTGGGTCCGGGGGAAGAGCCCGGGATGGCAAGGGAAACGGGAATGGTAAACTAGGTACTGGTGAATAGCCTTTGGAGATTGTGCGGTGTAGGATTTTTACATATCGCCGGGTTGAAAGCAGAATTTGGTACAATCGCAACAAAAGATGTCTTTTTCCCCAGCATTAACTACCATCTATTCTAGCGCAGTACCTACCAGACTTGTAGCTTTGCTTATGAACACAGTGAACTTTCATTCAACGGTAATTGTTGATTCAATTGCGCCCGGTCTAGTATTGACATATCGCTTTGCCGAACCTATGATACCTGAAAGGGAGGGACAACAGCCCTATTCGTATGCTGCCGTACGTTATTTGGTTTACAGGAATGCCGCATTGGTTAAAAGATCCTACCGAACATCACGCGTCTGTGGCTCGGTCGCCGGTCATTCTGGTAACGGCTATCCATGCTCATAAAGTCAAGCGCCGAGTTAAGTCTGAGGATGCCAGGGTTTTTCAGCGGCGGATCGGTGGAAACTCACGTGTTGAAAAATGATTGATATGGAGGTAATGATCGGTAGTGAGGGTTTACGCAGCGGAGTAGAATCACGCAAGTGGAGATGGGAAGTTTTTCTCAGGTGAAGAGAAAGACCATGATTGATTGCTTAAAGATGACTGAGATGAAGAACTTGAGGTGAGAGGTGAAGTACAGGAAGATGTTCCCTCGCAAGAGAAGGCAAAAGGGAAGAAAAGACAAGGATGAGAAAAGTTTGCATGGCATACGCGTCTTACAGGGGTACAGACATATGCTACTGACGCCTTCATGTATGAGCACATCCCGCATCAAGTGCGGCCATCTACTGCTATTTCCAACATCACGAAAAACGAAGCCACAGGTATCGGCAGCGAAAAACGAACGAACGAACGGCGGCGAGTCAATCAATACTAAGCGAGTGACGTGCTGTGAAACGAAACAACCCCAAGCTCACTCACGTGAGATCATCGCGCAGGAGGGGGAAGAAAACTCCTCACCACGCCAACCTCTCTGACTATCGCGCACTCTCTCTAACTAACTGACGGTAATGACAGGAGTATATATCAACGATTCAAACCCGACAAAGTCCTAACCCCCCTCCCCTAGGTACGTCTCACACACTAGCAAACAGGAAAAACTAACAAAGAAAAGATTTGCATCGGCTCCCTAGCCTCCGGCCCTCCTTTTGCCTCACCGCTTTCCTTCTTGCCTTCCTTCCTTCCGCTATCCTTCCGGCGGATGCATGTCTCTAAAGACTCCAGCACACTCCCGCGATCGAAACTCTTTTCCCGTAAAGCCAAGCTGCGCGAGTGGAAGCCTATGTGCGCCCGAAGCCATATCGCGCCCGCTTGAAAACCAAGCGCACTCCCGAACGAACAACCTATCATGAGAGTATGCCGAGCAGTATCTCGCGATTTCCAGCAAGGGCACACACCGCCACCAATAGTCTCTCCGAATTCCTACCTCTAACGCCGTCAATACCCCTCACTAGATTTAAGGTTAAAAAAAAAAAGGCCGCATAGCTATTGCGAATTGCTACCGCGGTCTCGATGTAGCATAACCAACTTTAGGGCTTTTCCGGCATGTACCATTATAAAAACTCTGTGGTGCTTTTATGGAACTTGCTCGCAAGCTAAAATAAAGATACTCCTGTATTTTACAAATAAATGTGTTCACTAAGTTAGTGCCAGGCTGTTGAATATCATGTAACTTCTCTGAGACAATCATATATGATCCAGGAACTTTGGCCTTCACTTTTTCCTTTCGTATACCCTCTTTTGTTTTCCAAAGATAAAATCACTATTGTAAAAAGTCCAAGACTAATTTCATCTCTAGGAGGTTCTGGAAGGGAAGAAATGAAACCCTGAAGTAAAGCACAAACGGCAGGTAATCCACGACTTCACAAACAAAAAGAGAGTTTCCAGAAGGAGTTGGCATTGGTCTGATTGATTAAAAGAACTGAAAAGGAAATCAAACTCCTGTCATAGGTGTAGCCTCCAACGAATACCATCCCGCTCAGTCGCCGACACCAATACTTCCACTCACGGACAGACCTCGGAGGAAAGAAGGGAGGGGAAAAGAGCCCCCCCGTCCCTCCCCGACCCACAGACACCTCCGGGACCGATCATGACAAAACCACAACCAAACAAGCAATGCCTGACTAGCCCAACAACATGACTCAGAGTTTACACCAAAAGAGACCCAGTTTCCTCTTCACAACACTATAGTATTTTTGACATGCAGAATACCAAGGCATAGTAAAATGAAAACACTGCAAAGGATGTGCCATAAATGTGGAAATACTGTAGTATCTTTCGATTGACGAACCGGCCCTTAGGCTATAGCGCAGTAGGTAAGCAATGGGGAATTGGCTGCGGAGGCGAAACGGGGTGCCCACCGATGGCCGTGCGCGCCTTCTACGGCCAGATGATGTGGCACGTACAGGAAACATGCCCGAGTCACCGGTGTCCGGAATGCAAAACTATGGGGCTAGTTAATTATAATTTGAAATGAGGGTCAGGGGCAAAATGCACTACTCACAGACTGCGACAAAGCTCAAGAGATATCCAGTGGCGACAGAGGTCAGTAGGATTAAAACTATATTACTCACCCTCTGTTTCCCCAATTGTTGTAAGGCCCTCGATTCATGAGCAGGGGGGGACAAAAGGGGGGGGGCAAGGAATTTACGAACGATCTGTTGCACGGGAGTATGTGAGTATAAATTAAAATTTACAAGAGGGAAGATTGAGGATTTTCATACAAACTATGGCACGTTAGATAGGGCCTGGTGAGTCTTTGGAGGAGGTAGAATGTGGAAATTCTCAATACTTACATCCTATGAGGAATACAAGTCTGAAATTAGTATATAATCGCCCACTGCAGCTCAGGACTTCATTGGGGTTGGGGACGGACAAGCTGTGGTAGCGGGTGGGGACATTAGTGCTGGGATAGTCATGGTCGATGGAAGAAATGGGGAGCTACTTACCACCTACAATACCCAACCATATACTGAGGTCAGCCTTTGCGCCGTCTGAGAACTGGGATTAATTTTGCGCACTTACATACTACAACCCCCACCAGGCCAGAGGTCAGGAATTGTCTCGTACTAGAATCTGAGGCGACGACGTTCACTTACATCCTGAAAGATATAGCCCGACAAAGCTTAGAAATTGTGTGGTACAATAACCATGGCTGAACGGGCTCACTCACATTCTACATGACTCAGTGAGCGGGGGTCGTGAGATATCACGTGATGGGAAATTGGCTTGTCGGGCTCGCTTACGCACTGCAGCATTCAGTAAGCCAGATTTCGGATGTTGTCGTACCAGCGAGGCGGATTGGTTAGTCTACTTACATACTGCGACATTCGACGAGCGGTCGATTAGCAATTGTGTTGTATCTGATCTCTGCTTGCCCTGACACACTTACATCCTACAACCAGCAGCGGGACAGAAGTCAGCTATTTTTTCATGCAAGAACCTAGGGTAATCGGGCAGTCATACATACTACCACAATGGCGAGGGACCATCGGTCAGGGATTGTCAGGTACAAAAGCCGCCGCTACTCAATCTCACTTACCCACTACATCTCGGGGGTCAGTTGCTTCACCGATTGGCCATGGATAATCGGGTACACTTACATCCTTCAAGGCTCCGTGAGTTTGGTTAGCTCTTGCCTCACCTGGAAGCCCTTCTTGGTCAAGTTCACCCACCCACTACCATGCTCAGCAAACCAAAAGTCAGCAATCGTGTGTTGTCCGAGCCCTAGTTAGCCAGGTTCACTTACGATCTACAACAGACAGCGTGCCAGAGGTGAGCAATAATCTCGTACCAGACGCCTATTAGGAGGTGTGCACTTGCCTCCTACAACGTGTATCATGCCAGAAGTCAGCGGGTGTCTGGTACCGAAACTGTAGTTGGTCAGGCACACTTACATCCTACAATACGGAGAGACCCAGAAGTCAGTAATTATCTCGTTCGGGGCCTCGGGTTAGTGAGGTCCACTCACATCCTGCAAAGCTCATTGAGCTAGGATTCAGCGATCTACTCGTCCCATCACCATGATTGGCCAATTGAACTTACCCACTGCAACACTCAGCGACCTAGAAGCTAGCAATAATTTCCACTCGTAACCGCTCTTGATCTATCTCACTTACCCACTGATGCGCACGTGAGTCGGTGGTCAGCAATTATCTCGTCCCAGGAGCCTGGTTGGCTAAGGCCGCTTACATGCTAGAATACTCAACAATCGAGGGGTTAGTAATTCCCCCGTAACATACCACAATCATGGTCGACCAAGTGCACATACATCCTACAACCCGGAGGGTGAAGCGGTTAGAAATTGCTCCCCTAGAACCACCGCAAATGGGGGGCACTTGCATCCTGCGAGACCAGCAGGGGAGATGTCAGTAATTGCATCATCAGAGAAACTGATTGCCATGGCAACTTACCCACTGTAACGTTTTGCGAACTGGAGGTCAGCAATCTCCTCAGCCAGAAAACCGTTTGTGATCGGATTGACCCACTCTCTGCAGCGCGCGGCAGGCAAGATATCAGCAATAGTGATGCCCGAAAACTAGTCTTGGCCAATTTCACTTACCCACTACAGCACAGAGCGAGCGTTCTGTCAGAAGCTGCCTCCTTCGGAAGCACTAGCTGATCCAGTTCTCTCACCTCCTGCGATACCCCGCCAGCAATCGTTTAGAGACCTCTGTCCTAGAAATGTGGCTGATCCTGTTTACTTACTAGCTACAACACCCGACGAGCCAAAGGTCAGCTTCTCTTAACACAGTCCCAGCTGATTCTGTTCACTTACATACTACAACAGTCCGATAGCAAGATGTCACCAATTGCCTACCCCCAGGCCCTGGCTGATCCTGTTCACTTACATACTGCATTTCGTAGCAAATAAGAGACCAGAAATTGCTTGGTACGGGAACTCGTATGATTAGACTAACTCACTTTCTGGAACATGGGGTGAGTCGGATTTTAATAATCGCTATCCGCTAGAGAAGTGTTTCGCCAGGCTCACATACCTTCTTCAACACTCAGCAATCCAATGGTCAGCAATCGCCATACCACAGGACTGTTGCTCATCAGATTGAGTTACTTTCTGCAGGATGCCGCAAGCCAGATGTTAGTAATCCTGATGAGCTAGCGCTAGTCGGTCGGGTGCGCTTACTTCCTACAACACGCAGCAAGCCAGGTCTCAGAAGTTGTACTATCCTAGAACCCCGTTGATGGCGTTCGCGTACCTCCTGCAGCGCCCGGTGGAGCAAGGGTCAGCAACCGTCAGATCCTAAAACAATGCACGATCGGGGTGACTTACGTCCTACCAGACACACCAGCATTGGGTTAACAAGCTTATTGAGGTTGGAAAGGGCTTCATTTACGAACAAACTACCAAAGATCACATGTCCGCTGTTAGCCATGAATCTCGTCTGCTATCAACCAGGCCACCTACCCGCTAGATCCCCCAGAAGCTCAGTAATGCTCATTCCGGTATTCCCCCGTATTGCACTGGGTGACTTACACTCTGCACCCATTGGTTGACCTAGAGTTAGTGCTGGCAGGTACCCTATATCCGAAGTGTAGTTGACTTACTCTCTATTGTATCCAATCTTCTGTTTCAGTGACACAGGAATGTGAGGAGGACATGATTTGGAATTCTGACTTACCCGCTGTAATTCACAGAATAGTATCAATCAGCTTCCGCTCTCTACTGCTACCGCGGATCCACCTACCATCTGCAGGAAAAAGGTCAATCCATGGTGAGCCACCAATTGATATCTTAGAATGCGAGTATGTCTCCTCACATGCGAGATGGTATACTCCCTCCCCCAAAGATACGCGTTGGCGTTCTTCTGTACTAACATCCTGATTATTTCCCCGTCTCTCCGGAGAGCTGCTACATTCAATGCAGTGCCGTATTTTGCCGATCGAGAATTGATATCTCCTCCCTCTTCGAGTAGCCGCTCCACTACTTCCCGCTGCCCAAGCCAAACTGCAATCATCAAATGTGTAAAATCATTTGGGAACGATCGACCCTGATACAGGCCACTGTTTTCCCAGTACACGTTAAGCCATGTTAGGAATCTATTGGATCCACGTTCGCAAATCTGCCGTGTACTCTCAAACAGTCTCATATGCTGATCCTGGGAATCTCGGAAGTGAGTTGACCAATGGCTAGCTGCGTAGTCGAGAAAAGCATATCTCTGGACATAATTCTGGACTACCTCCCTACTGACTCGGCCGAAATATAAATCATCCATCGATAAGGGGTCGTTTTCAAAGTCCGGTAGTGAAAGATAGGAGATACATATATCAGCAAGTAAAAAGTTAGCATCAATTAAACATAGGGTATACTGCCACTTCCCCTGTCCAGGCATAGTCCCTTTGATCAGGAACTCCCTGGCAGTTTGGTGAACGAGATAGACCTTCGAATCGATGATCCGGACGAAAAGCCCGCACAAATATTTCACTGTCCGTTCGAACCCAGGGGCAAGATGTTTCAGCTCAGTTATGGGCTTGTGGCCCAGCTCCATTTTATAGGCAACATTCAGTTCCTGAATTGTAAGGGGCCTTGAAGCTGCTATAACGATATTTAGGATCCTTCGGGCTTTATCGGGGCACTCGGCTTTGTCGAGGATGTTGGTGTATAGGTTTCCCAATTCGCGCGGGGTAGTGGCGACAATTTTACTAAACTCTTCCCGTGATGCATCCACACCCCTCTGCAAAAGCTTGAGAACAATAGAAACCCAGAGGAATGTGCGATCTGCAGAGGATTTGAGCAGATCTCGTAAATATTTCAGCCCCCCGGGTTGTCCCCAGAACGCCTCTAAGCTCGCGACACCCTCATCTATGACACGATCAATGTCAGCAGCAATGGAGTTGACCTCGTCCTCCCCTTTCAGATGGATCGTCGGTGCAGGTGAGCAAAGTTCTCTCTCAATTGTGAGATAGGGGCGGCTAGTGACAATGACTTTCAACGGGGTATCAGAGGGCTGCGACCCAGGGAGACGGGTTAAGTGATTGAGAAGCGGAGCTAGAGTCGCATCGTCGCACTCATCCAGGGCATCAAACACACAAATTACCTCGCCCGACCTCCCCTCAGCTACCGCCTTCATGAGGATATCCCACAGCGTGTCCACCTCCTCCGCAAACTTTTTGCCTTTAGCCCTGAACGCGTCCTCGGCAAATCTGCAGAGGCTTTTTCGCTGCACAAAAAGCTGGTGGAGTATGGCGCAAAGAGCAGATGTTGCGCTCCTCTGCTCCCCGCTGTCATCCTTGAAAAAAAAATAGCAAACGGCGGCATTGGTTCGGCTTGTTAGATACCTTACGAGGTATGAGGCGGTGACTGATTTTCCATAACCAGGGTCCCCCGATAGCAAGAGAAGACCCGATGTTTTTCTTTCTCTCCACTCTGTATACTTTGGATGTTGGACGACCCAGGTGCAAGTTCCCTCGACCGGCTCACGAACGTGACTTCGGTGACCCGCATAGTTGGACGTGTACAGGGATTGCAATATTTCCACAGAGTTCTCAGACGAGCTCGCTTCCCCGTGGTTGTAATAATAGTTGTGGGTGGTGTTAAAGGAATTGATGTTGGCGGAGTTGATGATGCGAATAGAGCCACTGTTGGCGCTCTGGTCGTATTCCGTGATGTTGTTGGGCACCACGCTAGAAATACAGCTATTGGCGTCAATAATTGAGAGGAGCATGGTATACACAGGAGCAGCGAGGAGCATACCGCTGGGGGGCGGAAAGGTGTTCGATATCGAGGCTTGAATGTTGGTTGCTCATCTTGCCAGTGCGTATTTGGGTTACCAGAAGTTTGGTTTTGTCGACCCTGGGATTGAACCTGCCTGCCTTCCTGATGTTTGTTATGATTGTATGAAACCAGGTGGGGAAAGATGCAAGAAGGGAAACTGCTGGAAGAGGCCTGAAGACTATCTTTTTTCCGAGGTTGAGCAGTAGCCCCCAGGAAAGCTATAGCACAGATTCCTAGCACCCACCCACCGGCGTCGTATCAGCATGTGGGTCACCCCACATCTGACCTGGTCAGTAGGGGTGTTACAAGTGTGATCTAGGAGCCAAAGGTGATTAGCTAGATAGCGAGATCAACCTAAAAATACCCCCGTTACAGCCCATTATCATAAATGACTTCTTGTTCTATAAACACAGGAGAGAAGAGAAGGTATGGTAATTAATTCCTGGCCCGAAGCCACCGGAGTTTCTACATTCCTTACACCTATGAGGCATATTATCAAGAAGCATGTTCCAGTCAGCAGTTCCTCGCCTATCCCATTCCTCTTCCGCAGCCTGGTGCACTTCTGCCTGAGCTCCCCGGAGGTGGTCTCTTGCTTCGATTCATTGCATAAGAGTCCGTGCTGAACCGGGTTTTGAGGGCTGCCGGGTACCCCGTTCTTTCCTTGGTCTCACTTTGTAAGATGCAGTACTCAGTTCTGGCATGGCCGCGACTCTGGCCTTAGTTGGGGTCACCTGTCCGTCAAAGTGAATGGGCCGTAGTGGTGTGGTTGATGTCTTGGTGAGAGCTCTGGTGGGGGTTCGACTGCGCAATTTTGGTATTTATAACTGTTAGTAGTAAGATAAACCTAGGACATCCGAGATCCTGTTCTGTAGATATATTTTCCTACCAGGACACGCCGTACTTGCTCAGGATACAACCCCAAATTTAGCCGAAAGTAAGAAGCTTGACTAAAATACTGCAAGTCCCTGTTCTGGAGCAAGGAAGTCCCCGTAAGAGTCTCTTTGTTTCACAGGAAGGGTTAACACCCTTGTGGTATTATACCCGACGGAGGAATTCAACATTAGGGTTGAACGGTGTTAAGAAACATTTTCTAGTGGCAAGAATTTTGACTTTCTACCAGCTTTTCAGCCACAAAAATTATAGCCAACCCGAGACTAGACACCAGGGCTTATAGGATAGTCCGTCCGAAAGCTAGGGGGAGAATGGGCTACGTTTAATGGTCTGCCCGGTCCTCACAAGGATTTTGTCCGGGGGTTCCGGCTGAGAGACCAGGAAGACGGTAGGCACCACTATTGTGTAGTTAATTTTAGTGTCTGAGAATGTAGGGTCCTAGAGGGCCTCACAAAAGCCCTATCTGAGATATCAACTTTGAAAACCAGCTGTGGAGGGCGAGTAAGGAAGCCTGCGGGATTTTCTGCAGCCTGGCAGGGCCAGAAAGGCTTGTTCACAACAATTGGTAATTCTATAATAATCATTCCTTCGCCAACGGCATATGCACCAGGGCAAACAATTTCTATCTAATATGATCCACAAAATTTAAAAGGCGCACAACTTAACTCCCAGTTTTATATCAAGATATACCCTCCAGAAGGGGCCCCTTATATACCTAGAAGTACAAAGTAGTCCCGAAGGGGAACTCTTGAGAACTAACCACTCCAGGAGCCTTTACATATCAGGATCTACTTACACGGTTCGTGGCCTCACCGCCCTCTTTCGTTGCTGCTTCTGATACCTAGGATTTGATAGACTCCCACGTACCCTCATTAGTCCCCATGGGTCCTAAACTATAAGTACACTACCGAGATCTTTATTCCTTGCCCTGAGCCAGTAAAATAACCTGTCACATTATCAGTCCTCCGGCCCTTAGAAATTGTGGAGCCAGACAGAGTGTTAATTGAAGCCCCGTCCAGCCTGGTCCTCTTGGTGGCCACCTAGCCACCCCCCCCTCTCTGACGGTTGAGACATCTCTTGGCGCCCAGGAAACGCATTTTCAGCTCGGATGAAGCCCTCCGATCCGGGGTCAGGTCTCAGAGGCACTGAATGGAAGCATTCAGCCCCGGGTGGAAAACCAGCATGCAGGTTCTTCTAGTGGAAGACTTTGACGTGTGTAACGCCTTTTGAGTACGAAGTTGACAGATCATCTCGAAACCTGGCACTTGAAAAGGGCTCCTTGGAGTCTGAGGCTGAATCCCTGCAATACGCCTATCGTGTTTTTTCCTTGCTGCCTATAAGGGCCCCAGTTACCGTACTAGTACCGTAAAAGCATAGTACTGTGGCACATGCGAGGGGGATCGATTCGCAACTCCTTACCCTGCGTCTCATCGACACGTATCCTATATTCGATGGGAACAGGATGAAGATCTCATTCAAGGCTGGGATTTCATGTGATACCGGATTCCTTGGCATTCAGCGGGACCGACCCTAGCCCGCATGTCCGTATACCCCTCCGGGCTAATGCTGCCATTATGTGTGAGGCGAATCAGCGGATTACGGGGAAAGGTTTGGAAGGTGTAACCGTGCCAATGGATTACCCGATATATGTCCTAACACTTTCGTTCAGGCGGGGGAGGGGCTAGGCGAACAATCAGCTTCGGGGAAGCTAACTCGGCGATTTCAGGCTTTTGTATTGTCCCGATGCTAAGAGAAATATTCGTGGTCCAACGTATGGGCAAGCATGGATCCGTATAACCCATGTATTGGGAAAGTAATGACAAATCACAACTCCATTTGTGCTGTTGTAAATCGAGTATGTGGCAATTAGGGACTAGAGGCGGCGAGAGATAGAGCCTGAATATAGATTTAACTTGGGGCAGTTGATGAGGGCTAGAAGCAATTTTTCACCACGGAGTTCATTGATAGTGGTGGTATAGAATTTTTCTTATCCCCTCTGAGCTTGCAAAAGATGTCCACAACCAATAATTAATGCTTTTTTTTTCTTTTCCCCGCGCCCATCCGCGTCCATAGGCTATTGCTGTTTTGATTTTTATTATCTTACCCGCAGAGCTCGGCACATGGACAAAGTTCAGAAAGAAAAGCTCTCGGTAGCATCTATTGTTCGGCAATCAATCCTTAGGTCCGATTCTAATGGGTGCTGGATGAAAATTTGCCACCGGCCAGGACCCCCTTCTATTTTTAAGGTCCTGTTTGGTTGCACTGGGTCCATTCGGTTGTCACATACAAACAACCATTACCCTTCCATTCCAAAATGGAAGAACTGAATGGCTGTTTAGCAAGAGTATAAGGCATCAACCATTTCCTTTCAGAATAGCTCCAATACAATGGTTGCAATGTAGGAACCTAACATATCAGTATTGATAATATCAAGGTAACAATTATTTGACTGTTAAAAAACTTCTTTCAGTAGTAGTAATCTTATCATAAAGCCATTTTCTTATTTTCAATAATTCAATAATATCTCAAATCAAAGATGATTTAGTGATACAGCAATCATTCAATGACAGATCCAAATTGAAATCACTGGAGTAATCTATGTAAATATTTTCCTGTCTGTACAGTATATACATACTTCAAGTCGAACCAGTCATTAATACATAGAGTAAATTCTCCCAGTTCATCCTGGTAGCATAATAGAGCTATTTCATATGCCAATTACTGCTACTGTTTTGCATCATTGGAACTGGATTATCAAACATGGCCTAGTACTTGTATCTTCATATTATGTAACTGTTAAGGAACCACTAGTTATATTGCTAGAGTTATGGATTATTGGTTGTGGAGCATCAAATCGGGAGGCACAAGAGCAGTTTCAGGAGGATCTAAGATGAAAACTTTGCCTTTAGCAATGGAGGGCGGGGGGTTCTCACTGGAAGTGAATGGTGTCAAATTGGCAGCAACCATTTCTCCAGGTCTGACCATTTCAGAATGGAACGGTGCTGAATGAGACCAGCGCAACCAAACAGAACATAAGTCCTATTCTCTCTCCAAAACCAAATGTATCTAGCCATCCAGAGC
The DNA here is from genome assembly GCA_900010015.1 of Tuber aestivum. NCBI lineage: Eukaryota > Fungi > Ascomycota > Pezizomycetes > Pezizales > Tuberaceae > Tuber > Tuber aestivum. The sequence continues at coordinate 512,971 of LN891004.1, read as the reverse complement.
ACCCCCAAAGTCTTTTCCAATGATGATAGGATTGACAATCCAAGCCAAATCCTGTTAGTTTGCACATTTCTACCTAATATACAAACCGCCGGTAACTTCTAGTTGCAACCTTCTTCGGCCTGAAAGTTTGTTTTCCTGATTCCCAAAGCCTCTTGACAAACGGCGGATGCTATTTGTTGTACCGCTGAACTTAAATGAAGCACCCTGATCTCATCTGAAGTCCATCCAAGATTTGAGGATCTCTACCGCCTAAATGGCCTGGCACACCATGCTTCCCTGGACCTTTGCCGCTATTGCCAACGAAAAATCGGTTTCCCCCGTTGTTTATAAGAAATCTGCAAGATTTGGAATTGGGATAAGCAAGCAAACTCTGGAATAAGTGCTAGAATTAGAATAAGAATTTGAGAAGTAGAAGTTCGCCTTGCAAACCAATGTGATCAAAGGAGCGAGCCGGCCCGTAGATAGCCTATTGATACACAGTTCGGCCTGGGCTACGTAGACCCAGCTTTCCAAAACCCTGGATGTTGTGGGCGCCTAGCGGCGCTAGCTGGCGTTTGGGATGCAGTGTGTGGTCAGAAAATGTCTCACCTGTGGGCAGGGGATACCCGGGGGTGCCTCCAAACACCTGGGGATGCAGGCAAATATCTGAAGATAAAAACTGATATCCGAAGATGCCTCTTGATATCATCAAATACCCACCATCGCGATCCAATATCTGAAGTTAGCTTTGGTTGGTGCAAACCTGGGGCACACGAAGAGAAATAAAAAACACCACGTCAAGTGCTATGCATTGGTAGTGCGGATGCTAGGCAACTTCCTATCACCCGATACATTTCTAAAAGCTGCCGTAGGTAGACTACTTGCACGCTAATTTAGCAAATATTATCCGGCCGACAAAGTTGTTTTCTTCTACCATTTCAGGGTTATCACGAACCTCGAATTCTCCAAGAACTCTTCATTCTAATATGTCACAACAAAATTCAATTATTCTGTTTTTATTACTTCACTAGTAGCCCGGTTGAAAACAGCAATTTAAGCAAGAATATGAGCTCGTTGTCCGGGCCCACACTCAGATATGCACCGAGGGGGTTTTCAACTCCGGCTCCTGGCTCCCACTGAATCTAAGATTACTCGCTCCAATTTCCCAATATCCCACCTCCAACCTCCGGCTACTTCTCTTAGTGATATTGTGCTCATCCTTGAGTGCCCTCTAGTTATCCTGGATTTAACGAGATCCTACGTACCTGCAGCCGCATGTGGGGCACGCTGATGTGATCGGCGCCTGCTGCCCCTCGCATCTGTCTTACTAGTCGCCGAGGCAGGGGGAGGAGCGCTGGTTTAGTCTCTGCCAAAGGATTAGGATAGTTTCACTGTAGGTTGGACTCCCGCTGGTTGGGGCAGAGTGGGGTACTTTAAATATTGATTTATGATATTAGGATATTTTGAAATTTTCGCTTCAGCCCCGCCGCGCTTGCCGGGCTTACTGAATTCAGTAAAGAGATTTTTATTTTTTCTCTCAATATAGAACGATTTTCAACAAGCCTTACGCGCATTGATTTGACAGGCTAGCGTGACCATAACAACGATAAGTTACTAAACGCATGTGGTATAAGAGCACGAAAGGATATCCAATGCTCCAAGTGTCCAACGCAAAAGGTTGCCAGAACTATATCAATTATCAAGTGACAGGCGGATATACAGAAAGTGATAAACAGACGGGCACCTATAAAGACTAATCAATTTAATCCGTGAATCAAGAATCATGAATTGAAACAGGCTCCCCCCATCCTCCACAGGCCACAGCCCTTCTCCCTGTGCATTCACAGCGTGCATCAAATCCTTTGCCCCCATACTCTCATATGTATCATCGTACCCCCGCTTTTTCCACCCAACTCAACGCCGAGCTCGCTCACTTCCCCTCGATGTAAAGGCCTTGTGACCGAGAGTGTGCCCGGCATGGGCAAATGATATTCCGAAGAAGAAGCTGCTTCTCAAAGATGGTCGGCCGAGTGTTGCAGGTGCTTGTCGATTATTAGAACTAGTGTTGGATAGGCCATCGTAGAATATGCTGTGAACAATTGGAATGATCCATGTCCGATGGACCAGTCCCATAGCTGCTATGCTCTATCAGAGCATAAAGGCGGGTATAGAAATATAGGAGAGCGACGTACCTTTATCACAGCTAGCGCAGCCACAATTCACAGTTGAAACCCTTACCCTCTCACAACAGCCAAGGGGAAAGGGAAGGAGAAGAAAGAGTCTCACCATCTGCGAACAATATATACAACTCTTGTTTTCAGTGCGTCAGGTGAAACAACTGGTCCACTACCGAAGTAGGGCATTATGTTATTCAAGATGTAGAATAAGTTCCAAAATTGAGAAGGGGGATAAGTAAGCGTTTTTATTTTTGAGACCAGTTGGTAGACCTGTGAAACCGGAGGGGATTAGCCATGGCCCGTTGAAAAAGAGTTTGCGGAATGGCTGTTGTGAGAGTGCGAGGTGTCCTGTGCCGAATCTGCTGGAGAGATGCAGATTGGGAGACGGACAACGGTCTTTTATAAACACAGGAGGGGGGCGGGAGCGAGTCTAACTAGTCACGCATGATGAGGGCTGACACGGGGCAACTGTCTCAGATTTGCAAACCCCCACAGTGTCTCAGTGATTAGATCAAATATTTCTCAATTAGGGAATGATCAACACGATGGGGGTTTGATGTGTCGGGTGGAAGGGATGGGGTCATACGGTTGAGATTGTGGGGAAGATTCTTAATAGAGGATATCATGACTCTAGGCAGCATGCTGAACCCCACCGTTGTAGCAGATATTACACTACGGAAACTCTAATGCTGTTCCGTTTCACCCAGATCTACTCAGATGACAGCCCCGATGCTCTTCGCGTTGACAACCTCCCGGAAAGCAGCATTCTTTAATGCGAGGTGTATGAAGCACGAAGCGCGGGTATGTGAACTCCTCAACCTGTGCAACAAATATTGTCACCAAACGTGACTAGAGATCTGCTCGCACCGAAGGATATAACAGATCTATAATAATGAACAGGATCAACCGCGGTTCACAGACCGGACAACCGCCGACCTCCGGCTCCCTGAGGGTGGTAGCGCGAAGATTAATCTGATCAACCACGGTCTCTGGATGAGACAATTGCCGATTCTGTGCTCGACCAATCGCCGACCTCTCTTCCGCTGAGTGATGCAGGTGGTAAGTAAACAAGAAAAACAGACGCCCCGGGATGAGATAACTGCTGACCTTGCAACCCCCCCCCTCGCACCCTCCGATCAGAGCTGTAGGAGGTAGGCGAAAATAATCGACAACGCCTCTGAAATGGGGTAATTGCTGACCCGTCTCTCAGAATGCTTCGGCTGGTAAGCGGATAGGGTGAAACAATCCGCGGAAAATCTTAACCCAGGTCACCCAACAAACCCGGCAAATCCTCTCCACACCCGACCTTCCCAACTTCCCAATTCAAGAGCGTTTTCCTAGAGAATAGTCCCAACCCCTAGAGCTGCGAAGCTCTACCCACAAAAAGCAGGATGGTCTCTGGAGACTTTCTAAATGTTGTGCCTGACGCTAAACATTTATAGTTTTAGTGTCACAAGTCTTCAGACATCACTCGTTTCCAATAACTCCAACGAGGAATATATAACAATCGATTTAACACCACAACCGCAGTCCCCCACGACCGTCACACTCATCGGCATTTCAGAAATCCAACTTTGCTTCTTTCACCTCTTCTTACGACTCAACTTATCTATCCTATTTATTAGCTACAACTAAGAGCCTTCCATCTTATACCACCAGAGTCGTGCCGGGCCCTCCGGGGACCCTTCCAACACTTGGCCACTCCCGGGTTTCAAGCCTCAGACGCCCCCTCCTATTAGGAATGCCTGAATACCCGTTATCTCCTTCTGACTTTATTTAGCATGAAGACACAACGGGTTCGTTGCGTTACCACAGATTAAGGTTCTTTGGTTTGGGTGGGATCTGCTCTCCTTCGAGTCAGGTTTAATCACTGGGCATATCTTTGAGCGGGATGATATCGACAAACAATATCTTGTCTCTTGCTTATCATGGTTGGCCTTAGGGTTTGGTCAACAAGGCCCGAAACCGAGTGATCTCCGAGCTCCGTAATGGCCTTAGAAATAAATTTCCTGTCCGGTATCCCGAGAAAGATCACTCGAGAGAGTTCCAGGGGGCTCCGAATTCCAAGTAAGTGAGACAGGAAGTAGCTAAGCACCTGTATAAGCAAATCAAGAAGGTCTTTTAGAGTGGGATAATAGAAACCCGGAGCCCCAGACATTCCCGTAGGATACCAAAACTCTATGAAAAGGTTTCCCAACGCTATTAGGATCATTCCTACCTTAGCCGATGTGACGCTCCCATACCCATTGTGTAATAAAAACTACTTGCTCTCTTAACACATCTCCATCTGCCTTCCTGCTTGTGCTCTCCATCCCCTTGCAGTATTATGACACATATCTCTAATTACTCCAGCCTCAACTACTATGACATCAACTCTCTCATGATAATAAACCCAGCAAAAGAGCCGATCGCAGGCAATTTTTGGCTCTCAGCTGCTCCCGTATACGACATTTCGCCCCCTGCAGCGGCGCGACACTATACCATGAGGTCCGAATCCGAGAACCCGTCCCACAACTCAGTTGAGTAGTTTAGTTAGGGCAAGGGTCAGTGCCAGTGACTTTTAACCTTCAACCGAGGGGCTCCCAATGTGCGTCCTATAGGTGCGTTTAACACCAAGGAAAAGATTTACTATTTGCTCAACTAACTTTTACATCTATGGGTGACGAAGGTAAGCTGTCAAGGGAATTAGAGCTGTTTACTAGACTTCCTCTCTGTCAGAATTGAGAGTATCTCCCGGGGGCATTTCCAGACACCCCCACCCACTCACGGCCCACCGGTAGCGTAATTAGCTGCTGCGGCTAGGGGGATGCTAGGCTTTGACCACATGCAATACCCCAATAATATCTTGGGACCAACCGCCGGCAATTCCGCTGCACGTAGCGAAGGATTGATGCTAATACCGGTATCATATTTATCTGAACTCTCATTCGCTTCAGCCCCAGCCCGAGCGCAGTGAAACAATTTATGCTGATACCCCATGATGAATTAGTCAGCAGATAAAACTCAAGTGAGCGGTTATGTGTCACCCGCGATAAATCGGCCACCGCAGGAGGAGGCACATAGTTCTTCATACCGGATGTCGCTGATGTCTCTGGCGAGCCTTCTGATTGGCGTGCTTAATGTTCGCCACAAAGCTCCTGAACGAGAGCCTGGGGCGTCATTTGGTAGTCGGGTCGTGCCGTCGGGGCATACCATACCGAAAAAACTCTATTAAGGGAATAGAACATGTGACTACAAAAAGGAGGTAAGGGCTACGGTGTACTTGTAGTGTCATCGTGTATTCGGAATTGAGCACTAATAGGAACGCCAGTCCCAGGAGAGACTTCCAAAAAGGTACAAAGAGTAGCTACCGACTTTTCTACTTTCAGCTATGAGCTCCACCTCCGCCAGAGGGCAACTCAGAATGCTAATGATTTTAGAAGGAAATGGTGGTGAAAAATATGAAAAATAACAAGCAGCCCCCCCCAAAAAAAAGTTCTTAGTACTTGTTCATCCTATTTTCTCTTAATTTCATCCGGCTCTTACTGTGGACTTGGATTCAATTCTGCCTGCTCCCCAGCTTATTCTAATCCCTAGCCTTTCTCTCAAAAACCTTCCTACCATTATTCCACTACCCATATCGTTCTCCAGCTAGTTGTCATTCTATTCCACTTATTTTTCAGCTTCAAGGAAGTGTCACAGGCAGTACTCGGGTGTAGATGTAGGATACTGGATAGCTAGGAATTCTTGAGGCCTGACTGTCCTTGCCCTCATAGGAAATAAAGGAATGAGTCTGGCATGAGAATTGCTGGAACAAGCAAGAAGCTTTGACACCTCTAATCCCTGGCTGTCGAGTATCCCATGTCCATACCCGAGTACTTGGGATAGTGGGATTACATACCTAAATCTGACCATTTCCTGCTACCCACGAAATTTATTTCTACCCAAAGCTTCTATGACGGCAGCGATCCGGCAGGGCATAGAAGCAATCAGTCCATTAATATAGTCTGCAGAGAGGCCTTTCCACTCTTGTACCACAATCTCTTGTATTGCAGGATCCCGATAGTTCCAACCTATCCTTCTCATGACAATATCATTAATATACTAGTAGTGCCAGACTTCTTCTATTGGGTTCAAATCTGGGGAGCATGGGGGAAGGGTAATTCTTTCAAAGCCACAGTCCAATGCTTCAGCAACATTGTAGTCCTTTATATGAGATGGAGCACTATCTTCAATGAAGTAGAGAAGTTCCTGACATATAGTCATCTGTTCAAAGATGAAAGGAAAGACTTTTGGGCAAAGAACTTGCTCTCTGTAAATATACCAGTCTACTCCACCTTTTCTTTTTGCACTGCAAGTTTTGTGAACTGGAACAGTATGAGGTTCACCCAGCCTGGTAAGGTAGTGGTAGTCATCACTATCGCTCTGAAACTCTTGCCGTAAGCAGACGATTGGGTCATGCCATTGGGCTTGAGTCTCACGTCATGAGGGGAAAAAGTGGTAAGGTAGCTGAGAGCCATCATAACTAGACATGATTCCACCCCAAAACATGGCTGCTGACACTTTCGGAAATATTCTATCAAGATTCTGAGGTAAGTATTCTTCCCCAGCCTGCCTCAAAACTCCTTTTGCCCGAGAGGAGTGCAGTGTACTTGCTTTGAAATGTGACTCATCAGTGAATAGAACATTGGCAAAATTAAAGTTCTGATACTTCAATGCCCACTCCAGTCTTGAAGCCTTGGCCTTAGCAGTCAGAAAAGATTTTCTGGTAGGCCAACAACAGTGGATTCCATTAGCAGGGAGGATATTCGATAGAGTGTTTCTGCAAATAGACAACCTTGACTCCATAATAAGCTCTTCAAGAGACTTCCTGCAGTGTGTGGCATCCTGAAGTGCGAGGGTAATAACATGCTGCTTTTCCTCAGCAGTTAAAGGTTTATTA
>LN891004.1:481563-500504 GCA_900010015.1 Tuber aestivum | reverse complement strand
ATTATGACCTTTCTGAGAGGTAGGAGAGGGATGCAGATTTTCTTCAGAGCATGGATCAGGAATGCGAGTCTAGAGTATGCACAGTGATGAGAGCCAAATGATATCTGAGCAGGTCAAGAGAGGCACATTTGCTTAAGCTGCAATTTCACGGAGCGATAACCACATATTTCCGGACAAATTCGCGAGAGCCACTATTTGCCCCCGCTTTGATAGAGAGGTTGTAGGTTCTCGTTGCTGCCCGATGCTTCAGTCTTTCCTATTACCACAATCTCTTAGCACTAATCTTCATGAAATCGAGTTTTTTTTTAACAAGAATTGTGGTCACCACAGCACCACTGGCAACCAGTCCTACCTGATTTGTACAATTGAACTTCAAGTTTGAATAGGTCTGGGGAGGTACGATCTACCAACTCTTTTGTGAAGTGGCCTCTTCTGGACCACCGGTATTTATAAACCCCATATGGCTACTCATACCATCAGCATCCATAAACCTCATTGTGACTCAGATCAGAATTCTTAGCTCAACCGCCACTGCCCCGATTATTTCTACACAAATTATCATCATTATTTTACTCAATTTCCTTTTCAAGATAAGAATGATGTTAGCAATCTAATTTTGTACCATTTCAACTAGTTCCGGAGCACTGCTTATAGTTACCAGATTCCGAAAACGCCATGACAACATAGGTACCGAAAGTTTACCTGAACTCCAAATAAAAGGGGAAAGGCGAATTAGAAGGGAGTAAATGAGTTTTATAGAGTAAGGAGACGAAGCGGAGGTAAGACGCGAAAACAACGGGGAAAATAACTCATTTTTCACAGCAATATCCCAATCTTCCCCCCAGCCCCGGAATGCAAACAAAAAATTTAGAACCCCCGGCAACAAACCCGCCCGTGTTCTATCCGCCCGTGTTCTATTCCTTTCATGCTTTCTGCTGTAATGCTCCCTGTGGTATCTTAACATGGCAGCGTAAAGCTGGGTAGCAATCTGGATAGCCACTTGGGAGTGCTGCATTTGCTGCCGAGATCCGCCAGGAATATGTTAGCAAAATTCTCGGGTATGATTCTGTATAGCACAGACAAAAATACCGTAAGAACACGAATAATCGGATCCCATGCTAGGACGTTGGACTTGCCTGCCCTGGTAAGGTCTGGGGTTTCCGTTTTCCTTTAATTGTCCAGGAAACAGTACTTTTAGCGCGTTTGCCTCCTTTTTATAGAGGAGGAAATTTTGGACTACATAGCACATAGTCCAATTATTCGAGTTCTTACAGTCACTTATTAAACCCGCCCCTCCTTCCTAATTATCTTACACTGCATTGCCTAGACCAATCATCAGTGGTACCGGTTACTATGTGTTCGAATTTGAGCAGTCCTTTGAGAATTGTCAAAGAAGTTATATTGTATATAGAGAAGACGAACTAGAAGAAGAAAAGATGAACGAAATAAAGTACAGAGAAAGCAAACAGCAACCGGGAGTCCTTCTACAGGCTGTACTGGTATATGCAGGACTGTCTACGTCATTCCTGTCATCAACCTCAGTGACCCCATACTTCAAATCTGCGCTTCGCTCTCACAAGACATTTTTCAGCATATTTCCTAACACTATGTTAGGTTTGGTGTTGCCAAGAAATTTCTTGATTCAGTCAACTTGGGCTGTGTTCATTTGAGCGCTCTCATATAGAAACCACAAATCCCTGGACGACTCTAGCACTATGGCAAGCCAATACCAATATCTCCTCAAATCCTTGTTCAAGCCTTTAGACAATCATGGAGTAAATACCTTTACTAGAGCTTCTAAGCCTACGGACCACAGCTGCAGACTTAGAACAATTTAAAGTTGGCCACGTTTGAAGTTAGTTGGGGCATTTATTTGTGGAATGATACCCGGAACCCTGTTACAGAATCCCTGGTGCGCCCACGTTAAAGAGCAGAAATAAGGTGCTGATAGACCCGTTTCCTTCCCGGCGTCCGTTTGCAGGGTTATGACAGATGTGATTTCTCTAGTGGCCATCGTCAGCGAGACTAACTAAACAGCTATCGGTAATACCGGTGAGGTCTCCCCTCGACTAGCGTGCTATTTCAGAAAGTATTGAATGGCTGCAAGGAGAATGCTGAAGTCCTTTTCCAAGCACATTATTCTATTTCTCAATTTGACCGAGAACCGGCACTTCCTGTGACAAACAATCTAAGGTGAGAAAATCAGAAAATACTTCCTCGATACTATCGTGGTGTGTTGGCCATCCTTACTCAGTTGTCCCTTTTCTTTCCGGAACCGAACACGCGTGCTAAATACAAATAATGTATAGTAAATAAAGCGGGCGGTGTGATGAGGAATGCCCACGTAGTACACCGCGAGTCCGTTCACCTACCTCACCGTGTCAATTTATTTCGAGATATCAATATAATTGGGAACAGCAAGGCCAGTAGAATTTCTAGACTCTCCCCTTCATCAGACGTCAAGCGCGCCATTGGGTTTTCAGGAGTACCAGTCCACTTTAAGGGGCGGAATGTCACCTCTACCCAGAGGTGGAAGATATGCAGCTGGAATCTTCTACTTTTGAGATTCCGGTTAGTGCTATTCAACTGATAACATTTAAAACCCAAGGTGCGAGACTGCGAGATACAAGTACTGTACTAGCCGTAACGGGCATTCCACAGCCTACGTTAACCGACGATGCAATACTACCTGACACACAGGCGCTCCTGTCCAGAGGCCTTGGTAATGCAACAGCCTAGCCTAGCGCTTTTGTTAGTGAAAACATGAGTACAAGTACGATCTTAACGTAAATTTGATATACTACATAGCTAAAACCTGAAAATGACTCTCTAATCTTAGGAATAGGTCAGAAACTAGGCTACCTGTCCTTTGAGAAAGTGAGCGCTAACATAAGGGTGCTCCAGCCAGATCCCGCTCATGGCAAACACACCCCACCGCGCCCCCGTGAATGTTCCTCAATCTCAAACACTATTGCGAGTCTAAAGCTAACCAGTATTCCCCAGTTTTCAAACCGGTCTTAGGGCACGCAGGCCCCAGAGGGTTACCGCCAAGAAGAGTGGGCCTTGCGGGACTATCATTGAGAATCCGTCTAGATCCACGGTACCCAAAGCCCCCAGGCCTCAGCAAAGACTATGGGCTCTACCAGGAAACATTATCTTGATGAACCAGCACAGGACCGGCAGGTGACGGTAGGGCATTATCGCCTTTCTCCTTTGAACTATGACTATGGAAACCGGGTAGGGTCCTTAGGAATCTAAAGCGTGTTGCGTATACCTGCGGAGGACCATGGAGCTCTATAGAGAGCTATAAACTTTGACGAATTAGAATCAATGACGAGGTTGGATTAGCTTTAGAGTATATTATCAACAGATATGTATACGATTCCCGGGCCCCCGAAACCTGCCATCCCTCCCTTCGTACCTCTTTCTCTTGGTTATCCAAGGATGGCCGATATGTGAACGTTAGTTGATGTAAAATCAATGGTTAATTTGCGTACCTTCCTTCATAATAACAAATATATTGCACTTTATGATTTAAATCATGTTGAGGCAGAGGTTAGTCTACCAGAATAGCTCATGTGAGAGGTTACTAGTGAGTGAACATCAATAATTACCAATGGCAGTGAGCAGCTTTAGGCCTGCCGGGTCGCCATAAGGTCATAAGAGCATAGACTCCCCAGTCTGGCTTCTACGGTAGTCCTACTTTGGCGAGTTTTCAAGATGGGATATCCGGGCTGCCCTGCGAGGCCCTGCGCCGAAGACGCTATGACAACCTATAGTGGGGCCCACTATCTTCCGGTCCTTTAGTCGAAACACTGTAGCAAATTTCTCGGGAGGACCGGAAAGGACCATGACCTGTAGTCTTCTAGTTTATTTGCATTGTAGAACTTGGAAACATGCAAACCTCATTACTAAAGTTAACTGAATCAGCGTTCCCAAGCGTCCAGTCCGTCCGTCTTAGGACGGGACGGATGCCGGTTTCTGGAACTCTGCCCTGGACGAATGCCCGTCCTGTGGTCTGTCCTCACCTCTACCCGGGACGGCCGCCCGGGCCATATAGGGTCACACTTTCATGATCTATTACCAATATAGTAAGCCTCTGGTCACAACAAAACCGAAGTTCTATATTTAAATAAAAGTAACTTGGTACCTCCCCCTCCTGACCGCTATCGCGGTGGATGACTCCCTTGCACCCACCCCTTCTCCCTCACGCAGGTATAAGAAATAATCCATACACTGTGATTGAAAACTTCTTGAGCGCAACCGGAACCAATACTCCTTCCTCGTGCCTACCTTACTAGCCTCTCCTCTAAATTTTTAAGCATTATCACCACTTCTACAACATCCTTCTCCGAAACTAAACCAGCTTCTGCCATGATTCCATACACCCGATCACTTCTGCTACCTCATCCGCCATCTGGCTGTGATGACCCGCAAGCAGGTTTTTTCCACTAAATGCAACCCCAATTATCATAAGTAAGTTATTAAACTCTCGGTGGATATTTTAAATAATTGGGCTATGGGATACCAGACTTGCTGAATGCATGCTCTACCTCTGCTGGCATGGAAGCCAGTATTTCAAATAGGCTTGTTGTGGTGGATACTAGATGGATTACTTCTATATTTTCTTGAAATTTGAGCGTGTTCATTCACCTATTCTAGACTGTATAGTATCGTTTTAACAATGAATCTCCCTATGAAATAACCACTCGCAGTGTAGGATGACAATCGGTTACTCCAGTGGCTGCAAATACCAAGAGTGCTCTATAAACAACGCGCGAAGCATGCAGGTGATGGCTGGGCTGTGCGGAGGACGGCCGGAAGATTCCATTTGTATTAAGACTCCCCGGCCCGGGCGCAACCCCGAGGACGGCGGTCTTTATGAAGGACGGACGCCGTGCCCTGCGGTCTTCACCCCATTCTGCTGGGGACGCCCAGGACTACAAGCCCGTCAGGGTGTTGTAGGGCGTCGGGACGGTGGGGAGCACTGAACCGGTTTAGAGTAAGAGAACGCAGATAAAAACGAGGTTTTACTAGTATGTAGTAAATTTTCTGTGTCATGTGTTGCGGGTGGGGCAATTTCCTAATATACTAATAACTAATAACTAATCACTGGCATTTGTATTCCAACAGCCCTACTATCTCGTCCCTTTCAGCAGCCCTATCCTTCTTCCCAGAGCATATAAAAAAACTTAAAACCATAGCGTCCTCCAAGCCCCCCTGGACCACACTTCTTCCCGCTATGCAAACACCAACAAGTTTCCTTCTCCTTTCTTCTCTAGTCTATAAAAACCCACTCAATCCCTCCCATGCTCCTCAGCTCCTCACATCCAATTTACTGCAACCTCTCCCACTCTCACAACAGCCTTGCCTCCCTCCGTCTAACAATGATGGCTAATCACCCTACTAGGTCAACGAAACTGGTCACAAAAATAAAAAGCGCTTACCTACCTCCCTTCAAAATTTTGTTATTATACTGTATATATTGGATTACCTAATGCCCTACTTCGGTAGTTGACTGGTTTCACCTGACGCTCTAAAAACAAAAAAAATATGTAAATATTGTTAGCGGACGGTGAGACTCTTTCTTCTCCGGAATTCCCTCCTCCCCCTTCTAGGCTGTTGTGGGGGTGCGAGAGTGTGGCATGTGAATGAATGTTGGGGGTAGGAAGACAGATAAGGTATGTTGATCTCTCCCGATATTTATCTTAAGACTATTCGAGTTGATTACACAGCGCATGGAGGAAATTCTTCAATTCAGGGAATTAAAAACATCGGTGATTGCCTCTGCCGGAGTAGTTCTTTTCAACTGGAAATGCAATTTGGTAAGTTGGGGAGAATATATGAACACGCGTACAAACTCGATACTGACTCCTGTTCAGAAGCTTGCATGATTTTACTACTCATATACTATTGAAGTATTCTATGGCTGAGCCCGCGGCGCTGGTATTCCTAGAACAATCTCCTACTATCTATGGATCTTGTACCTGCTGAATTTGGTGAGTACAAGTTCGGGTCAAAGATAATAAAACAAAGGGATTAGGGAATAACTACTGATTAGGTATGGATTTAAATGATGTGGAATTTAGAGAATTGCCTCTACAGAGAATTTTTTATCATTCTCGACACTCTCGTTCTGTGTTCCTAAGTGTTCGGGGGTACTGCGGGGCCCTACGGGGGGACTGCTACGAGCTCTGGACAGGGCCTGATCACCATGTGCAGTCCATCCCGGGCAGTGAAAGTAGAGGATGGCCGTCTTTGGCTAGGATGGCGGCCCTACAGGGTGAAGCAGGGTAGGCAAGGGGGACGGCGGGGGATCACCAGGAACGGCGAGGCACTACCATGGACGGCTGGGGGCTTCCTGGGGGGGCGGGTTGGCTATGTGCAGTCGGTCCTGAGCGGTGAAAGTGGAGGACGCCCGTCTTTAGGCAGGATAGCGTGCTGTACAGAGGGAACCAGTGTTGGTACGGGGAACCGTGGGGGACCTCCGGGGACGGCCAGGAACTACCAGGAACTAATGGGGACTACTGGGGTTTCTGGAGGATAATGGGGGGCTGCAGGGGACAATGGGTGGCTGCGGGGGACTTGTGGGCTACCGGGAACAGTGAGGTACGGTACAACATATACCACGAGCAGCCTCAAAAATTGTTGAAACATTATGGCTAACAACCTGCTTTTGTTCATAGGATTCCAGGTGGTAGGACGGCAGTCCTCAGTGCTCCGTCCGGTCCTGCCGGCCCCGCGCGTAGTATGTCCCGGTACTGCAGAAAAGATAAGCTACAGGCTAAAGTCCGTCCCACCCTACCCCAAAGCTGGACTGGACGGTTGGGAACACTACTCTAGTTTATGTCTCTCTCAGTTTTCCTGAACTTTATCAATCAAAGACTCTAGCTTTTGCCCTTCATTTCCTATCGTTATTTTGTCTGTATATGTTTTTTTTTGTTTTTTTACCTAAACATAGTATCAACTATTTCTTATTCCTTCATCACTGTGGCAACCTAAAACTGTTTTGAGATCTAAAAGCCACGGGTGACCTGTGGGGTGATCCAACACATCAGCATATCCTGCAACACAAATATATCCGCCAGAATATACCAATATCCACCATTAAATTTTAGAGAGCGAGATACCATTTTCATACATCACATCTTAAGCTACCCGTTATAAACCGTAGGGTACCGGCAGTTAGGCTGGAAACGTAGGATATGGTTCAAACACAAGATCTGGACTGCTCTTCCCCTTTGCAAGTTGCAACCCAGAGTAGCTTCTGATGATTTCTCGGTGGAACATCTCCGCAACAAAGAAACAGACACTTCACTATAATTCTAGTTCTCCGGGACTTCCTACCACAGTCTCCTCAGCGTTGTGCTCAAATTCTTTCCCGGTGTGAGAAAACTGCTGGCATTGTAGCCCACAGAGTCACGGTGTCGCGGGGGGTCAGGTATTCGTGGCAATTCTAGCTCAGAACCGCGAGCCCATCCCTTGGGTTTCTGGCTGGAATCGAGCTAAATTTTTTTAAGGTGAGAACGGCATCGCGGTTTCTGCTCAGAGTTTTCCGGGCCCCAGGTGTATCTCAAACTTCACCATACCTTCCAAATCGCCGTACCGACAATGTCAGACCATGAGGCGGACTAAGAGGAATGTATCACAAGCAACGTACCGTTTAGTACTTTATTATCGGGGGTAAAAGGTTCCTCAGAAGTATAGCAATGCACTAGCCCATTTCTTTACGTGTTCTGAACGTGGGGTGAGTTAATCGACTGAAGGAGTGGGTTATGGCTATTCCGCAAAATCAGGTACCCGCAGGGTTGTCAGTTATACCGTCGTAACAGGATCACGTATGTTTTTCATTCTGAATACGGAAAAAATCGGCCAGTAAAGTATCCAAGTAGAGGAGCAAAGTCAGTTTCTTCGCTAGGTCTGCGAGCAAACGGAATTGAATACTTTGAAGGTGGAAATAGAGTGAGAGCTTAACTTATCATGGCACCTGACCTCGCTTGCGGGGTGATCGCGCTTCCGCGACAGGACAGCACTATGACGCAATTCGGTTGCTGGGTTGTCCTGAGCTGACCTCTTGGCATAAGTTTAACTTAACCCGCCTGCATTGGGAAACTTGGCATGCAATAACTTACCCATACTTTGTCCGACCCGACCCACCAACACCACTTCTGCCGGCAAACCAACAACCAACGGACTAATTGACCGGCTGAAAACATCACCAAACAAATACAGTGCGGCAATGCTTAGCACTGTAACTCGCTATCTCCCGCGTCCGTGTTTCCGCCCGCGTTCCAGCAAAAGCGCACGGCGATGTCTGACTAGCATCGCGCTACTTCACCAGGCTCTTCCGCCACCCATTATCAATGGCTCGCTCAAGCCGCCGAAGCCCGGAGGTTCTCCTCTTACGCATATCCTGCATTCGCAATCCACCGACTGACGGTTCCAAAACTAGGTTATAAGGACGCAAGCGCAGACATTGCCTATGCATTACACTCGCTAAACGACTCGAATATACGCGTGGTTACTCCAGAACCCAACCCAAACCCGACCACCGATACCGACTGGTCGTTCCCGGATACCCAACCGGGAATTCTAGCTGCTATAGCCGCTGGTGCGGACACGATCTGGGCAAATACCTCTCTGTTCGCTCATCATCCGCTCACCACTACCTCGCTCCCACCTTACACAAAATTAATCGCTAACCCGCCAAAAGTTGTTGACCTTGTTGACGACAAGGCCTTTACTAACAAGCTGCTACAACGTCAGGGATTCTCCATACCAAAGAGCTGGCTGCTAGAAGGCGACTCAAAGCGGTCAATCGAGCGGTTATCCCAGCTGATATACGACCTGCCATACCCCGTCGTCGTCAAACCTGTTCGTGGAAGGGGCAGCGAGGCGGTGAAATTGATAAACGGGTTTGTGTGCATGTTGGACACCCTCGATGAGTTTTTCGAGACCTTCGATGTTGTTCTCATAGAGGAGTTTTTGGAGGGGGAGGAAGGGACCGTGACTGTCATGCCGGATGGACAGGGGAAGTTTATCGCCTTGCCGATTGTGCAGCGATTCGATCAAGTTTCCGGGGTAATGCCGTGGAACGGGCACATTCCCGTCACTGAAAACTCCAGAGTATTGCCCACACGTAAGGAAGATTCCTGGCACCGAGCTGCCAAGGAAGAGTGCGAGAGGGCTGCAGAGCTGCTTAAGCTCACTACTATTACTAGGATCGATATTCGTAGGAAGGATGAGGATGGTGGAAAGTTCTATTTGTTCGACGTCAATCCTAAACCTGTACCCCCCCTACAAACTTGTCCATTCTTCTTACGGCCTGGTTTGAGCTAACACACCCAGAACCTCACCGGTGCCGGCCGCCCATGCCGTGATGACCAGGATAGTCTTTGCGCTATGGCTGCTAGGGAGTTTGGGTGGCAGTATCAAGCTCTCGTGAGGAAGTGTGCTGAGAATGCCTACCCTTTGGAGGAGGCTCGTACAATTGAGCCGCCTGAAGCGGTGGTTGGGAGTTTGGATAACTTTACGGTTTGGGAAAAGTGGAGAGGAAAGGAAAAGGTCCAGACCGCTGATGACAACGCTGTGGAGGCAAAAAAGGAGCTGTAAATGAACAAGGAATTAGATCAGGCCGGCCGATCGGATGTGATTTCCTTATAATGAAGTGCATCTCGGACCGAATACTATTATATTTCCCAGCTAGGAGAAAAGCTGACCAAAGGGAAAATGCAAATGTCATGCAATTTTCATCACCAACTCAAATAGTTCCATCACTTACAACTCAGAGAGAATTGTCGCTCGTATCCGTCAGCGCCCAACACGATAAACTAGTTACAGACTTCCGTACGCTAACTTACCGGAGAGTTTTCCAGACAGGTGGCCGTTCAATGTGCATCCTATTGGGTGACCTATCGCCCCGGTCCCTAGTGTTCCATCCCCGAAGGCATTGATACGGCGGGCAAGCGAGGTGGAGCTGGGGAAAGGGGAGTCAGAGTTTGTCTGCCGGCACCCACCAACAAAATCCCTCTCTCTTGTCATATGCACTCGGGCTGAAGGTCCACAATTCTTGTATTCAGGAAGCCACAGTAGTGGCACTAGGCCAGGACTATCTGCCCTACAGCCGCTCGTTTCACCACAGCGTCGCTTTCGATTCAGATGTTCCTCCATGCCATTTCAATCTGACTACTGCACCCTGACTTCTACTTCATGAGCTAGGCAATAGTCGTACGCCATAGGTTGGAAGAACCGGTCCTCCCCACAGAGCTGCGACCACGTATTACCTTTGCTTCCTCCCGTACGTGAAGAAGATAGATCCCTAGCGTGGAGGGACCATGCCACGGCGGCCGATGCAACACCAAGCATGCCAACACCCTCCCGCTCCCCTAGCTTCCGGAACATCAAAACAGCCCCCACGTTAACGCCGGTGCTGTTCTCGCCTTGTTAGTAGCATCGCAAAAAGAGAACGGACGCAAGATATCAGCAAAACAAAGGCCTATGATCCGCGAGATCCGCGAGTTTTTGTCGGTTCTAGCACCCCCGCAGAGGGGACCTACTAGCAACGGACGAGTCCACGACGTGATAGAGTAGTTTCACATAGCGGAGCGGCCTGTAAGCTCATGTCATGCGGCTGCAATGGTGGGTGGTCAATCCTAAACCTGATCCACTCCGGGAGTAGCCATACCGGTGGTGCGAGGGATGGCCCTCGGAGGCGAACGTATGCCTATAGCCGGCAATCCCATCTCCTCCATGATCTACTACTACTCCCGGTAAAAGTGAGATAAAACCCGTTGCCAGCGCACGTCCGTACTTTGACCGCCATCCCAAAGAGCGTTCCATAGTCACCGCGTTTGGCGTCCCCGCCCTCCTGAAGCAGATCGTAGGGGGATTAGAGAAACTTTAGTAAAAATGGCTTCTGGGCAGGTTGCGTGCTGAGTTTTTCTTTTGCCTTGTTTGCAGCAGCCGAGGCGATTGGCCAGGGGGTGCCTGGGTTAGAGAGGCTTTACTAGTGAGGTTCTCCCATTAGCTGTTTCTTTATTGCGAGGCTTGGGCGGTAAGCTATCCGCCCCTGCCATTACTCTGAGGGATAGATTGTACGCGAGATCAACAGGCCTCACTCTGTCTCGTCGCTCCCCTCGGGTGTCAGCAGTGATTCCGGGGGAGAAAAGCATCATCCGAGAGTGGTGAAACTAGATGGATAGGATCGTACAGTATGGCCGTGCCTAAACATGTTTGAACAGTCTATTCCTCGCATAAGAGTTCTCTATGTATTTGTAACTGTGAGGAAATATGCCGGCCGTGACGTAAGCTGCTAAAGTGCCATAGAAGCAAGTTCAAGGTGATTCTCACATGGGATGGAATGGCAACTTACCGGACTGGTCTTTGGGGCGGGGGGGTGCTGTACGATAGATTCTGGGTATCCGCAGCACGCGGAGGAGAAAAGACAAAGTTAAAACAGATCAGCAACGTACGATAAAGGTGATTGAGAAACCAAAAGAAAGCGATGCAGCGAATTTAAGTGGTTGAATTCCCCGGCCTCACCGCGGCTCACTCGTATTCTGCCGGGCAACTGTCACGGGGGAATATTAGGGGTGGGTATCGTACTCCCCTGCGCGGGCTTCGCTTAGTAGACGGGTAGTGGATCTTAGTAATAAGTTAAGGGATAACTTCGAATAACGGATAATACACTAGTGCGCAAATCCAAGGGTGAGAGGTACTTGTATAACCGAGGTTGATTGACGTTTTACCGCATCGCAAAAGTCCGCTGGCCCCAAAACGTCTCTAGAGCGCAGGGATGGCTGTAAGGCATGATATTAGGACACTCTGGCATTATCAGTATTCGTCTTCCCGCCAACCGTCCGAACACTTTGTAAATAGTAATCTGGCCAGCCTTCAATGCTTCATTCTATCCTATCCTAGAGAAAGAAAGAAAAAAGAAAAAAGAAATTGGCCGGGAAAGACCGTTAGAGAGTGCATTAGGCCGTTAGGAAACAATTTTGAGGCGAGGGAGCTTCCACCAACCGAACTGTATTATATTACTTGTTGCGAATACACCAGGCCCGAACAAACACCCAACTTCCCCCCACTCGAGTACAGATGCTTCCCCACACTCTATAGGATTTTATGGGACATTCTCGCTTCTCTAATTGCGGTACTCGCAATGCTTCCTAGTTGTGGGGTGCACTCATCTGGAGTAGGAGATGCATTTATCCAGGGGGGGGGAAGGGCACGAATATGATACCATTTGGATACCGAGGGTTTTCGCGCCGGCACATGCACAACATGTTCTTCCCACTGTCGGAAAAAGATAAGGCGGAGCGAGACTCGTAAAACATCCCTCGTGGGGTCCTCCCAGTCGGTTTTTCTCTCTCTGTTATCCAAGTGTTTTACTAACCCTAGCCCTGCCCTGCACTGCCGTGGAGCCAGTACCGTAGTCTGGCACCAAACCCCCGGCCGCGTAACCCCGCCACCCGGAGCGACAACAGGGCCGCATAACCCACTCGTAATGTAGGGACTGGTATCTTTGCGGCTCGGAGTAACTCAGCCAACCAGGGAACTTACCTGCTAACCCGAATTTGTGGACCGGGGGTACCGCGGCACACCAACCAACCTAAAAGCCCGACCACATCAGGGCATGTGTGCAATTTATCATTGTGTACGGCATAAATCCCATAGAGTCTTGGGAATGTAATGGCTTCTGTTCCGAATTTCGGATGAAAACTCTAGTAGGGAGAGGGTATCGTACTGATGGAAAGTTTTGGTATAAGCGGTGATACATGACTAGGTATCTCTTCCCGCATAGTGTCTCAGTAGAGAAGGTTTATGGGGGGGTGGCAGTTTGCAGAACATCCTCAGCGAGGGGCGCTGGATAAATCGAAAGATTATATACGTCACGGGGGTTTGCGTCGGTGGGGAGTTCGGGGGGGTGTCCTGCCCTTAGTCATGAAGCCATTTGGAAGCAAAGGAAAGGGATGTTTCTGGCCTCTTTTACATAAAGCGGTTTGCGTGCAATGGTTGAATCAAGCACATGGCCTCTTGTCTAGTCTAATACCGGTGGAGATCTTGCAGTCTGAATTTTAATCCTAAAGCTAATCCGAGGTTGGGCTGGCGTGCATCGGGGCGGGGATTACCGATAGAACCCGAGTTTGCAAAAAAAATCAATCCCAGTGAGTATGCTCATGTCGGTATCCGATATCCGGGGTAGTGGATGGTACAACTGACCGCCCCCTGCTAAGGAAACAAGAAAGGAAGATGAGTAATCTACGTGGGGATAGGTCTACACGGCTACCTCACTCGCTTCTGGCTCAGAGTGCCTGTTATTTTTTCGATAGGAGTCTACAACCCCCAAAGTACTGGAGGAAACAGCCGAAGGTGTAACAGAAGGAGCAAGGGTGTTCAACACAGGGATCGATTACTAATCCGAGATGAAGGAGCAATGCTGAATGAGTAGGAATACACTGTAGTGTCGGGAACGGGGGTTGATAGTGTTAGGCCCTTCTTCTGGGTGGCTGCAAAATTTGCCCGCGGCTCGGTTTTAATGGCCCCTACATATAGCAATAGTAATTCCCTCCGGGGCGCTGTGATCACGAGACTGTTATCCCACAATGTCGCGTAAGAACCGATAATAAAGTTGAGTGCCGTCTGGGTATGCATACCGTAAGTCTTCGGAAGGGTGTAGGGACAAGAGAGGTCGCCAGAAAGTCGGCTTGAAAGATGCGCACAGCTGCTCATGTAAGGTCTCAGCGGTGCGGAAGTCGCCTATGTAGAGGAAGGTTTGTTGAGTAGAGTGGCTTGCATTGCATTCTCGTAGTTTGCTATGTCGATCCAGGATTCCAAAAAAATTCTAGGACAATTAAAAGGTAGTTTTTTTCCCCGGAGATCCGGTCTGTGAAATAGTCTGCGTTTCCCCTTGGCCTGTTGTGAATTTCGGTGAAGAAGTGAGAGATTTGCCAGCGGGCAGCAGCAAGACTCGTAGCAAGGGCTTGGCAGGAATGGCATTGGAAATCATCGGATTACCGGGAAAACAGCGCACGATGGGGTATAACTGGTTATTCATGCCCAACACTCGCGTAATTTCCTTTTTCCGCCTCACTTCCAGCACTCGCACTGTGCGACCAACTCCTGCAATACACATCCCCTGGTTCCAGTGCCAGCGCCCCCCGTCTTCAGCTTTCTTCTCTCCCTCGGAGGGCGGACTGGCTATCGGTGACACATTAGGTGACTATTTATTTCAGGGTAGGGGGTGGTGGAGTTGGAGTGCGTGTTGCCATTGGGAGACCACTCTTTTCAGGTTCAAGCTCCCCATCCTTCTACGCCCGCCTGCACTCCTGAACTTTTACTTCTTTATCCATTAGCTGCGTTAGCGTTTTGCTTTAAGTTTCATCAATAATGGCGAACTGGGCCGGGCCTTTCTAATCGCCGGCAGCGTGTTCCATCAAAGTATCTCCCGACCTAGGCTTTTACATCCACCCCTACGAGAAAGCTAAGGATTCTAACCAATCTGGGCTTGCAAGCTTCTCAGCTAATAGAGGAAGCCCCCGTGGTTGCAATTGGCCGATATGTTACTCCTGCCTATAGCCCCTTACCAGGATATCGCTTCTATGAAATAAATTTACTGGATCACGGATTTTGTCGACCACGCGAGGTCAACAGGTGCTAAGACCATCAGGGTGCCGGGTTCAACAGGTCTTCCGTCCGTCCGCATGGGGAGTCGATGGAGAGTCTACCTGGTAGCTTTCCCGCAAGGGAGTAAAGGAAGCGGGTTTGTTTCTATTCATTTCTCTCCTAGTTGTTTGGTGTTTTACTTTTAGATTGTCCCGCAGTTGGGACTAGTGGTTCAGGGAGTTAGATGACATAGTTGCCTATAGGAGGAATTAAATTATAGTATACAGATCCAAAATAAACCAAATCTTCCGATGTGTGTGGGCTTCGCTGGGTTGTATCCCGGACCTCATTCCCTGGGGCTGGATCGGGTTGAGGAATGCCCAACCCGAGGGACCAAAATCACTAGACAACATAGTCAGCTCAACTTGGTAGTTTATGGGGTGCTTTCTTGCGGGATCATTTCTACCACTTTGCGAACGATAGCCCGAGCCGGTGCCGATGAAATTCTATTTTTGAGGAAGAGAAAGGTGGGGAAATTGTCCACCTCGACTGATTTTAAGAGAGACACTGACCTTTTACAGCATTAGTGGTCTTGGGCTATCGCTTGTTCGGAATACTCCTAGGGGTGAACACCAAACAATGGGCCCACAACTGTTGGATTTTCTACCCGGCGCGCGCCCAGGAGATATATGGTTATATGGCACGTGTTTTTGCCATGTGCGGTGAGTAGGCACAGAGCAGTAGTTTTCTGCCTCTGCACCTTAGGCCAGTGGGAATAGGATATGGTTCTGATGACAACGGTTGGAATGGGGCATCATGTATTGGATATTTGCTCCGGTTTTCTTTCTTCGGCACCATGCTTTATGAATCTGGTGGTTGGTTTGAGGCATGAAGTATCATGAGATACCCGGATAATTCTGGATTGTTGGAGGAACATGGGGAATAATTATTTGTCAAGGCAGTATGTTTCACTAGAGTTTGTAGAGTTTCTTCTGGTTTTTGGAATAGCTGTTTGGACAAACGTATCTCTAGGTGTATCCCTAGCAAGCATCCCCATTGATAGTCTAGTTCACCCCACGCTCAATTGTCTTTGGCCCGCTTTGTCCATGCTCTCACCGCTTCATCTTTTAGCCCCTGCAGTACGCTTCGTCATTAATAAACCTCCTGTGTCGCTCGAGAAATCTAACATCTTTCACTGCGCAATCACCCAAGGCACCCGGGTCGGAAATAGAAGGATCAATAGATGATTCGAAACCGGTTCTCATGCTGTCCAATTGATCGACCACCAGCTGATGCTGAACGGTACTCAGAGGTGAAGATGCACAGATGCTGTGGAGTGTAGTAGAAAGCCAAGGAACTATCATGAGAATGATGGATCATGC
The DNA here is from genome assembly GCA_900010015.1 of Tuber aestivum. Classification (NCBI taxonomy): domain Eukaryota; kingdom Fungi; phylum Ascomycota; class Pezizomycetes; order Pezizales; family Tuberaceae; genus Tuber; species Tuber aestivum. The sequence goes on along the minus strand of LN891004.1, from coordinate 484,518 downwards.
GCGGGTCTAAGTGTGTTACCGATGGAAAGCAATAGGGATTAGGAGCGATCACCGCACGCCTTTTCTGTTATGAGAGACCATAGAGAATGACCTTTTCATTACTTTTCATTGTTTTGTGATGGAATCTTATGGAATACGAGGGTCTTGCGTCGCTAACAAGAGGTAGTGTTAGGGCGTGGTATATTTAGGTATAAATGCTCTCTCATCTTTTTCAGAACGATCGAACAAAGTTACAACCACATTTATCATTATTATCCCACCACCCAAACGGATCACCCCATCCTGCCCGTCCCTGTCCACCTCGATCACTTGACATCACTAAGACTATACCTATAAGCCTTCCCTCTGATTTCGGCAGTCTTTCCTCAAGCCGGTCATCCATCCTGTGAGCCTCAACCTCACTTCTGGGATTTTCTGCTTTATGGATGTGGCGGCGGTGATACCCCAGCTCTGATCACATGGAGGTCCATGGATTGAATTAGAAGCTTCGATCACCACCGGATGCGTGCACACATAGAAATTGCGGGAAGGGAAGAAAAACATCTCGGCTCCCAATAGAACGTTAACAATTGCAAACGATATCCCGCAAGTATTCAATCTAGAATATAGTGAATTGACGAGGACTAAAAATTCAATTATATCTTTGGTAGATACAGGCGGTGTATTTGATGTTCACCAAAAGGCGCTAGGCCCCACGGCACCAAAAAGGAGGTCAGGGGATGGTGCTGCAGATTGAACGACGTGGGTGCAGGACAAGATCGAATTCCCTTTACTCATTCCCGAGTTATCAGTTAAGTCACACCAATCCTCGCCGCTCTCGTTTTTCATCTGGAGTCCAAATAACATACTATCTCATGTGTAACTCTCTTTAGTACCCCCCTGTCTACCTCAGACCATCTCACATGCCGACCCAACGTCCTTGGTGGGTCAGCCTGGGCTATGGTTCGTTGGTTGGGTGGGATCGAGAATTACTTAGGATTGGGACCGGTCCGATCCGGTCATTTTCGACCAGGGTTAACCCATCGGAAGGCTTGGGCTAAGGTTCCAGACTCCAACTCCCTTGCTCGAGAACTCCACCCCTGACCTACCGTGATTATTTTTCATAATATAGAGCTAGCTATCTGGGCGAGTGTGTTCCGGCACCGGGGGTCTTCACCCCGGTTATCGGTCCATCACATCAACTTCGTGCACCATTCCAGATTCCACGTCTTAAGAGTCCGACCCAGGACGTGTTATTATTGCAGTCGTGAGGTCGGAAACCCGCTTTATCATGCCAGCTCACGCCCGACCCGGTACACCTTTTGACATACTTTGACATACTCTACCCTTGAATTGGGACCTGTTCCTAGATATGATGGTGTACGGCGCTAAGCGTCATAAATTATTCTTCAGAAAGAGCAAGAAGCAAACTTGACCCCACTCTTAGCCACTTGAATCCCCTAAATCTTATCATAAATGCTTACCTGACTAGCTCTTGTTCGGCAGGCCTTCTAGTGGGTCAACTACACTCGAATATGAGCGGGCCGATCCGACGTAAACCCAATAAATGCTCCATTCGACCCAATCCAGCCGACAAATTATATCCCCGGTCCGCATGCAAAACTAGCCGAGGGAGACACGGGGGTATTCAAAGGAGTTAGATGGGGGTACCCTGTTATTACAGGCCCTTGATAAAACGAGAGATTAATGTGGCTTAATTGGCAACTCAGGAATGGGTGGAGGGAATTCGACCTCATTCCCCGCCGGTATTGTTCATCCTATAGCACTCTCCCACCAACCCTCCCGCGCCCCACCCACCACCCCAGCCTCCATAGCCTTTCAGATCGAGTGTGGGCCTACTCCATACATTTTGATCCGATTGCCACTCATAGATAAGATAAGCGTGTGTTAAGTTTGTTGACAGATTTTCAGCGCAGTGGGACTCAGGACACCTGCATGAACATCTTATACGCACCCTATATCTGCCAAGCATATAATTAAAAATTTAGTACCCGCAAGTCCTCCAAATAAGACACTATGGAACTTATGAAACGTTCGCCATAACTAACTTTTCATTAGGAGACTTCGGCGGGCCCATAACCATTACAGTAGGCCGGGTCCCTTGCTCCTTTCCCCGGTTTTATGGTGGGGGCGCATTAGGCGGTAACATGATAAAAGCTTCCGGTCAAACTCGTGTACCCCATTGTACCATGAGTCCAGAGTATCCTACTCACCATCAGACCTGTGGGGCTGCAAACCAGGAAGTGAGCTAGGGTCTTGCAGGATGGATGGCAGACTGGATGGAACACTGGCGGTGTCAGAGGGAAAGCTCATAGCTATCATATGGTTAATCTATTATTAGAGGGTTTGAGAGCCGATTATAAACCCATTTATTTCCCTGCCGTACATTTTAATTGAGAAGTGAAAGAAAGTTGGACTCTTAGGGTAGAGCGCTGCTCGTAAGTGAGGGAGGTTTGTCGTGGATCCTCCGCAGGATGTTCAACAATGGAAATATTAGAAAAGAGTGGTAGCTCAAACCAGTAAAACCGTAAAAGGGATTTAGTGTCCCTCCCCCCCAAAAAAAATACCCCGACCTACCACAACTTAAACTAGTTTACGACAGTTCTATTCCTCACGAATAGAGTTTATAATTCCGTGGGCTGGAACCATAGTTCTTAAGCGGCAACAGACAGTAGTGGTCCGAGTGGAGAACAGTGTTCTGGCTGGGCGATTGATTTATCGGGACTAGTGCTGAGAATTCTGAACTTAACTCAACCCACCGAGGAACCCACCCGTACTCGTGCCAAGGTTGCAGCTAGGGCGCTGCAACCCCCGAAAATTCGCTGGCTCAGTTTTCGGGGGCACTCATCCTGAGTGCCCGACAGCTCAACGTCAATTTGCAGCTCAATGTCAATTTGTGGCTCAATACAATTTTGTGGCTCAACATCACTTTGTGGCTCAATACAATTTTGTGGC
>LN891004.1:462619-480752 GCA_900010015.1 Tuber aestivum | reverse complement strand
GATTACGCAGACACTGGCAAGGCCAGCAGTCAAAAACAGAGCGACCAGGAGCGAACCGAAAGCTGTCAGAAGACCAGGAACTGGCTGTTTGTCAATACATGGACCGCTTAGATGCTATTGGTACTAGTGCACGTTTGCAGATGGTCACTGGTTGTACGAATGCCATTCTTCAAAATGCTTACACGGGCCACTCCCTTCACCAACCGTTAGCGAGCATTGGAGCAGACGATTTCTGAGCTTCCATCCAGAATACTTTATTCGAAAACAGCGTACACTTGATATCGATCGGAAAAATGCACACCATCCTGATAACATACGAGAATGGTTTGAGAAGTACAATAGAGTCATTCAGAAATACGCGATTCTACTGGGTGATACTTACAACTTTGATGAGACTGGCTTCCGTATCGGAATTGGTCGGGACCAGTGGATTATCACAAGAGATCCGGATCGGCAATCGTATATGGCGAGCTCTACGAACTGTGAACTTGTGACGGTTTGTGAAACCATCAGTGGTAGTGGTATTGTTTTACCACCAATGATCATTGTTCCTGGTATCATTCATCAGGAACCATGGTATACTACAACTTCCATACCTGATGACTACCTAGTTGGAACCTCAGACACTGGATACAATAACGATAATCTTACGATAGAATGGTTGCAACACTTTGATCGATTTTCTGCAACACACCTGACCGGTACCCATCGACTTCTCATTCTTGATGGCTTTGGGTCACATTGTACTCGGCAGTTTCTCGACTACTGTGACCAACATCAGATTATTGTCTTCTGTCTTCCACCACACACGAGCCATCTCCTACAACCATTAGATGTGGTTGTATTTCAGCCATATAAGCATTACCATGCTGAGGCAGTAGAAGTAGCAACTCGGTCTGGTTGTGGAGATTTTGATAAATGCGAAGTTTTGGACAAAATTCACTCCATTCGAGAGCAAACATTCAAATCATCAACCATCCTATCCGCATTTCGTTCCTCTGGTCTCATTCCCTAGAACCCCGAACTTGTAATCTGCAAGTTACGTGAAGCCCCGATTTCTACCCGACAACCAACTATTGAACCACCAGCAAATAAATCATCCTCTGATATTCCTCTGACGATTACGAGTCTAAAGCGTGCTGGAGATGATCTACAAATGGACGCCGGTGATTTATCGCCCACCTTTCGGCGTAAGTTGAAGGAAGTTCTCCAGGGTGGATTAGTCCAAGCACAATCTGGTGCTTTGGCAATGAAACACTTGGAAGATACACAGGCTGTGGAGCAGGCTAGAAATGCCCGGCGTAGAGCACAAAGTCAAAGACAAGTACAAAAAGGAGGTGTCCTGTATGCTTCTGAAGCACGACAAATGGTAAAAAGAAGAGAGGATGCGGAGGTTGAGAAAGCAGAAATGCAATTACGTCGTGCACAAAATGCTAAAAAGCGGGCTCAGAAAGCTGAGCATAAGGTATTTCTAACTGCGTTGAAGGCAGAGGTGAAGCAGAGAAATCTGGATCGAACTTATAAAAAAAAGGTGTCTAAGATGATAATTCTAGGTATTAAACGTCAAGTGAGACTGGGAAAAATCAATGTGAAATAGAATATCATGTATATAAAAATTATAATAAAACTTATATTATACTCTATTAAAATACACATAACCTTAATTTAATCTTGAAGCTAGAAGTAAGTACTACCAGTGAAATTGTGTTGAGTCACAAATTAAGGTTAAGCCACAAAGTGACATTAAGCCACAGTGTGACTTGAGCTACAAAATTGTATTGAGCCACAAATTGACGTTGAGCTGCAAATTGACGTTGAGCTGTCGGGCACTCAGGATGAGTGCCCCCGAAAACTGAGCCAGCGAATTTTCGGGGGTTGCAGCGCCCTAGCTGCAACCTTGGCACGAGTACCCAACGAGGCCCCAACACATCGGAAGCCTTAGTCCGGTAGGAATGCATTTTCTATAATTCTCGGCGCATATTGTAAGGACGGTATCGACAAGTTCACCCTGGATTAGAACAATTACTGTGGGTAGGAGGATCCAGCGGGCAGATAAAAAAAACCCCCCAAGAAAAACAAGAACAAAACTAAATTCAACACCTATAGGGAGACTACCGCCGAATTGAATTTATGTTTCAAACAGCGGCTCCCAATCGAAAAAGGCCAGCTTCCAATAGTAACCTACGCTACAGCATTTGAGTATCATACTCTTACCTAAAAATAGTCGGTCCTTGATTGTGTGTGCGACTGGGAGCTCTCCTGCTGGTGCCTTTCGACCGAGACAGCAGACTCCAGAGAATACCGATACCGGTGCATTTGGGTGATAGGAGCGTTATTTACGGCGTTTTACCCCACGAGGCGGGTTGTCCCAACACAACTTGTGAAGCACCGTGTTCATCGTGCTCGGTAGGAGAGATTTTTGTTCGTATTTTCATGTCTATGAGCCCTATCCTAATCCTCCTGCATGGCAGGGCAAAAGCGAGGTCGGGAGAATTGGGCTTGACAAATCTGTGACGCGATATCACCCATGCAGGAGAAACGAGATAGAGTGGTACTCATTGCATTGGACCTGATATTACCCATGACTGGACCGTCCCGAGAACGGGGATGCGGCACAGCACCATTCTGCACCATCAGACTCACCAAAGAGTACCCGAATCTTTGGTACTCCCCTGATAATAATACCATACCCCCCCCCCCCCCTTCCGGCTGGATCTAACGAAGATCACTTTAGAGTCTGTTCGCACTCTCTGGGCGCTTCTGCGTCTATCTTACACAATGTTGAAAACATGAGCATGATTTCATATACGAGCCATAAGCACTCATGTGCATATGTAAGTGCTTACACATCTTTCATGTCCTTGTTGTGCGTTGCTCCCTGAACTTTGTTTTCTCATGTTATTTTTCTTCTCTTACCTGACCAACCAACACACCCAATTCCTTCTGTCCCTCGCTTGCTGTTTCCTCTACTCTACACAGTCAACAAACCTACCACCTTCTTTTCTTTCTCTTGACTCCACTCTCTGTATACAAGCAAAATACTTTTCTCTCCTTGAGCACTTACTCGCTTCGGTTCCGTAAAACCCTCATCAATTCAACCACAATTTCCAACACACAACGCTGAAATTGGCCGAGCGATATTTCATGACCCGATATTCTTGTCTAATCAGAGAGAACACGACTCCGGACGGTGTATCGTGCAGCTAATACCGCCAGTTTCTTATCCCAGGGCCACATGCATAGCGGCTCTCATATGCACCCTACCTGTCCACCGCTTGCTCCGGGCAACACCCGCCCGGCCACATTTCTCACTCCCAGAGCCGCCTGGACCTGATCAAGTACCCAGGAGGGTGAACATTTCAAGCGCACGATTTAAAAACACCTTTCCCCGTCATGCACGCCAGCTGTACTCCAACTAACCATCTAGTGAAGAAACGCGAAAGAAAAGCCACAACTATGGCGCTAGGGAACTTTGCTCCAGTAAATTCCCTGGATGGAGAAGGGTAGGGGGAACACGGATGAAAGAAAGTGTTGACCAAGTTTAATGGTTTTTGGGAAGCAGGAATGATAATAATCTATTCCATGCTCCTGGGTCAGGGATGGCCCCATCCTTCTTCAATACTAGCGGGGAGCGAGGTCCTACTCGTATCATTTGCTCATAAAACAGTGGGTTGATTTCCGCATGACCTGGTGCCTCGAATTCTTTTTTTCGGCACTATGGCGGTTTTTATTGTGCTGGTCCCTACGAAACACGGCTGAGGTATGATAAGAGCTCTTCTCCGGATAGATGGATGGATGAAGTGGTGTTGGAAAGAGGAAAGATATTGGGAAGAGTCATCACATTTATTGTCCTGAATGCTACAAGAATAGTATCTTTACAAAGACTCCTATGGGGGACTGGAGTTTTACCAACAATTTAACGAGTAGACTTAATACTAACACTCCCATATCCACCCCGACCCGTCACTCACTCCTATCCAGGGCCTAAAGCATCACCAATACCACATTTCTCCCCCTCCAAAGACCCCCGAAACATCAGTCAATTATGGCGAACGCTGTTCCACTCTTGAATAATTGGTCCTGCCCCTGTAAGTGCCCAGGAAAGTGTAAGAAGTAATGTAAACACTCACGCGGGCACCGTGGCGGTTTGTCTGTTATTTTTTCTTGCGGGCAGTAGCGGATGTATGGTATCATATCTTGGATAATCCTGGCTTTTCAAGTTCATTGGGTTAGACCAGACTGCCACTCCACGCATCTTTGTTAGGACTTCCCGAGTCAAGTCCCCCATATAGCCCTAACCCACCAGCCGCCGCGACGAAGATCATCCCGACCAGCCGACCCGACGAATAGTTATAGCTACCGCGGGAAAGATGCACTTGTGTGGTGAAGTAGTCGTACGGTTACATTGGTAAAGTTCTCACAACCTCTCCCGTACCTCAAGAGCTAAAATTATCAGCAGCAAGACAAGGGCAGGAGCTTTCTGGTTTGACCGTTTTCGGATATGTCACGGGGGGGGGGGGGGTATTTAACGTAGTCTAGCATCACAACTTATTTTACAGAAATGGCAAAGCGTTTCCAAGGGCTTGGGTTCCCCGGAAGTGTGTGAGAACTTTTACGAATGTAGCTCTGTGTGATACAGGCCCTCATATAGTGGTATCCCCCTCTTAAACGCCTGTTCTAAAATTGACATAGACTTCCATCAACTCACCGCCCTCAGTACATGAATAATTCCCATCCCATCACGGAAACGAACGCGGAGGATCTCTGAAGAGGACGAGTTCTACCTCTCTTGCGGTGGTAAGCACGTGTGCCTCGCGTGAGGTAGTACGTGGAGTGGTGACTGGAAACAGCTCGAATATCCAATGGAAGGGAATCACTAGGAACCTCGCACTCGACTATCACCACTCGATTGACCTAGCCTACTTCTTCCACGCGGGGTGCATAATGCCTATGAGGAAAATTAGGTAAGGTAAACTTCCGGCGAATTTCCCGTTTGAATAACTACGGACAGCAGCGTACAATATCGAGAAGAGCGCATATATATACACATGAACAGACAAATATTTCGTGGGGAAATTTGATCAAGCGGGAGATGTTGGCAAAACATGCATCAGACACAACAGAAATAAGATCAGTCATACTTGTACAGGTAGGATTCCCTGGGGGGTCACGTCCAAACTAACCACCAATTCAGTTGTTACCTCTCCGACGCCACGTGATAGAGGTGCACTCATTCCTGAATATCATACTCCCCCAATGACTCCCACCGCCTCTGAGCAGGCGTGAATATCTTCATTGGGCGGTATATCATGCGCGCAGAATGAAAGCGATTCTGGTCTAGTTAGTATCTTCACTTTTGTATCCGTGGGAGACCCCCGAGGAGATTGGCTTTAAGATTTCAAGGACCTGGAGTGTTGGTAGTGTGATGTACGTTGCTGCGGAAGCACGTATAGTGACCCAAGGCTGCTGTGCTAGCATCGGAGGGGAGAGTGGAGGGGGGCGTAAAGGGGTAGGGTGGGTATCGGAGGTTTGGGAAGGGAGTTGGAGCGGGTATGGAGATTCTTATTCGGGGAAGCATTGTATACAGTCATTTTACCATTGGAGGACCCTCGATCCGTCTAGGAAGGCCATGGCTGGTGGCTCGGAAGGCTTGGTTGGCGGGGGCAGGCGATTGGGCGTTGTTGGGTGGCGGCCCAAGGTGGGTCGTCCGTAGGAATGTGGCCCCCATCTGGGCTGATCTAAGTTGGCTAGTGATTTAGGTTCTTGATTTGTCGTCTATTCTCTCTAGGGTTGGGAATTGCTTGCCCTAGTTATCTTAGACTGGCATTTCAGGTGTTCTTGGGGATTGGGTAGATTTTGTTGCTCCTTCTATTTTGTATCTCCAGGGTATCCGAAAAATTCCACCCGCGACAGCATGAAACGCCTTAGTGCTCTTGCAGCAACCTCACCACGTTTTTATACATCCGCAGCTGAGCCCACTCAAGTGGCGTTCTCCCCCCGTTATCTGGAAGGCAAGGATTAATGCCTTTTGCTCCCAGGAGGATCTTCACCACACCCCCGTGGCCGCTCTGCGCCGCGCGAGAAAGCGGTGTTTGGCCAAAGATGTCTGTTGAGTTCGGGTCGGCGTTCTGCTGTTTTAGCAACAGCTTCACAATCGGCTCGTTTCCAGTGCTGGCACCCCAATGAAGGGATGTTCTCCCTTTAGCATCTCTCTGGTTTGGGTCGACACCACCCGCTCCTAGAAGCTGCTCCGCAACGTCTCTTTGATTGCGGGCGACGGCGATGATGAGCGGTGTTGCGCTGTTGTCGTCTAGCGCGTTGCGGTCGACATCACCCCTTTCTAGGAGTAGCTTTACGATAGCCTCATGTCCATACCGGGCAGCGAGTGCGAGCGGTGTTTGGCAATATTTGTTGACCGAGTCGGGCTTGATATCTCCTCGTTCAAGCAGGAGTTTTACGGCGGCCCTATCCCCGTGTTTGGCGGCCCAATGCAGGGGTGTGTAATCTTCGGGTATGTTAGGGTTTACCTTTTTATTGTGGAGAAGAAGTTTTGTAATGACCCTATGGCCACTGTTGAGGGCCAAGTATAGTGGTGTCATTTTACGAATACCGTCTTCTCTGTTCGGATCTACCTCCGCATTTTCCAGAAGGAGCATGACTATACGCTCCTGCCGACATCTAAGGGCCCAAAAGAGCGGGGTTCGACCCCGATTGCACTCCGCGTTAGGGTCTACACTGTCTTGTGCAAGGAGTAATTGAACGATGCGCTCGTGTCCTCTCTCAGCCGCCCAAGATAGCGGTGTTCTGCGAAATAGGGTGTCCGCTAAATCCGGTTTTATGGGGCCCATCTGGAGGAGCAAATTCACAACCCCTTCGTTCCCGTATCTTGAAGCCCAGACGAGTGGCGTGCTGCCGTAGGAGTCGGTCCCATTCAGTTCCTCTTTCGTGAATTGGCCGCATAGCCAACGGCCGGCGAAATCATGAAGTCCAAGGACCGCTACATAGTGCAGGGCAGTGAAATTGGTACCATAGCTCGTTGGGGCGGAGAGCTCCGGCCAGACTCCCTTCTCTCTCAACAGATCTACATAGCATCCAGCTGACTCTCGATAACAGGTGAGAAGTTTGAGGGCGAGGGATTGAACAGATGTAGTAGCCTGCCGCCGGGCATGGGTTACCCAGTACGATGAAGCATATTGGCCCAACAGGGGATCTCCAGGTTTGCGCTTGCTGTACCCAGAGTTCGAATTCAGATAGGTTAGACAGACCCCCGCAATTTTCGAGTGTGGCCTATCAAACATGGCAAGGTGATTGCAAAGGTAGCTTCGTAAAGTGAAATGTCTCAACCGGAGGGTTGACGCCTTCTCATCGAGCGTGAGAAGTCCTTGGCAATATCCCAACACCAAGCTAGTCAAGCAATTCACCTTAGGGTAAAACCCCCTAGTTTCCAACTCGCTCTGTAAGACATGATGCAGTTCCTGCACTTTTAGAGGGCGCTCGGAGTGCGATACCCATAAAAGCACTTCCCTCACGATAGTTTTTGACTGCTCGCACAGCACCATGGCCCGATCCAATACTGCAGAGTACACATCCCCCGCACACCAGCAATTAGACATTTCCCCCACCGATTCTCTTCTGTTGGCGATCGTTTTCCGTGCTAAAATCGCGTCAACCTTGAAGGAGACGAGAAGAAAACTAGTCACTATAGTCAGCTATTGTCAGGGGGACCTCAGTTTTTAGCACATACTTCTCGGAGGTAGTCTTTAGAACATTCTGGATAATATCCACTTCCAAATCCTCATCCATGGCTTCAGGATCCTTATCCTGCGCTAGCCTCACCCCGAGATATCTTTCGATATCGCCCCTCGGAAGTTCTATATGTTTCGCAACTACACCTCCGGCGAAACACCTCTCCACCTCACCCCGTATATCGGGCCTTCCGGTGATAAATAATCGAGCGCTGGGTAGATCATCAACTACTCTCGCCAGGGCACTTAAAAGCTCCGGTCGATGCTCTGCTGGAAATTCGTCCAGAGCATCTATGCATATATATGCCCGGGGAACGGAGGAAAGTGTGGAGGTGAGTAGATGGAGAATTTCAGGTAGTCGAGAAATTCCGCCGTCTAGCCTTCCTTTGGCCCGGCCAAACGACTCATGTATTTCCGTGGGGATTCTCTCCATTTTCGACAAAATTTGCTTAAGAAGCAAACCTAACAGGTGGACGATCGCTTGGCCCCCGTGGGTGTAGAAATCACAGTAAACACCGGAGACGATCTCATTTCCGTCACAGATCGCATTGCAGAGAGTGTCTACTAAAAGAGAGCTAATGGCGTTTTCTAATTAGCTTTAGAAGTCCTCCTTTCTGAATGGAGCCGGGATTCTTGTACTGGAGGTAGGTCTTGCCAACCCCGGCATCCCCATAGCAAAACAACACTTGATTGGTAACGTCGTCCTCTCCATACCGCCATTTCGAACACTCAGCGGTTTGGAGTAACCACTGTCCCACCCCATCCACCCTGCCACTGCTGATATCCTCATGTCTTTGCCAAGGAACTGAAGGGGATATCCATTGGAGGATCGCAAGCCTTCGGTTGGCTATGGCTTTCGACCTGCTAGATACCGTGCTGTGTTGGCTACCTAACCCACCAATTGGATCGACATTCGAGGGTAGATCATTGAACGCTATTTGCGGAGTCATGTCCGTGCGGCGAATGTTGTCGGCAATTGTAGCGAGAGATTTGAGGTAGGATGTAAAGAGGTATGGGGCGGTACTCTTCAAGCATGCGGAAGTTGGAGATTATATAGAGCAGACCGGATAACGCCCATTGAGTGGCCCCACCTCCCGGGGGACATTATTGGGCCTCATAGGGGAGCTGAGTGAGACAAGGTGAGGTATCCTGTTTCTGACATGCAGTAGAGATGGAGAGAGGTCTGATTTTACTGCAATTGATACCTAGACCTCGCGAGACCCTGTCCGGAAGGGGTACATATGCTGTGTAGGTATAGTATTCTCCAATACACTTTGGGAATAAGGCATACGACCCGAACTAGCTAGATCATCATGACAAGTCAATGATAATTGTGTGTACTAACTTAACGACCAAGTAAAGGAGGTATTAAATGCCCGTGCACGCCAGGGCCGCGCGCTGAAAGCAAGTTAGGTTATTGGAACTAGGGCAAGGAGGGCAGTGAGGAAGACTCTCTAAACCTTCCCTTCTGCACCGGAGTCCGAATATGAACGGTGGGAATAATTGTTGATATTCATACCAATCGAGGCATGATGCTGGGCTACCAGTATTCGACTCGGAATGGCGGAGAAAATCGGCAACGGTGCGATTCAAAATGGTTCCGGGTGATTGCCAGCAATTTTTCATCGTAATAGAAAAGCACACTTCCCCACCTCTGAATGCCGGTATTATGAACTGGAGGTAGGGAAGGAGCGTTAGTGAGGTAATTTTCCTAAGATAAGCATTCAGAACACAGCTACCTTTACAGCCCCTCTGGAAGGTCATTCATAATATGAAGCGTTCTGAGTCCATAAAATGCTATTTAGAGCCTTAGACTCCAAATTAAGGCTTCCATCAAAGGTAGGGTCTGGGTATCAATCCTTGACTAGAAATCTCTCCGCCCCCCCTTGCAATTTATTAAATCCGCCTTGCATCACAGTGCGAGCCGCGGCAATCTTGTGTTTTGGGTTCCTTCGCCTGGGAAGGTAATGGCATACTGGTTCCTTAAGTTAGGCCACAAGCGCTGTGCGGAACACGGGAAGGCGCAATTGGTCCATATGCCTCTTCACGGACGGCCTAAAACCCACCGACCCGGTGGCGCCCTGTGTTCTGGAGGAGACTTCCCCGGTAAGGTTTTTTGAAACCCATTCTTTCCTTGGTGGTTGCAGTGGTGAGAACAGGTGTATAAATTAAATACGGGGTGGAAACCTACAATCTATTCCGGCATCGCGGGCCCCAAGTCCTGAGGATTGGCGAGTCCCCGGAGCCCGATTAGCCGAGGAATGTTTGTGGTGCCTATTTTATTGGCGGGTACTGTCCCTGTATGAGTACCGGTACACTGCCCCACAGTACTGTGCTTTCTTCTCCGGAGTAGCGCACTATAAGAAATTGTGCGAACGTTAGACTCTGTCCCCCCGAGTGCACTTCACGCCTAGAGGTTTTCTCTCGGATATGTTCTACTCGAGCGGCCGAATCGAGGTCGGAACACGTTGAATAGGAGTTGCCACCTTAGGTCTCCGACTTTAGCACCGCCGCGCAAGTACCGGGGCAACGAGAAGAGGCTTGGTGACGAACCGGGGTCGCCGACCCGCATCTCATCTTCACCTCTGATATAATACCTCGACGAAATTCAATTTCTGCCCCCCGAATCCCGTATTCGCCATGCCCGATTTTCCTCGTCCCGCACTAAAGGCCTTATCACGGTGAAACAGAAGTACAATCCACAGTGTTGAGGGAAAGCGAGGTGAGCCTATCTTCGTCGTCCCCCGGGTCATTTGCCCAGAGAGGGTGGCAGAACAACACGGAGTCCCCGCGGCCGGGCTTATTTGCTTTCGCCAGAGTTTCTTTTCTCCCCCGCTCACATAAAGAGGACAAGATTTCCCCTTTCCATGGCCACAGTCACAAATTTGGAACGGGTAAACCTTATGGTAATTCGTTTCACATATGTTCACCGCATAAGTACTGAGGGTTCATCCTTTTAGGCTCCGGGTTTAGAATGAGTTAGCCAGGGTGAGTTGAACATTTTACAGCATAGCCTCAGGCCTAAAGTAATGGTACGGTACGGTGCATTAACAAAACATCAGTATTGTAGCAGCTGTGAAACATTCGAGCATAGTACTATACAGTACACCCGAGAAACACGATCCTGAGAGAATCTCTATCTCCTCTTCGGTCAACTTAGAGCAGGTATAATTGGTGAATGAGGTGCACCTTGCCTCGCCTAGTTAAATTCCACTATACCAGGAAAATTACACTATTTCCTGCCTAAGTTACCATCGATTTCCGATAAACATTCCTGCTCTGTGCCGACTCTTAATCTCTGACCCCTATAAAAAGCTAGTCTGCGGTAGTAAGGCTGGCGGGAGAGCTACTTTTAGTCTACTCCGGCAAGGGGTGGGTCCACTACCTGTAGCGCACCAGTGCCGCAGAAATTACAACAATGGTGCATGTGCTACCGTGCCAAGGTTATGCTCGGGTAGTCGAAAATTTCCCACCCTGGAAAAGGGCCTAAGTAGACACCAAAAGGCGATCTGGTGAGCCTCCTCTATGAGGCCAAAGGGCGGAAACGACCTTACCAGAGGAGGCAACTCCGACGACATAGCACATGGAGTAATTCTACGGGTTTCCATGGTTGTTTGGGTGGAAGTAGTGTTTCCTCACACTATGCGGCTGAGAGACTCCGTCTGGTTCATCCGTGCGTGCGAAGCTCATGTTAACCTACGCGGACACCATACTCGAACAGCGCAATGGCAAGGGAGGCATGTGTTTGGTTGCTTGTGGCCGTGTTTGGTATGGCTTTTCACCTTACAGTATAGAATCTCCTGTTTGTGAGGTCTTGGCACGCTTGATTTCCTATATAGACTTATTCCTTCCCTTCTTAGTTAGAGCCGAGCGTAACCACCACCCAACCAACGGACTGATGCTTGAGTGGATATGGTTTTCCGCCTATCTCTCTATTGGGTTCAGTTTCATCATCTTTTAGGCCTACATCATGTGTCACATTGCTCGTACACAGTCGTCAGTCGTCTAACTTTATTTGTCGTCGCCTTATCTCGCGGTACTAGTATAATACTGTACAATAACTGTACGGTAGGAAGTAGACTAACCGCCGATTAAGCCCATCAAGAAAAAAAAGAACGGAGTAAAAAAAGCGACCGAAATCGAAGAAGCAAAAGACGTTTCTACTACCAAAGCTAGATCCAGGAGGGAAAGCAAAAACCTTTGGGGTAACCCCTACGTTCGAGCCGCGGCTCTTCGCCCCTCACCCCCGCAGTATTAAACCCCGGCCGTAGGCGGGGAACAAAATCCTATGTAGTCATGCCCTTCAAATGCGCCGTAACCTCCTCTAGCCAAATCCCCCACGAGGATGAGATGCCCTGCCAGAGTATGTACTTATCCAGCACGGGAGCCCAGACCTGGATGAAGTGTGCAGTTAGCACCCCAATGCAGACCCCGACAAGGAAACTGGTGGCCAGGGGCTTCCGCAATTGGGGGGCCCTTTTGGTATGCTATGCTTTCGTCAATTGATGTGTTGCGGGATGTCAGGAGGAAGAGGGGGGGTTACGGTAACGTCCCAATCCTTGGCTATTACAAAGAGTGACCGGTAGTAGAAGTGTAATTGTGAAAACGGATATGCCTGCGCGTTCCAACCGTTTGAAGTGTACCACTTTTACGCCTGGTTAGTCTTAGTCGATACCAGAGGAAAGTGAGTGGTTACAGATGCACAGCCGGTGTTCCACACGGTCTCACGGAGAGCCGCTTGAATCCAGTTTATGTATTCCTTCTCCGACCTCTCCTTCACTTCTACGCGTGATGCATCGCCTCTAAGTACGGGCTTTAGTACCCTGAGGGCGTAGTCTACCACACTACAATATTAATCTCGTTAGTCCTGCGCCCCCCCCCCTCCGCAAGCAAACAAACAGTAGGTAATACTTCTCAATCGCCATAATGGCTGAAGAATGCCCGGTGACGCTATTCGGCCCCAACAACATGAAAAAGTTTGGAAAGTCGTGCATGGCTGTGGTATTGTATGCACCGACCCCCCCGATCCCATCCCAATGCTTGTCCGCCGAGACACCGTTTCGGCCGAGGACTTCCATGCCTTTGAAGAACTTCCCCGACGTTTGAAAGCCCGTTGCTAGGACTATCACATCTACATCGTGGATTCCATCACTGGCTTTGATGCCGTGTGGGGCGATCTCGATGGCCCTCTCTTTGTGGACTTGCACGTTTTGCCGATTGAGGGAGGCCAAGTAGCCAGAATCTATAACACGTCGCTATGGTAACCATGAGTAACCCTCCGCTTTGGACAAGAGTTGGGAGAGCAGCGGAGCCAGTAGATACCTTGCAAGCAACCTCGTAATCCGGGAGTAAAAGCTCGTGATATTTCTCGGGCGCCTTCTCATGCATGCACTTTATCGCATATTCACGCGCACGATCACGCTGCCCCTGTGCGAACCGGGACTGTGGAAAAAGGCGGAAATCCCACTCTAGCAGAGCAAACACTAGAAGCCTATGAAATTTATATGCCAACGGCACATTCCTGTAGATCCACCTGTTAAATGCGGTGTACTTGAGCACCGGTAGGTTTAGAATCCAATGCGGAGTTCTGATAAATTGCTTGACAACCTCGACTTCTGGAGCAATGGCGGCTACTATTTGTGTGGCCGAGCACCCGCCCCCAATAACAGCCACTCGCTTGCCTTTCAGGTCTACGGTGTGGTCCCAGCGGGCGGAGTGGAATATGTGTCCTTCGAAAGTCTCGAGACCGGGGATCTTTGGGTAGTTGGGCTCCTCCAGCAACCCCTGCCCCGTGAACAGGATCTTGCATTCGTGGAAATACGCCTCGCCTGTTTTCAGGTCCCGCAGCGAGAGGCGCCA
Organism: Tuber aestivum; assembly: GCA_900010015.1. NCBI lineage: Eukaryota > Fungi > Ascomycota > Pezizomycetes > Pezizales > Tuberaceae > Tuber > Tuber aestivum. The sequence continues at coordinate 467,148 of LN891004.1, read as the reverse complement.
GCGGCCGTGGCCTTCATCCCATTGGGCTCTTGTCACGGCCGTGGACAAACTGGTTCGCTGGGGTATTCCGTATTTTGACGCGACGCTGTCAATGTACTCTTTTATTTCACCTTGGGGCGGTAGCGAGCAGGTCCAGTCTGGGTTTGGTGCGAAGGAGAGACAGTACAGTGCGCTTGGGACGTCGCAGGCGGCACCTTCCTGGACTGTTAGCTATGCTCTTTATTCTGATGTGACAATTGGGAAATGCCTGGGTATGTATTAGCCCACCAGGTCCCTCCTATCCCCTCGTTCTTCTCGTAGATGTGAAAGTCGGTTAAGTTGTATTGAATCTGCAATTGCGCTCCAAGGGATATAGCAGACAGGCCTGCTCCCACACATACTACCTCGCTGTACCTCGGCGGGGCTGAGGATGTCGAACTGGTGTTTGAGGCCATAATTGCAGCGGCGCGGAGTCTGGACCAGTATCTATTATGAGTAAGCCGAGTGGAGCAAAGTAAAATGAAAAGCTTCCTCTGTAGCAGAGGTGAAAGTTGTGGGCACCCGCAGTTCTTTATCCACCCGGAATTGAACGGGGATTGAATACATATATACTGGGAGTATATTAACTAGTTCATCCGCGGAAAACCCGCCCGTACCCGCTTATAGTGTAAGAACTCGGGGATGCAAGGCAAGGATTATTTCGTGGGTTAAGCTAAGTTAACTGTTCATCGATCTTCTATCGGGTATCAGCACCTTTAGTACATACCAAGGAGGTAGAGCTGTTGCGGCAATCCTGATGGGCTGGGGTGTTATGGTAAGTGGGTACTATCTGCATTCCTATTATCCATTCTTAGCATTGCCGGTGCTCGGGCTTGTGATATTTTCATGGTCTGGGGAGGAAGTCCATTTTACAACATCCCATAGCTCGATCCGTTCTGGCCGGATCCCTTTAGGGATGCCTTTATTGTTTGGAATACCGTAAGTGGGATAATTGAGAATGGCCAGGAAATATAGAATTTCTCCCTTTGGGTTAAGGAGGGAAATTGTCCGGAAATATCAAGAGGCATTCAAAAATAGAATCGGGAGTGTGGGAACGGAAGGATACATGATGGATTCTATACCCGAGGCAACGTACTGGATGGGTCGCCTGACTCTGTGGATGAACGTCGATGGTAGGGATTACGTATACATTCCAGTACATATACTTGCGATGCCTAAAGGAGGAATAATGGTCATTGTTTGCTTTCTACTTATTCTACTCCGCTCTGGTTTTCTCTTGTTTTTTATTTGAACAACAGCAAAATACAGAACGATAACTTCTTTTTGACTGATCCCGATTGAACTACTTAGATCGAATAGAAACACACTAGAAGGACCCACTTCAGTCCTCGGCTAAGGCAACAGGCCATGATAGGAGAGGCGAGTCCAACGTCCTTACGGGATTCTCAATTACGGTATTCCTGTTCTTGCCGTAGATATTTGCCAATGTTCTACAGGTCTCGCCGAAGTTGATCTGCCTCCATCATACCCAACCTCAAAGGGGCATCGCAACAATTTGGATCCATGCAACTCCTAAGTAATATCCACAAGCAGTGGCAGGGGCGAGAAAGCCATGATGTGGGGCCTTGGGGCTGCTTGCGGGGGAGTAATGGTAGGTGATGTGGAGAGATGCGAGTGACCCGACTTTGTCCCGCCCGAATCTCCCAATCGGCTCACTCCTATAGAATCACCGGTTTCGCCTTGGCGACTATCGTACCACCCAGAGCCCAAAATCCTACTCTCCTCGGGTAATTCCCTCCCTGGGCGTCCCCGTGCGCATACATTCACAGCCCTAGTTTCTGTTCCTTCGGGGGGAGTGGTGGGTGGGAGAAAGAAACATATGCAGTGGGATAAATTTACGAAACAACACCATACGCCGCATCATCTCCAATTCAATTTCCAGCACAAGAATACCAAAAACACCCGTCAAATATCTCCAAACCTAGACTAGAGTTTAGTAACATAACAAATGTAGTTATTCAGAAGGTCAATGCCCACAATACCGTTCCACCACTTATCATTTGCACAATCCCACCCATCCCTTTAGAGATAGAACATGCACCATATCCGGCGATCAGCATTAGCTGTAGCCCCGTGCAACACACCACCCGCCGATATCCGATATTATAAATAAAGGGTTCCCCACAGAAAGAAGGCACAAAGCCGTCCGTCCTGCATTCTAACGTCTGCAACTAGCCCAGTTAAGACATTGCCGCACACTACTCATCGGTATTCGAGAGTGTTGCTTGGGGTGGGGATCGGATAAGTGACGTAGGGGTGTCACTGGCGGGGGCCCGATAAGATGTAGGTGAAGAGGGTGACGGGGTGTCGGCAGATGGGTAAGCCCTTTAGAACTGCCGGTAGCATGCGGGTAGATTAACCCCCCCCCCCCCCCAGGGATTCGGGAAAGTGTGATAACTTTTCGGCCCGTTTTTCTCGTAGTCGCGCGATCTTGTGCGTCACTCGAGTAACGGGGGTAGCCGAAAATTTGTACCGGGTAGCCAATCTTTGGCTCAAAGCTAAAGCCCGGAACGATAGCCCTCTCCCTATAATGCTCAACAGCATTATTAAACACGTTAACAAGATGTAGGCAATTATACTAACAGCGTGTTTAGGAACATGGAGCGTATGAATAATTTTTATTCAAGGAATTTCTAATCACTGTGGATCATCGGTAGGTGTATGAATTGTACGACTTTGAACGAAAAATGTTTCCCTGCGGAGTTGCACTTTGGTATGCAACGGACGGCGGAAACCTAGTGTTGCTACGATTATCAACGTAGTGTATCTCTACCTAACCATATCAGGGATTTAGAAATTAGGAGGAGAGGGGAAAACTGTATCAGGTTTTTGGCATTTGTGTTCCGACATGTTCTCACTTTAAAAGTGCTGTATGGAGAGGAATCTCAACGGAGCTTAGAGTAACTTGGTACTTGGTTTACTAGAGCGTGCTTCTCCCAATTTTTATTGCCCTCTTATCAACCTTTCTGTATACAGCGAGCAGCGCTGGTGGAAATTATCCCTTTCTATTCCAATGGTCCGAGCATTGCCATGGTGTGTTCGGTATTTAGATCAAAATTCAATCATTGTACTCTGTTTTGCTCAAGCTGCCTGAAGGATGTCGCTCCATTTTTGGCGGTGACATGCCAACAAAAATGCCAGTCCAATCCGGAGACGTGAGTGCATCAAGATCGTGAGCGTTCGTACTGTAATATCAGGCACTCCGAATAAAGATAGCCTAAACTTGGACGCTAAGTTATTGGTGGTTAATCTTATTGTGGGGCGGGTTTTTTTTAGCATAATTCTTTTCCCCAATACTCTCGGTTTGTTCATTTCCCCACTCGGATCGAATGACCACTCCCTCCATTTTATCAACTCTAGTATTAACAATTAGTACAGCACTGTGATGCGGGTTCGGGGACCTGCATTCTTTCGCAGTTACGTTGGTGCGGGATATCAAGGTCTAACCAGAGATATACCCAACGGTATCGTAAGGGGTTACCCTTAATGAGTCTTGAGTATCCTCCAAAATAAAATGGTGGCTGAGAAAGGAAAGAGAGGTGAGGGGATAAAAGAGAAAATATATTAACAAATCTCGCTCCCTGTTGGGATTTTTCTTTTCTGTCTCTCCTTTGGTCAGCGGGTGCAGGAGCCTGTTTAGGTAACTACAGAAATTCCGTCCGGAATGGCTGCGGATTCGTGACAGATAAGGCATCATGATTGCGAATGTCTGAATTTTCCTGCCAAGGGACCATTTGCACGACGAAGTTTTTCTGATCCCTGATAGCGCTAGAGAAAACGTTACCCGACGTGACATCACTCGTCACCAACTGATCTGTGAACGGGTGTCACTAGCAAAACCAATTCCACGCTGTTGCGGGGGGACAGTAGTGAATTCCCGAGGGGAGGCTGCATTGACTTGCTTCCATCTGACCGGGAACAGGGGTGGGTCGGAAGCATGACCATTGCCGAGCCGGGTATCATAGTTGTTGAGATTGCCCCCCAGTGCGGGTACCAGCACCCCTACAATAACTTACTCGTAATTGAGCGACTTTTGTGAACACGGCAGTTATCGCATTCGACCGGGATACGGCCTTTTTTTTTTTGCTTGTGTATTAATTCCATACAATTGTGGTCGTTTTTGAGAAGGTCGTTCGGTTGCGAGTCTCTTAACCGCCGTTTTATATCTGGCAAAGATGTTCACTTTCTGGTGAGAATGATAGCAGCAGGAATGTAGGAGCGGTGCTAAATTCCGGATTCAGGAACCGCAATAACTTGAAAAATCGGGCGGTGTGCTATGTCGTTGGACTTTCCTCTCTTGGTAAGGTCTATTTTTTTCCAGCCCCTTTCCAGAGAAGGGGGGTTTGGAGTAGCACACGCTCCAATTATTCAAGTTATTCTGGTCGCGGCAAACTATTGGTAATGTAGACTAAGTCCCGAAGCCTGCTCGAGTGTCGAGACTCCGGCAACGCTCAAACGCTATGCGTAGTACTCGTACCGGTATTATGTCG
>LN891004.1:402595-462405 GCA_900010015.1 Tuber aestivum | reverse complement strand
TAGGAAGTAATTGCCGGTACATTGTGTGCCAAGCTTGCGTCCCAGGAAAATTCTGATCATAACATATCACTCAAGCTCCGTAATCTGCCTGTATTTCTATACTAATACCCAGCTCGTTGTAAAACTGCGCTCCACTTACGCTCACTCCCGGGGGCAGCACTATGAAGCTTAAAACGGGTTACGACATCGGCCCCTGCCTGACGTTTCAACTGCACGATTGGGAGATAGGGTGGTGGTCGGCCTTTCTGGAGGGGAATGGAGGAGGGATAGGGATAGTATTATTAATTGGTTTTGGTGGGATGTACGGAAATGCATGGCACGGGTGGGGTGGCGGTCCACCGTAGCGAGAAATATTCCCGAAACTCGTGGGCATATGCGGAAGCCGCCAGCTGGGATGGTAGCCCAAAGATTACCAACCGAATTGAGTTATCGAAAATATGGGGAACTAGAAATTTGCAAATTCCCACTGTAATCCTTCTTAAGAAAAAGAAGGAATAGAATCTCATTTGTTGGCAGCCCTCTAGTCACTCATCACTCATCGGGGGCGTAGGGTGCGGTGTAGTAAGAGAATTTATTATCATAAGTTTTATTCAGGTATGATATTCCATATATATGAGACCAGCCTTCAGGTCTACGCTCTACCCCTGCCCTTTGGAATGGGTGGGCAGAGGCAGAGCGTAGGCCTAAGGGTTGGGTCATATATGTGTGTCTATGATAGAGCAAGAATAGCTGTACCCTAATAAAAATCGGTTTACAAGAAATAGTGCTAGAAAATAACATATTCTGAAGGTGTAAAAATCCTATGGTGTTTATGTGCGTGCCGAATACACCACAGTTTATTTATCCTATTGCACTCAGAAATGCTTTGGAAAACTGGGGATCCCATGGTATTTGTGGCGTGCCAAACAGGGCCTTGCTTGGACATGTATAGTTTGCTTCAGTGTAAAGTAAATGCTCACCCCTGAGGTGACCAGCCCTACCCCCAAAATATCATACTTCCCTGTACTGTAGATCGCCCCTAGTATATTAGCGTTTAGTACGCTCCCGGTTTCAGGACACGTTCAACGGGTACAGTTCCAGAGATACAGGAGTATTTCGCAAACAAAAAACAAGGCTTCGGCATTGTGAGTATTTTAACAGAGAATTCTTTTTATTAGAGAGCTGTTGGAATTGGTGAAGGGACTGTGAGGTGTGGTTGGTGGTGGGAGGTGTAGGAAGGCTGACGGAAGGTCAAAGTTGTTTTCTAGAGGTTACAGTAGTCTAACGGTTTGTTTGGCGACATGGGCCATTGATGTAATAGCTTAGGGATGATTCTAGATTTGTGTCTCCTTTGTCGTCACGGGAGTGTACCGAAGAAATTAGGCATGTGTGGAATAATCGAGATATGTATAGTGAAACATGGAGGGATTATTTTGCTGTCATTATCCACAACCTATGCACCATCTACCCCGGTTAATTAGGCGGTTCAGGAGGAGGAAGCAAAGATTATGCATATATATTTTGTATCCTGATCCCATAGCAGAAATTCCCTATTCTATCCGGTTCGGTCTGCTGCTGAGCAGCATATTAGTTGAATATGCTACAAGAAGATGAATTTTATCTGGTAACTTCACTGTAACCTTATTTGTTGAATCCCAAATTCTATTAATTTGTGGCATGCATCCCAGAAGGGCTGGGAATAATAAAAGAACTTATTTATCCTGCTCCCATTTTTTTCTTTGATGATATTTATTGCTAGAGTCACTAACTGTATTTTAGTGCTGTCCAGCGAGATTCTTGTTTCGGGAGGGTGATAATATTGAGGATTGACATGCTGTAGTGGTCCACAAGCCTACCGTTGTAACCGACGGTATTCCTAATTTTTTCCCAAACATGTAGGGTGCTCTGCAGGCGACCGTGTTATCGGGGCAACGTTCTACCTCGGCGGCATGTCTTGCATCTGACACTCCTGAACGAATTCTATGAACCCTGAGAAAGAACTCTGCCGCCCTATCCTGCCCGCTTACCGCTACGCATGACCCTCTCGGGATGCCGGAGATCACTCTACCCTACACCCACGGCCTGAGCGGTTTATACCACATGCTGTAGGGGGCTGATGGTTAAAGAAGTTCGGCATGCTGGAGCTTAGAATCTCTGATATCCGGCAGGGAGGAGGGGTGATTTGCGAATTCTCGGAACCCTGGTGGTGGAGTTCACACAGTTGCCTATGTGTACTCGGTGGGTGGAAATGCCGGCAGGAAAAATGGACATGGATATGTGTCGGGATCTCCTTTTCTATACTTGCCATTTGAGCAGCTAGCTGACGGTCTAGGAGAGTTGCTAATGACTGTGGAAGATGTGAAACTATGTATTTAATCCTGCCGGGAGAGCTTTTCACTCGGACAATCGAGATCCTGATGGTGGAGGGAATATCCCCGTGGGCAAGCACAGTACTTACAGACTGATGTTCTATGGATGGTCTCTCAGAGAACTCTCCGCCACCACAACTCTCCCCCTCCAGCCTTCTTGCCCTCCATTTTCCGTTGTTCAGCTATCCGCACAACGTTTTCCGTCCCATTTTTACCCCCGGACCGGGAGCCCCCCTACTTAAGGGCCCTCATCTTAACTGCACACTGGGAACCGGCGTGTCTCACGTCCCCTTTCTAATATAATTCACTGTTCTGGATACTTGCAACGGGCCACTCCGTGGGCTTAGTAAGCGACTCGCGTCATAGTACAACATTCCGGAAGGGACTGAAAGGAATACCCCCTACTCCCGATCGTGTACCGGTATTTTTTTTGGTTCTTCTCCGGCAGTGCATGTCGGAGGCCTGCTTTCCGTGACATCAAATATCACTCACAATTCACTTGGCCACCAGTATACTGAAATTTAGGCTGCTTAGGGTTCCCGTAGATTGAGTAGTTCGTCGATTCGAAGATTTTTTTGAAGCAGTCGGCTTTCCAAGTGATTGGGTTCAAATGCCTTTGAACATGACTTAATCCTGTAACGCTTCATTTCGACTGAAGACACGTTTTGAATCGACGAACGAGTCAATCGACGGCGTAACAAGTGGAACCTGACTTTTCTAGTGGAAGGCCCTATTGGGAGAGTGGCCTACTTGGCCAGGGAGATACCTTGCTGCCCAAGTGGAAAGCCTCTTAGTGGGAGAGAATGTAAGTTCTGGAGGATATTGGCATTGGGGAGAGGACTTGGGAGACCGAGAGAGGTAGAGTGAAGACCGGGAAACAGCTTCAAGTCCTTGTAGGAGTGCAGGCGCCACAGGTATCAGAGAAATACCTAGGTGGGCAGGGAGGAACAAATATTTAATTTTTCAATGGGCTTATTGGTACTGTATGTATAACCTGCCTCGGTCCGGTCGGTTTTTGGCTGTTGCGGATCCGGGCAACCAACGCTGGTAGCACTCATGTGTTATTGCTAATTGAATTATTGGGCTTGAGCAGACGGTATAGCTACGGGGGAAAAACAGTGGCAAAAAGGTGGCAGGCACGCCCTGCGGTTATCTATTTATCGGAGGCGATAGTGGCTGCGGTCTGTTATGGTTATTGGTATTTAGTCACAAGCTATTTTATGAAGAGGATATTTTTGTTCATGGTCTTGGGATGAGAAAGTTGTCAAAACGTGATGGCGGGACACGGCGCAGTGGAGGAAGGACAATAGAATCACGGAGTGGATGAAGACCGAAGGTGAGGAGAGAGGAGTCGTTCTTGTCGTCGATCGGAAGGTCCGAGAGAAGACTAAATACAAACAAGAGAGGAAGCCACCACTAACAGGGCTGGTTCCCCTAACAACATACAATATAGTCACACAAACTAAGTAGGGACCCACAGCCCTAATACATACACCCATGCTCCCCCATACATCTCATCAGCACTATACAGTCTTCCCCATATCCAGCTATTGGGATCATACCATCACTCCCCCTGATCCCATATAGCCTCTGTCTATGACAGTACAATAAAAACATATACATGCTTGTAAACCAACTTTTCAATAAGAAAGAAACAACATTTTAACAAAATTCTCATGCTTGATACGCTCAAGACCCTTGGTCAAGCCATCAGCTATCATCTCATCTGTTCGCACATAAGAAATCTCAGCTTCTTCTCCCTTAACCAGCTCTCTTAGCCAGAAATATTTCACACCAACATGCCAGGTGGAGGCCTTAAACTGGCCATTCTTCAGACTCGCAATACAAGCCTGATTATCATTGAAAACAGACACTTTCAACTCATCATCCTTCATCTCTTTTCTCCAAAGTTCCGCCTGAATCTTCCCTAGCCAAATGCCTTCTTCAACTGCTAGCGCCGTAGCATTAAATTCAGCATCAGCCGTTGACTTGGCTACTGTTTTCTGCCTCTGCGATTTCCAATGAACCAATGCTCCATAACAGTCCAACACAACAAATCCTGTAGTGGACCTCATTCCATCAACCTCTCCAGCAAAATCGGCATCGGCATAAATCGTGATCAGAGTGTTACTTGCTTCCCCAATTTCCCCCGTAACATGAGGATCAATATTCACTCCCAGACGTAGGCGTAGTTGATGTGTTTGTTGGATGTAACGGAGAATTCGCTTTATCGTAGTCCAATGCTGTTGCGACGGGTTGGCAGCAAATCTTCCGACCATCACAGCAGCAAACCCAAGATCAGGGCGAGTTGTTATTGCGGTATAGGTGATGGTTCCCACTGCTTTTTGGTACAGCTGCTTATCGCAAACTTCTTCATTTTCCTTGCGATCCTGCAGCTTAAGCTTCGCGTCCAGTGGTGTTACACACCCGTTGCAATTCTGCATCCGAAACCTTTCCAAGACCTTCTCCAGATAGGCTCCTTGGCTGAGATAGATCTGACGTTTCTCACGATCTCTCTCAATCAACATACTCAGGAATAACTTAACATTTCTCAAATCTTTAATCATGAACCGTTGGGCAATCTTTGATCTCATCCAGCTGATTTCTTCTTTTGATCCAATCAGGAGCATATCATCTACCCAGGTAATTATCATAGCTCCTGACTCTGTTTGGTAAATTCCGGCATCAAACTTTGAAGCAGACATGCCCATCACCTGGACAAAGTACGATTCCAAGGTCTTATACCAATTGTGTCCCGCTTGTTTCAGTCCATAGAGGCTTCTCTTCAGTTGAACCACAACATGCTGACTCTCGGGGACATTTTTCAAGGACAGACTCTCATGCAAGACGACTTTTTGGTCCTTGGTAACACCAAACTCTTTCGGTAGCTGAAGGTAGATGACTTCATCAATTGTACTCTCAAGGAAGGCGGTAACAATATCGAGTTGGATGATCTCTTTGTCCTCTGCGGCGGCCTTTGACAAAACTGTTCGGATTGGTGGAAATGAAATCGTTGGACTATAGGTAGTAGAAAAGTCAATTCCTGGTTGTTGCTGAAATCCATGGGCTACGAGACGGGCTTTATATTGTGCAACTTTCCCATCTTCTCCTAACTTTTCCTGCATCACTATGCATGAGGAAATTGGATAGGCATCCTTGGGAAGCTTCTCTTGAGGTATCACCATCCAGGTCCCATGATCCTCTAATGACTTCAACTCACAGTTTATCGCCTTTGTCCATTCTCCAGCATTTGGTCCTATCAGTGCCTCTCTAACTGACCTTGGCCCATCTGCCACCATTAGAGAAATGTCAATTCCCATATTTGTTTCATCTCTGCTTCTCGCCGCAGCCTCACTTTCAATCTCTTCCAAAGCTCGCTGCCCCGACTCCCTTATTGCTTCCTGTTCAGCTCTGCTGCACCGCCTCCGGCGCCCCTCAGTGACATTCCAGTACAGTCTAAATTGAGATTGAATCTCTCTCTCTGGTCTTTGCGTTTAGTGACTAGGCTGGGAACTGGAACTATCGACTCTTGGGGTGTTGATTCTGGGAGTAGATGCTGGTCTCTGCATCCCTGTACTTGGCTCAGAATACTCATCGGATGGTTGTTGCATCTGGTCTGTCCGATTGGTAAAGGGAATATAGATCATAGAGGTAGTCGGTGGAGAATAGGGGGTGTCTTCGTGAAAAACGACATCACGTGAAATAACAAGCTGCTTCGTTTTTGGGTTGTATAGGCGGTACTGCTTGGTTGTTAACGTATACCCAATAAACATCAACTTCTCTGCACAAGGGCTCCATTTCCGATCAGTCCTCTTGGCTGGCTGAAGGAATGCATAAGCTGTACATCCCCAAACACACAAGTGGTGAACTGATAGCTTCTTCCCAAACCACAGTTCATGTGGGGTTACATCCTTTTCTCGTATTCCTTTCGTCAGAGATAGGTTTTTCAAATAGACCACTGTTTGGACTGCTTCAGCCCAGTACAACTTAGAAGCACTTGCATATTGCAGGAGGGCATTTGCTCTGCCAACTAGTACCCAATTGCTGTTCTCAGACACACCATCTTCCTGAGGTGTATACGGTACTGTAACTTGTGCCTCTATCCCATACTTCTTTAACAAACTTTGAAATGCACTACCCGTAAACTCACCACCTCCATCTGTTCTAATTGCCTTGATCTTATACCCTCTTTCTGCTCCACTGTGTACATTCTCGACATGTGCCTTATACTCCTGAAAGTATTGAAGGGCTTCACCTTTCTTTTTGAGAAAATAGACCGTCGGAAATTTTGTGTAGTCATCAATAAGTAGAAAGAAGTAGTGGCATCCTCCAAGCGATTTTTGTTGCATTGGTCCACAGAGGTCCATGTGAATCAATTCAAGTGGGGCTGATGTCTTTTGAATTGCAGGTTTGAATGGTGTTCGCATCATTTTGCCCACCAAACATGCAGTACAATGATTTTCCAAGCTGTTTACACGAAGAGTAGGCATGCTCTGTACAATCTCATTTGAGCCCATCTTCAACACAGCTGGTAGGTGCAGATGCCCAAGTCTCTGATGCCAAAGAGCTGCTGCAGAAGAGTCTCGTGTACTCAAAACAAGTCCATGATCGACATTGGTTGGGTTCGTAATAATTGTATAAAGAAGGTCTCGCCTTTCTGCCACACCGACCAATACTCCATCAGAGAACAGCTTAGCCAGGCTTTTCTCAAATGATACACTAATTCCTTTCTTGGTCAATTGGCTTACAGAAATCAAGCTTGTATCACCAGCATCTGGCACATGGAGGACATTGGTTAATAGTGCAGTATTCCTTCCCGCACCAGGGATCCAGATTCCAATCCTAACAGCACCAATCCCAGTGGCGGAAACAAGCTCACCCATTGCAGTTCGCATGTGTCTTGTATTTCTTGAAAGCGGTGTATAGGTAGAAGGAATAAAGGCATCGCGATCTCGAGTCATGTGATTCGTACATCCTGAATGAAGTACCCATTCTGTGACATTTATTGCCTCTCTGCCACTCCATACTTCATCACATTTCCCTTTCTCTGAGACCTCTGGTGTCTCTGCCTCTTTACAATCATCATGACAGGTTTCTCCAACCTGTACCAATTCTTGGGAGAGCCACACCTGCTCATTCATGATCCCAACTCTCTCTCTTCTTCCACCATAAGAGGATGATGGAGGTGCCAATCTCCTATCTCCCCTACTTCCATCATCACTTTTTGGTTTGCTCCAACAGTCACGCATCTTATGACCCTTTTTCCCACAGTTATGACAACTGCCTTCAAACCGAGCAAACTTGTCTCGATTTCCTCGTATTTGCTTCTCCATAGGTTGCCTCTTCTGCCATGGCTCTGGAAGCTTATTTCCGGATCTGCGAGGGGCTGAGTTTCTGTGCTTTGTAAAAAGTGCATATCCTGGCCCGATCGACTATTCATGGTGGAGCTCAGCCTCGTAGGCTGTTAACCAGGATTTTAGCTTCGTATGTCCTGTGATTGTCGTAAGCGAGGGAAGGGATCCTTTGGTAACAATTGTCCATGTCTTCCATTCGGGAGTCTTCGGTAGGCCCTCAAAAATGTGAAAAATAAGCTGTGCGTAAGTTGGACTCTGATCGCACATCACAAGTTTGTCGCGAATCTCACGGATTTTATTGAGGTACTCTAAAACGGTGCCTGCATCTTCAAGTTTGCACTCGTACAACTCTCTTTGCAGGTGGTTGGCATCATATGTTGTAACGGTTTTGTAGCTGTCGTTGATATCACTCTAGATCTTTGAGGGAGTTGACCATATCGAGCTGTAATATTTGACCGCAATCGCATCTGTCATTGCAAGCCGTAAAGTGCCAACGGCTTTCTGGATTCTCCGTCTCTCGACTTGGTATCGGTCTAATTTCTTCTCGAAGTTGGTGCTCGTAGTATCTGGATCCCGGGTTGGCCTTTCCAGGATATCTTCTTCACCCATTGTTAGGTCCCACAAACCTTCTCGTTAGAGAAGATCTGTCATCCTCATTACCCACATCCGGTAATTTGTTCCATCAAGCTTCGGGAAGCTCATTCCGGTAAGGGATGATGAACCATCTTGTTCACTCATCATGAAATTCAGTATTGGATCTCTTGTTTTTCATTTGTAGCGAGGCAGAGGTATACGAGAAAACTTAGGCAGATCTTTCTGGCATTCTCGGGCTCATAACCTGATGGCGGGACACGGCGCAGTGGAGGAAGGACAATCGAATCACGGAGTGGATGAAGACCGAAGGTGAGGAGAGAGGAGTCATTCTTGTCGTCAATCGGAAGGTCCGAGAGAAGACTAAATACAAACAAGAGAGGAAGCCACCATTAACAGGGCTGGTTCCCCTAACAACATACAATATAGTCACACAAACTAAGTAGGGACCCACAGCCCTAATACATACACCCATGCTCCCCCATACATCTCATCAGCACTATACAGTCTTCCCCATATCCAGCTATTGGGATCATACCATCAAAACGCAGGTACCAAGCTAAAGGAATCACAACAGGCTCCTTATGGCCGACTCCAAAGAATCACTTTAGCACGGTACAGCATCATAGCCCTTATTGCAATATGAAACGAACGAGGAGCAATATGGAGAATGTTGAAAGAGGAAAAGGAACCCCATATTGGTCTGGGATATGAAGACATCTAATTAACCCTGGGCCGGTAGCAGATAAGATAGTCTCACAGTATAATCTATTACGATACTTGGTTACTAGGGAGTGGCTAAAGATCAAGGTGAAATACTCACTACTGGAGAGATTGTACAGGTCGGTCAGGTGGGACCCACGCTGGTGGGAGAAGCGGTAGGATCAGCGGTGTCCGGGATGCAAAACTAAGGTGGGGTTAGGTCTGATGAGAAATACGCAACCGGATGGTATGCTCGAACTACTCACAGGCTACACTAACAGTTAGCAGCTATCCAGCGCTTGTAGTATTAGTAGCAGCTACAATGTAAGACTTACTATCTAAAGTTACTCGAAGCGTTATGATGTGAACAACATACTGGGGGGGCATGAAGAGGAAATAAGGGGTTGACAAACAAGCTGGAAGAAAGACAAAGTAAGCATCAATTACAACATGAAGGGTAGAGCTGACCGAGGTTTACATACAAACTGTTTGGTGTAGACAGGATATAGTTAGTTGGCTAAGGGTGCGGGATGAAGCATTGGCGATTCTTACATCCTAGGGGTGAATTAAATGAGGAAGTTAGGTTAAAATTAGGAGCAATAGCACAGGACATAACTAAGGTATATAACATACAATCTGTGGTGGTAGGTATAATGTATTAGCACATGAGGAGTAACGGAGGAGGGCAGAAATTTGAGAGCGGTTACCGTCTATAAGATAGGAAGCAAGATATCAGAGCTTTTCACGTCAAGGGACCGCGGTTGATCAGCACTACTAACAGCCTATAGAACACAGCAAACGATTGGTTAGAAATTTTCATGTTCCAGAACCCTGGTTGATCTGCAACACTCACCAACTACAACGCAGAGCGAGCCAGAGGTCAGAAATGTTCACATCCTAATAGGCTGGTTGATCTGCTTTACATACTCGCTGGAGCAGACAGCGAGCCAGAGGTCAGCAACTTTCACGTCTTGGACCCTAGGCTGATCTGCTTCACTTACTATCTACAATACCCAGCGAGGCAGGTGTTAGCAATTTTCACATCCTAATACAAACTGGTTGCTCTGCTTTATTTACCGTCTACAACACGCAGCGACCCAGAGGTCAGCAATTTTGAGGTACAGGAACCCTGGTTGATCGGCTTTACTTACCTCCTACAACACACGGTGAGCCAGAGGCCAGCAATTTAGACGTCCCAGAAACCTGGTTGATCAGCTTTACTCACATCCTACAAGACACAGCAAGCCAGAGGTCAGCAATTCGCACGTCCCAGAACCCTAGTTGATCAGCTTTACTGACCAGCTTCAACAGACGGCCAACCAGAGGTCAGCAATTTTTCACATCGTAGAACCCTGGTCAATCGGCTTTACTTACCGCCTACAAGAAACATCCAGCCAGAGTTCAGCAATTTTCACATCCCAATACTCTGGTTGATCTGCTTTACTTACCAGCTATAACATACGACGAGCCAGAGGTCAGCAATTTTCACGTCCCAGAACCCTAGTTGACCAGCTGTACTCACATCCTACAACACACAGCGATCCAGAGGTCAGCAATCTTCACGTCCCAGAACCCTAGTTGACCAGCTATACTTACATCCTACAACACACAGCGATCGAGAGGTCAGCAATTTTCACGTCCCAGAACCCTAGTTGATCAGCTGTACTCACATCCTACAACACATAGCGATCCAAAGGTCAGCAATTTTCACGTGCCAGAACCCTAGTCAATCGGCTTTACTTACCTCCTACAAGAAACAGCGAGCCAGAGTTCAGCAATTTTCACGTCCCGGAACCCTCGTTGATCTGTTTTACTTACCCACTACAATACACAGTGAGCCTGAGGGCAGCAATTTAGACGTCCCCTGAAACCTGGTTGAGCAGCTTTACTCACAGGCTACAACACACAAGCCAGAGGTCAGCAATTTTCACGTCCCAGAACCCTGGCCAATCGGCTGTACTTACCACCTACAAGAAACAGCGAGCCAGAGTTCAGCAATTTTCACATCCCAATACCCCGGTTGATCTTCATTACTTACCAGCTACAACGAAAAACCAGCCTGAGGTCAGCAACTTTCACATTGTTGAACTCTGGTTGATCCGCTTTACTTACCTCCTACAACCAACAGCGGGCTAGAGTTCAGCAATTTTCA
Source organism: Tuber aestivum (assembly GCA_900010015.1). NCBI lineage: Eukaryota > Fungi > Ascomycota > Pezizomycetes > Pezizales > Tuberaceae > Tuber > Tuber aestivum. Next base: position 451,258 of record LN891004.1, on the reverse strand, counting down.
CGTCCCGGAACCCTGGTTGATGGGCCTTACTTACCCCCTACAACGCAGCGACCCAGAGGTCAGCAACTTTCACGTCTTATAACCGTGGTTTATCTGCCTTACGTACCGGCTCCAGCACCAGTGAGTCAGTGGTCAGCAATTTATGCTCGACCTGCTTCTAAAACGCATAAAGAATCACTGGTCAGCAATTTGTGCATTCTGGTAACGTCCTTGATCCTTTTCACCCACCAACTACAACACATGGTCAGTCGCAGGCCAGCAACGAACTTGGTCCGGGCTCTGGTCGATGCCGTTCACTTACCCTCTTTCGTGAACCGCGAGCCAGTAGTCAGCTACTATCGTGATTATCATGGGTGTTGGCGCTGTTCCCTTACTTCCTATAATATTTTTTTGTTTGAGTTAGCCACCCCGCTTGCCCTGATACTGAGTTCATCTCCTTACTAGCTGCAGAATTCCAATGTCTGTAATCAGCCCTGCTTTGTGTCTGCTAAGTAATGCTTTGTGCAATCACCTGCACCTACCTCCTAAACCCCACATTTCCTCAGCAAAATTTATCTTATTATACCATTGTCGTGTAATACTGCCCAACTTACACTCTACACCCATCGGCCAACTGCTGGTTAGTCACTATGCTTGTCCAACTGCATCGTCCGGCATACGTACTCGCTGTGTTCTCGGATCTTGCGTATCAGCGGTGTTGGCTGCGGGGAAGTGACTAGGGACCTCAACTTGCCTTCTATAGGGTAATACATGGTTACAGTCAGCTTCGTTTCCACCAGGTAACCGCGAAACCTCATACCATCTGGGATACGGGGAGAATCAATTATCAGTTATGCACCAGGAATTGCAGATGAGGCATCTTCACATGCAGGATGTTGTACTCCTTGCCATCAAGATAGGCGCTGGCGTTCCGCTCCACCAGTATCTTTGCTACATCCTTATCGTTCCGCATAACTGCGATATCCAATGCTGTGCCGTATTCAGATCGAGAATTCATATCCCCTCCCTCCCCCAATAATCTCTCCACTACCCTTCCTTGCCCAAGCCATGATGCCACCATCAAAGGTGTAAAATCATCAGGGGGTAGACTCGACCAGTGGTTAGTCCCCCAGTACAGGTGAAACCATGTCAAAAATCTATTAGATCCAGGTTCGCAAATCTGGCGTGTCAGCTCAAATAGTTCCATCTGTCGATCCTCAGAATCTCCGAAGTGGCGAGGCCAATGGGTCGCTGCGTAATCAAGGAGCGCACGTTCCTGGACATAACCCACTGCCTCGGGGGCAATATCTCCACGGCCCGTATCCACTGGTAATGGGTCGTTCTCAAAGTCTTCTAGCGAAAGATAAGAGACACAAATATCAGCCACTATAAAGTTAGAATCTATGGGACGCAAGGTGTACTCCCAATTTCCATGACCCGATTGGCCTGCCTGAATTAGGAACTCCCTCGCAGTCTGATGAACCAGGTAGATCTTCGCGTCAATAACCCTCACGAAAAGACCGCACAAATTCTTCACCGTCTTTCCGAAACCAGGAGAAAGATCTCCGATGTCCTTAATAGTCGTGTGATCCCTCCTGATTCTGAATGCGATATTCATCTCCTGGAGTGTGAGAGGTCTTGCAGAAGCGACTACGATATGTAGAATTCGCCTGGCTTTGTTGGAGTCTGGGCTTTTGTCAAGAATCTTGGTGTAAAATTGTGCTAGATCGCGTGGCGCAGAAGTGACAATCTTAGTAAACTCCTCCCGCGAGTCGTCCGGACTATCCTTTAAAATCTCGAGAATAAGAGAAACCCAAAGGAATGTCCGGTCAGCGGACGATTGGAGGAGGTCGCGCAGGTATTCCAATCTTCCGGTTTGCCCCCAATGGTACTCGAGTTCCTTGATGCCCTCGTCTATAACACGGGTAACGTCGGCGGTAATAGCGTCTACTGCCTCCTCCCCTCTCAACCGGATAGTTGTTGCGGGTGAGCCAAGTTGGGTCTCGATCCGGTGGTACGGGCGACTTGTGACAAGGAACTTCAAAGGTATACCAGAAGGCTGTGATTCCGGGAGGCGGGTTATTTGACGGATAAGCGGAGTTAAAGTCTCTTCACTACACTCGTCCAAGGCATCCACTACGCATATCACATCACCACACCCCCCCTCGGCTACCGCTTTGATAAAAATCCCCCACAATGTATCGACCTCCTCCGTAAATCGGCTGCCTTTCGCCATGAAGGATTCCTCGGCATACCGGGAGAGAGAGTTTCGCTGCACGAAAAGCTGGTGTAGTAGAGCGCGAAGAGCAAACGTCGCGCTCTTCTGCTCCTCGCTGTCGTCCTTAAAAAAGAAGTAGCAAATGATGGCGTCCGTGTCGGTCTCGAGTTGCTTTACCAGGAATGAAGCGATAACAGATTTTCCGCACCCCGGGTCCGCCGATAGCCAGAGGAGACCGGATGTTTTATTCCTCAACCATTCCGTATATTTTGGATGGCCTGTAACCCAGGTGCATGTTCCCTGAACCGGTTCCGGGACTCGATTCCGGTGTGCCTCGTATCCGGATCCGGGTGGGTACAGTTGCTGCGAAATTTCGCTATAGTTCTCGGGCGCGTTTCCGCCTCCATGGTTGCAATAAGTGATGTTTGTGGTGGTGATGGTGGTGGCAGTGTTGTCGGAGCCAGTGATATTGTTGGAGCCGCTGTTGCCGCTGTAGTCGCCCAGAATCAATCTGTTCGCCGAGGAGCCAGAACGATAGCAGGTGGAATTAGTAAATAGAAACGCAAATTACCCAAGCAAGCCCCTAGGAGCCTACCGTGGTACGGATAGTAGATTGCCCATCTCATGAATTGATTATTGTATAACAAGAAGTCGGGTTTTGTTGCAGTCAGTGCAAGAGCTGAGTATGGTATTTGACATGCGTAACGATAGCTTCCAGCCAGGAGAGCAGGTAGGGGAGGATCGGGGCGGGGGGAGCGGGGAAACTACTCTTGTCTCACAGGTAAAATTGTTTGTGTAAAACTCGGCAGCTAACACCTCACAAGCCAATCACTCACACAAAACTAGAGCGCCTGACCGTACCGGCAACGACGCTCCTGATTGGTAGATTGAGAGTTGCTGCCCCCCAGACCTTACCGATAGTTATTGAATATACTTGTATTCCGAACATACCCTATCACAACCGATACCCATGAAAAAGATCATTTTGAATTTGCACGATCCCAGTGACTAATGTATGGGCACCACATTAGTCCGCGATTCAGTGTCTCATCGCCATCGAGGCAGGGGTACTCGTACCCGCGCGCGAAATGGACTCCGGAGTCCGCTTAAGAGGGCCGAGCTTGTGTGTGACTGGGAAATATTTGGAGTGTACTGTATATCCCAACAAACGGGCCGTTCTTTCTCCATCCTGAATTATTTATTCGATGTGCGAAATGCTCGGCGGTGCCCTCCGCTGCTGGGATTCAGTCACACGGTACTTGTATTGTAGATCCTCTTGCTATTTTACCGGTACCGCCACTCTAGTAACAGCCCGGCAACCGATCAGCGCTGGGTTTCTTGGCTTTCTCCCTCACCCGCATCATGTACCGGTAGTTGGAAAACCCAGCCTTACGTGTAATATCTCTTCCGTTCTCCAGGCCCCGAGAGTACCCGAGTCTACCGCACTAGGTGGCCTCACACATAGAAACCAAACCCGAACTCTCCTACCCTTTCAGAAATCTACAGTATAGTACGGTACGGTAGGCGCGGTGAATTCTGCACTGTGCGGTTCCATACTATGGTACTCCGATTCGCGGTGGAATTTTCGATCACGTAATGTGGTAGTCGTGGAAATGGCTGTTTACAGCAGTGTCTCCGTGGTCAAGTAGAAGAAAACATAACTTGATTGTTACCGAATAACCGATTACAAGGGTATAAGTATTGGGCCATTTAATGCTGTATTATCCCATTAATTGTCACATTTAGCCTGAAAAGTTTTACTCCCACCCTACTTGATTGCTGGCTAATGTGTACAGTACAGGAGTCTAAGAATAGAGTACCGTACGTGTTCTAATCTACCACGCCAATTATCCCACTGCTCTATGTCCCCCCACTCCACCAAACAGTGCCCAGAGCCCTCCGGCAGTCCAATGACCACGAGTTCAGTCAGACGCGAGCTCACAGCACAACATCCAGCCAGCGCGCTCAGACCACGTTTACCCAAGCAGCCAACCGCGCCGAAACCGGCCGCAAGAAAACGAATCCGGCAGATATGTGCCGTTAGGGCGGGCGCACGGCCAGGACTGCGGAGAAATTTGAGGGCTCTTGTGGGTATCTGTGTTCCCGAATCATTGTACCCGCGCAGAGACATACCGTATAAACTCGTTAAATCCACAATTGCCAATCATTCAGGATCCCTGCCAGATCTGTTGAAGGTCATGGAAGGATGTGGATTGATTGGAATGGATTGTGGAAGGTTCGGAAGTCTTGCTGTATGAGGTTGTGAGATTGGCGGAACAGATTCATTGAACATGTCTTTCCTTTGTTATTACGGGAGTGTGCGGTAGAAAGGAGAGCATGCATGGAGAGATAGAGATTGGTGTGGTGATCGATAGAAGAGTCAGAGTTTACTGTTTGTGTTTTCATTTATACGTCTGTTGTTACCATTAGTTTGGAAAGAAGAAACATAGCCATTCTTTTACCTTACCTCTCATAGCTGCTCGGTTTACTGCCATAGTTTCACACATTTTGTCCACTTCGTCTTCCATTCCCCGCTGCGCATTGAGTCCTCTGACACCACCCACTATAATAAGATCGGGGACAAAGCACCCCGACAGGGGCCAGTGTTTCCCGGACAGAGGGTCTAGACCTTATTAACAGATATTCGGAATTTCTCTAACCTACTTGGCCAGGCCCATTGTAGTTTGGATAGTGATATTGGTTGAGCTCTCCGATGATGGATTTAACGATCCTGTCCAAAACGGACGGAAAGGGTGCACAGCAGGGACTTTTCGTGTGTCGAGAGTCACCCGGACAGCGTAGCCTACTACAAAGATATCAGAAGCAATTCGGCCACGCGGCCTGGACTTCAAAGCTCCCATAGCCTTTCCAAGTATGATGGGACGCTGGTATTAGGGTACTGCCAGCCTTTGGCACCACTTCGCAGACCCTCCCTTCTCCATTATTCGGTTCAGCGAACTGCTATGATAGTCTTCAATGTTCCTAGATTACATATCCGGGAAACAGTCGTCCGGGAGCCTCTTGCTCTCCAGTGGTTGTTAATAGGCGGTGTTTTCGGATAGCCGAGTACCAAGAGTATGAGGACCTTCCAATCGTAACTGCACAAGTAACGTTAATGTACTTGTACTGATAAAGCTTTTCACCGAGCAAAAAATACTCTTCCCCGGATACAAATAGCACTGTACACACTCACACTTTAAGCGAGATATCAAACCTGGTTGCAATACCGATACTACCTGCAATTACCTTGGCGGTATTTCTATCTGTGCCTGTAAATAGCCGATTGAGCGGGGGGGGTCCCCTGTTTGATTTCCGGGCACTTTTGTCATGTTCTCCATACAAGTACCACCCCGGAAAAGCAACACCAGTGCTGAGCCCAGCCGAACTGATATATGGTACTGGGGTAAAGCTCAAATCTCTGTTCTATCGCAAGGTAGGGAGGTTTCAAGGTGATTTTGGCACTTAGTCTTAGTGGACTGCTGTCGTCCCAAGGGTGGTGCTGGTTGTTCATGCGCTTGAAAACATGAGGATGGGCTGCGGCTCTTGTGTTACAGAGACCTTGGCAGATGACGAGGGGGACCTGGGGGAGGAACATGTGAACATCGCCCCCCTGCACCCTGATACTTAGCAGAATTCCTGACCGAGATTCTTAACCAACCCCGCTGCGAGCGAAGCTGACAAAATCCAGGCATGGTTCCAGCAGCTGCAAGACCTCTCACGCGGAGTGAGTGCGGTACTCTAGACCAGCCGGGGCAACACAATCCAGGAGTCTGGGATCTTCACGGAGGGTTCAAAAAGGGAGCGAGAGTTCTGTCTAGTCTTTTCGTGCAATGAATTGATTGGAATGGGTTACCGGTAGCTAGCTCACTAAATGGGGAGGAATTCCGTAAATAAGGGAGCATTACCCGGCCAAGCTGAGTTGTAGTATACCTCGTGTTTCGGTAACTATATCTACCTCTATGCTGGCCCATGATTGCACCCCCTATCTATTGCTGCAAGGCTTCAAAAACGACCTATTGACGATAGGTATCATTAGGAATTCCGAGAGTGAGGCTTGTGTGATTATCCTCGGAAGTATCCCCTCCTCGATGATACAGCCAACCATCGAGGCGGCCACTTCGGACAGTCGCAGAACCGGCGCATGAAGTTTGCACTGACTGATTTACAGTACCTGATGGGATGGACTTCTCTCACAGCTTACTGTGTATCGGAATCAGCGGCACGCATAGCCAACTCTCCCGCGATTTGGTACATTTAATGATAAAACCTGCGCTTCGGCAGAGTGGTGCAATTGAGCGACTGTTCCCATATTGAGAATAAGGAGATATGGACACCAGACCGAACACAGAGCTACACTGAATGTAGCCGGTCTCCGGAAAGCCGGAATTATAACTAGCACACTATTGGAGGGGGGAACTATCCCGGGGAGGAATATAAATCTTTTTGCGTGTGGCCATATCGAGCTATTACGTTAGCGGGTTTGAGCATTGTAAATTTATTGGTGGGAAGAAACCCTTATTTACCTGACTTCTATTCTAGCGAGCAACCATAAGTTCCAAACGAAGGTAATGCAAACTGTGCGAAGGTTCCTGAAATTCCCGATTGTTCTCATACGCCAATAAGAGCCTTCGTTCCGATGCCCGCCACCTCCATCGGGTACCGATATGCCTAACTCAAATTATCCCTCGGAGCGCATAATGTCTCTTCCCTCTGGTCCAGGCCCAACGGTATAACTTGCCGCCTTCAACCCAATGCCCTGTTACCATTCCAATGCCTACCACCACCCCTCCCTAGGACTCAGTGCTTATCAGCCAAACAAACCATCCTCCTTTTGGCTCACTTTCCGTCCCAGTCTTTTCCTCGCTAATATTTCCAACGTTGGGCACCGTATTAGCTTTTCGCATCGCTTCCCTATTCCTCTCACAATTTCACAACCATACCATATTCAATTATTGTATGATCCCTTTCCTTATTACCTGTCATTCACTGCTCTTCCGAGGTTCTCCAAGACTCCCCCCGGTTCTCCTGGGGTTCCCATATGATACCCAACTCGGCTTTTCGTTGTTTTTTGGCTTCCGTTTTGTTTCTTAGTTCGGGATATAAACCCACACCTACATATGCGATAGACAAAACAAGATTCTTTCTCCCCTTCGGCTATTCAGATCTACTCGAGTACATTTCCGGTGACTGCGTTAGTAAATACAGCCCAATCTATTATCTTACTAGTGTCTACCATATCAGGAGCCAAATACCAGAGTAACCGTAAAAGCAACAAAACAGAGTGGTGTCATCCGAAGATAGGGTGTAATTCCTACTCAGAAGCGTTTATGGAAATCAGAGATAGCTTGCGAAGAATCTTTAAGTAAAAACAGGTACCGATGCCCAGTATTTTCCCTTTGCCGACGCATGGGGTAGTTGCCACATGCGCGGTGTCAGGGAATATGCTGGATTGAGAAAAACTAGACCTTCGTCTTCCGAGAAAGAGGCAAAGTCGAATGGTGCAGCATTTGCTGGCCGTATGGGAACTAGGCTCTGAGGATGCGACCGAATAGCGGAACCCGCTTTACACAACCCTTCGCCCTATGAGGCCTCTTCGATAGCCCTGATAGCCCTGCCACTGAACCAAGTATCATACGGCTCTCTGAATTTTCGCCTCTTGCGGGGGGTAGAACTGCTAGAGTCTAGGGCTAGATCCGAGATATCTTGCAGCGGATTGCTCTTTGCAAAACATTAACCTTGTGGATAAGCATGGGTAGGCATTGGAGTTCAGATTTGGGTCATTTTGAGGCCAATATTTGAAGCGATTTTGTTCTGTGCGAATAGTGAAGTATTGTGATCGTCGTCAGCCTATCATTTTGGGCGCTGTGCTTAATTCGTGCCATGCATTTATATTGTCTTCATGGGATACCACAAAGCCCCCCCCGTGACGTCAACTCAAGGGCGAGATCTAGGAAAGGCTGAGAGGAGAGAGGCGGGGAGTGTTACACAAGGCGGAGACAAGATATATAGTAAGAAAATACTTGAAATTGAGGATCTATCCAAGGTTTAATACTCTGAAAGCTCTTGAATTAAATTATCTCTACCCATGATCTACGGGCTCATCACCAAAGGGGCAAGAGAGGTTTGAATTTTCCAGACACAATATAAGATTTACCCACCGCGCGCCATGGATCTCGTTTACCGCTATTCGCAACTTGGCTAAACAGTTGGGGAAAAGGAGAGAAAACACGGGCCGGCTAGTTGATTTCCGTTGAGGAACTGATAGAGGTAGTGGACTGCCGGTACAATACGAGAGTTACATGGCACAGCGACAGAGTTGCTGGGTTGAAGAAGACCTGTTGAGATTTCCAGGAAGATTCGTTAAGCCGCGTTTGGACATTGCTTGGTGATGTCCCATGATTATGTCGGTCGGATCCGGAGTTGTAATTGCTAGCTGGACTGGGGTTCTCGTGTTTCACTGTTTCCCGCTTCTCTGCAGATTTTTTGTTTCGGTTTAAATTCCCCACTATTCCGGTGCGGCGCCATCAAGCCAAGAAGGTTGGTTCTGCAGCTCACATTCACTGCCTTCTTCGCTACAAGGAAGCATAGCAACCAAACCTTGTAAGAATATTGCTAGTGTAAGCCCTGGAAAAGTCGATTAACCTTTGGTACCCGAGCGCCGTGCTGCAGAGTATCGGGGCGGGACCGCCCTCCAACCTCTCCCAACCATCTTCAAAAGTCGTGCCTATTCAATATCTGCCTCCCAGCATGGTTGCCCACCCCCCTACCCACCTACGATAAAAGCGTCGGATAATGGATTGCCCATCTCGCCAATTGATTCTCAAATCGCAAGAGGTTGCATTTGATTAGCGGGGGATTAAGATGTGTTCCTTCACAGTTGTATTCGTAAAGATAGGTTTCGGGCCGGGTGACGCTACCGGGATCTGTTCGTGCTTGCAAATACCGGTACATTTAGTAACAAGCTTGCAGGGCACATAGCATTTTGATCGGAGGTAGGATAGCTTACGATGACATGTGATGTGAAGGGCCCCGAGTCATAGATCTCTAAGTTAGTAGTGAAAGGTGAGAGGACAAACCTTCCGGAGCGTCAACACTATGATACTTTTATGAGATACCGTATGATCGCTTTGTCTGTTCCTGGGATTTCACGAATACTCCTGGATCTTGCTTGGCGGAAAATATGGCGATTTTAGGGAGGAACTCTCGCCTCCGGTGTGAGAGAGGGGGGGGGTACACGCCTGTCTTGACCCGCGGCGGTGATCTCGCAGAGAAATCTCAAGTGAGGATCTATCGCAACATTCGGAACTTTCGAGGCGATTCCGGCACCTATTCTTAGGCGACAGACAGCAGAGCTGATAGCAGTATATTATAGTCGGGGTGTTTGGAAAGATGCGAAAGGGTTGCTGCTCCCGTCGTTGTTTTGCTCCTGAGCTGATGTTTTGCGGCTCTAAATCTTGTGTTACGACAAGTCCGCGGCTCATCTGCAAGTCTTACCCCGCTTCCGTGTAACCTCACCCATCACCCTAGATCATGCCCCCGACGCAATTTCCAAATCCATCGTCACAAACCACCCTTACCACAAAATTGACGATTCGGCGGAAGGAGGGGAATGAAGTCCGAGCTACTATACTGACGTTTCCCATGTTACATATGGGTGCAGCGCCTGGGGCTGGTTTCTGTTGACCCAGTCGGACTCGTCTGCTTGCCCAACCCCCTCGCTCCGTCAACAGACTGGGGGCTCCTTTTGCTTAGGGTTTTCAAGATTTCGGAGGGTGGCGAGGTTTGTGAGGAGTATACTAACAGCACCTCAACTATACACCGCCATCTAACGGGATGCTACAGATTAATTCTTAAACCAAGCGTTTCTATGGGGGAACCTAAAGAGGGCTGAATATTGTTGCAGCAACCCCAAGGCCTCCCACCCATCGGGGAATGGCTTCCGCGTGCAAAATCGAACCGGGCAAGACAACAAAGGCCCTACGGTATTCACCGGGCGTCCGAGGAGAGAACGAGAAATCTCACCAGTCCTTTCGTACGGAATCTTGATTCGATAATCTAACGGGTTCACCAGGTAGCGCCGGATATCGTGATTGAAGCAACATTTTCTGGACGGGATAAGTGGCAGTATACCCAATGGTTCATGGATCGTAGGTAGATGCTGGCTATTTTCCACACCTCTTGCTCGTCAGCAGAAGACGTTGAAATAATAAGGTATGGTATTGGTGCTGTTAGGAATGCTAGGAGAGAGGCTGTCTATGATTATGCGCAGAAACACTGCCCTCTTCGGCTATAAGACTAACTATTTTGTGCCACTACTGACATCGCAGAATCGGAATATCGAGTTTGTGCGATGGTTACCATAGGGGGTATAACAGACTTCCCACATAACTCACTTTGCGTTAGGACAATAGTGGCTAGTATGATCCGTTCTTCACCGGTTTCGCACATTCAACAGGAGAAAGGTGGCTTGGACAGGGGGCTGCCGCTGAGCGACTGTCGGGCGAACGTAGAGATATCAACACGCCATCCATGCAACAAGGCATCACATTGTACGTAGCAGTTCTCCGGGAAGACCGCATCATAACCGGTATCTTGGCAGAAGGGCTGTCGATCTATGTCTGCCCCGGGAGCGGCCAACATCTGGCACCAAGGCAAACCTAGCAGCAGTGGGTTGAGGAACTCCAAGGTTCCTGAAAGGGAGAAATGTCTTTGGAAATAATTTCCCGTCTAGCGAGTAGCAAAGAATTACAATCCAATTGTCTATTGCAACCCGCCCAAATGACTCCTTATAATTTCATAAGATTCTCAAACATCACTGGGGCCCCGAATTCCGATATACATAATCCCTATCATAAAATAATGCGACCAACTGGGATTGTGTCTCTAATTGCCCAATATCTGTCCTCTCCCAGCACAGACTACATTCCGCCTTTATTTCATGCCTTATCCTTCTCATGCCGTCCACTACTTGTTACCAATCACCGGCGACTTATACTAGTAAATGGAGGCTAACCCATTTAACGTGGTGGAATCCACCGGCATACAACTACCTAAATCCCACAATATCCGTGACAGCGAGATGGCAAACGGCTAATATTCCTCTTGGTATGACGTGACCAGCAGATAACTGACAACAAATCCATGTGGGTGAAGTGACTGGGACTATACTATGAAATAGGGAGTAAATTTATTAGCACCGCAAGTAACCCGGGGTTAATACTGAGCGTTGAGGGTGTACGCCGGTCATAAAAATACCGGTGGGTAATCGTATGAAGAGTTTTCGAAGTCGTTAGAAGGGGAAGGGGGTTGGCGACGGGATTAGTGGCTCTGAGGACCGAAATTATGGCAACGTATCAACATACCAGGGGGTGCTATAGTCTGTATCTTGATAAACAGAACCCATCCCGGGGCCAAGCGCTGACTCGGGTCCGCTTTATATAGAGGAAAGTAATTTTAAGGAGCCGGTAGACGGGCGCATTAGTCCTTCGTTTTGGAGGCGAGGGACCAAATGAGCAGGGGATACCCTGCGATATGCGGCTGTGATGGTGTTCATCCCAAAACCTGCTGCGGAAAGGCTACAGCGCACCGCTGGCGCCCGCGTGCCCACACCTTCCTGAGCACGACATACAAAGTGGGGTCACCGCCGGTCACTCGGCTTGAAAACCATCCTCCTTGTTGGGACATCGCGATGTATCATCTTCTACGATGCCTTGTCACCCCGTAGTTTCCCTTCTGCCACCGGTTCTTTCTCGATTTTTCCTTTCAACCTCTCGCACACATACAATTCTACAAGAACCTCCGCTCAGATCGCAACGCTCCTTCCCTTGGGCGTAAGACGAGAAAGAAGATAGAGAATAGATCCGACCAAGATCCGAGAGCAGTTACAAGAATCAGAAATAACCGAGAATAGGGAGGGCCTCTGAACATGTCGATTATATCTCCTCCCTAAGTTTCTACTCAGAAAGCATGGCGCACCAGCCATGCAGCAGCAGTATTGGAGGCTCAACCTCTGCATTGCATTCTAGATTTATCTGGATTCAGGACAACTCCAACTTTCTCGCCATCATGGGTTCATTATTTTACGCCCCCCAGTGCCACTCCCTACCCTTCACCCGCCAAGAGCCACTTCAGCACATGCCACTGTACTACCTGATGGTATTATAATCCCCATAGTATAGTGTTGTCATGGTTGAGAGGACAGATGCGGCAGAGAATGGGAGCACAGGTATATGCAGAGACATGTACAGGAAATGTATCAGTGGAGGTATACATGTATGTGGTGCTTGTAGGCACAGATGAGTATGAGGGTTTAACCTCTTGTGGTGTGTTCCATCTATGTATTAGATAGTTTGCCACCCCCCGCGAACAAGAACAACACACTTCTCTACGCCTCCGATCCCATCACGAACTGTGCACATCCACCACCTCCATCACTACCAGGCTGAGAACTTCCCTTCCACTCGTTAATCATCCGCCATCCAATTGCTGACACGCATGGGCCGACCTTGGGTTTCTTTTCAAGCGCAAGATTTTGGGGGGCAAAGCGCATCCCCCGGCAAGGGAATACCGGATCGGTAAAGGAAATAAAATCCCCGGTGGGACAGAAAATATGTCTAAAGAAAAGCACAGTTCGGGTTTAGAGTCGATAGTATTGGTGAGAGGATAGAATCTGGGCTCTTTTATATTACCCCCCATCAATCCACTTCCCCCTGACCCATCATCCTACTAACCAACCAACTAGTGGTAGGATTCTGGGACATTTATAGTGCCCGAAAACAAGTGCGATCCAGCTGAGAGCACGCTAGAACATTGTAGAATACATAACAAGACTTCGAAGTTGCTTGGCAAGAAAGTGCGTTCGTTGGCCATTTGAGTACAAGTTTAGCTCACTAGCGCAGGATATCATTGTGCACTTGCAAGGCCGGAAAATCTCATGGCCCACCCAAAAAATCTTTTCTCATGCCCTTTGGCTCAACGGATGTTTGATGCCACGCGAAAAAACTAACCAGAGGCTTGCAGTGGATGCCATAGACTTGTAGTTATGTAAGAGGACAGACAGTAGATCTACTTTTAACTACGGAAGCGAGTGGGGAACTGTCCACATCTCCTTACAAATCTGGCTCCAGGGGTTAACTAATTTAACCCCTACCATGATGTCAACCGCTGGATTTAGAATTATGCCGCCTGCTATCCATTTTGCTCTATTAGCCGTGCTATTCAAGGGCCTGAGGGAAGCTATAGCTCGTGAAATTGAGGATGCATGCTGGGAAGAAGCCCGGCAGGCGGGAGGTAAGTATTTGCTCGTGTACGGATGATATGGGCCGATGAAAATCACGAAGCCTTAATGCAATCCGGGCCCGAATCTCACACAGTAATATCACATCAGGCTTGAGGGTAGCCGTTAGGGCTTGGAGGGGGGTCGGATGATATGGTGGGGCCTGGTAAATAGCCCGTTTTCTCCTTTGCCGGCGTTGTTATAGTGGATATTTATAATGGATGTAGCGGTAATGCATGCAGGCCGTGGTAGAAGAGGGAGAATATACACGGGATTCTTGGAAGCTTTGGTCTGTATTTATGGTCCCAGCCTTCCGGGGGACTTCCAAATGCCCGGGGTGGGACGAGACGGCATCACATAGTCCGTCCGGAGCCGCAATACGGCAGGACGGACTTCTTAAGTTTAGATGACGGCCCGGCCTGTTGTCTACAGGTCCCTTGGTCATCTGTGGCGCCTTGTCGGGCTCGCCCATCATGGACAAGGTCTTATGGAAACCGCACGTCATCAGGCGACCACAGCAGGACCTGTCCGTCATCTGCTAGACTCTGTGGTACTATCGGATGAGAGGGGTAGCGCAGTCATTTTAGGTTCTGGTGAATCAATTGTGCAATCACATGTTGGTTCCAGTAGTAGCTGCCTAACATCGGTCCATGGACCAAGTGTCTACTACCTACCGATACCATTATTCTTTTAGTGCTATAAGTTATTGGGGATTTGGAAGTATAGAAAAGTAGCAGAACAGATAGTGAGAAATAGTATATAGGCCCTATAGTTTCCATCAATCACCTTTGAGGGTCTCGTATAACAAAAGCTTTAAGACATAGCAGGGCCCGCGCTCCCGTCCCGGATTGAGGCTAGGACCGCCGACCAACTGGCAACCCGCTCCCGGCTACTGGGCCACCACCCGTCCGGTCATTCCTTTTGTGTAAAGTTAAACTAGGACAATATGATATTATTGAAATCTAGGGCCGAAGGACCAGGCGCTTGGGGCCATTGGTCTGGATACCTACTCTGGTACTGTTGAGCTGAGTTTCAGTTTTTCCTGGGGACCCAGGGGGCTAGCAATTGTAGAATTTAGGTGTAATACCGAATTTGATCTTTCAGTTCGAGAGGATAGTATCACTGGGAAGAGCCTAACTAGGGTGAACAAGTATTAGGGATGTGCTGTTATAATTGTAGTATCCAGTTGAGGGCTTCCCTACAGATTGCTACCGAAAGCCTTTTGCTTGCCCAGTGTTCCCAACGGGCTAGGCCAGTGATAGGCCAGCCTATAGGCCGTAGGCTGGGCCAAGGCAGGCCGCTCTGACGATGAGCCTAGGCGGATATAGGCCGAACTCAACTGGCATGCCGAAGCCTATCAGGCCTGGTAGGAGCCTATAGGCCTGCAAGTGGGATTTTTAGAGCCGATTGTTTTAAGAGTGGCTCGATTCCTTACAACTTTCATTGTGGTTTATTATTTTATCTCTATCCTCAGTTGTTGGTTGAAGTATGATAACTATGCGATTACCGATCCACAACCAGCTCAAAGAAGTCCAGGAAATCTACCTCCAGATTCTCCAATGCAGTCCTATCTCACAATCCTTCCTTCCAATTCAGTTTCTTCAGCAGGAATCCATCAGTTAATGTGCCCACTATGACTAGTTTAGTGGAATGGGAGATGAGCCGAATGGAAATCAAGGATCTAAGGGGGTTGTAGGCCCGTATTCATAGGCTGGGCCCGGCTTGGCTAGGCCATATAGGCTGGGCCGGCCTATCAGGTGGCAGGTACTTAGCCTATACGGCCTATAGCTAGGCCCGGCCAGGCCAGGCCCAGGCTTTTCAAAGCCTATAGGCTCCGGCCGGGCTAAATCCCCCATAGTTGTGGCAGGCCGGGCCCGGCTTCGGTCCTGGCCTACCCGGCCCGCTGGGAACACTGTGCTTGCCTTTTGAACAGGGGCCATTTTGGTATCGTCTCTTCTTGGTTGTATTGTCCCAGGCCAGGGTTTTGAGGACTCAACTACTTAAATACAAGACCTCAAACAGGGTCCCTGGCGTGCACCGAATTCCCCTATTATGATAGGATACCACTGCCACCAGCGAAATAAGAAACAGAGAGTAGGAGAGCTCTCGAGGGAGCTAAAGGAAAGAAAACCTGTGGCAGTTAGGAGATTGGATATAACGCATTTACGACAGAGCACGAAACTGATAGGAGGCTGTCGCCATATAGTCTGTTACCGGGTTACTAGTTTTATAATTTGTCTGAGCTCAGTAATTATACGCACTTGGAAGTTGTCTTTCGGTTCGTATGGTGATCTCGATTATCTTGGTGATGTCCGCCGCTCTCCTTCGTGAGCGAATCTGCACCCTTATATTTACTGAGGAAATGACTTCATCATACCGTATATCCTCCCCTGGTTCCAATTCGAGATCAGCTCATGTCTTGCGATCAACCGGACTCCGCTTTCCCATCTTCCCCATTCTTTATCTCGGCTTCTCTCAGCTTCGTGTGCACCCCGTTGTTGTACCAATCCCCCATCCTCCTTTAGCCATGTGGTACATAATCCCCCCTTACTCCTAATCTTCCATCGCTCTACCTTTATCCATACCATTCTTGAGACTCTTCGACCTCCCTTACAAATCCAAGTTTAAGCATGACAAATGAAATAACAAAGATCACACAAACTCCGGACCCGTTTCCGGCAACCCCCTCCGGTGACCAAATAGAGAGCCTGTGATTTGCAATAAATAGGAGATCTGAGTGTTGGCTAAAACTGAGGGGCATACGCACCCTGTCGATACTATCTCCGTGGGACGAGAGGGTGGAGCTCAGGGTGGGGAAGCTACTGTAACAGCTGTGTCCTGGATGCAAAACTATCGTGGAGTCAAGCATAGTGAGGGATGAGGGGTCGGATGTTAGAGCGGAAGAACTAGAACTTACATCCTGCAGTGATAATTAGCTGCCATCCGGGGCTGGTGGCAGTTAATTGCGATGACAATAAAATACTTACTTTCTAAAATTACCAGAAGGTATGCGGGGAACAAATTATTAGGGGGAGAAGCAGGAAAAGGGGACCAGAGATTTACTAACGAGCTGTAAGGAAGAATTGAGTAAGCGCCAATTTATAATACATAGGGTGGGGCAATAGGGGATTGCAGACAAACTATCAGGGGCCAAAAAGGATGTGGTTAGCGGTCTGAGGGTATGCAATGTGAGATTGGCAATGCTTACTTCCTAGGGAGCAGTGCAAGCACGAGGTCAGATTTCTCTAGAGTTAGGATCAAGAACAAAGAGAACTGCTAAAGTGGATAACATACAACCTGTGATATAGGTACGAGATTTTAGCGCAGGAAAAGCAACTCGGGAAGGAAAGAATGCAAGCCCAATTACCTGCTACAACATGCCAAGCTAGAGGTTACCAATTGCCTCGTCCCAGAACTGCGATTGATCCAGTTTACTTACGTCCTACAACATATGGCAAGGTAAATGTCGGTAATTCCAACCTCTCACAATTGAAGTTGGTAAGCTTCACTTACTTCCTACAGTAAACGAGGAGCTCGGAGTCAGCAATTTTCACGACTCAGGCCCAGGTCGACCAGCCTCACTTACTTCCTACACATAACGAGCCAGGGGTTAGCAAGTTTCACGTCCCAAAACCCTAGATAATGAGTTTCACTTACCCGCTACAACGGACAGCGAGCCAAAGGTCAGAAATTTTCTTATTCCAGGACCTGGCTAATTAGCTTCACTTACCCACTACAACATATCGCCAGCCCGGGGTCAGCAGTTTCGTCCTCAAAGCACACGGGTTGACCGGCCCCATTTACCCACTACAACACAGAACCCTTGGGTCAGCAATTTCCACGTTTAAGCACACTGGTTGATCAGGGCCATTTACATTCTACAAAACACAGCGGGCCAGATATCAGTAATTCCTATATCAGGAACTCTGGTTGATTGGCTTCGCTTACGTTCTACAACACACGGTGAGTTAGAGGTCAACTATCTTGTCCCAAAACTCTGGTTAGTCGTCTTCACTTACATCCTACAATACACAGAGAGTCTGAGATCAGCAATCCTCACGTCCTACCACCTTGGGTGATGAGTTTCAATTACCCACTGCAAGACACGTTTGGTCAGTGGTCCGCCGTTTCACGTCCTGAAGCTCTGGTTTCGTGGCTTCACTTACAAGCTACCATAAATAGTGAGCTATAGGTTAGCAATCTCCATACCGGAGAACTCTGGAAGATCGACTAGACTTGCTTCCTACAACACTCAGTGAATCAGTGGTCGGCAATTTTCATATCCCAGGACCGGGGTTGATCAGCTTCACTTACTTTCTACAATACTTAGTAAGTCAGTGGACAGCAATCTTCATATCCCAGGACCCGGGCTGATCAGCTTCACTTACTTCCTACAACACTCAGTGAGTCAGTAGTCAGCAATTTTCATATCCGAGGACCCGGGCTGATCAACTTCACTTACCCACTACAACTCACACCAAGCCCGGGTCAGCAATTTTCACACCCTGGAACTCGGGATGGTCAGTTTCGCATACCCCCTACAAGGCTCAGTGAGTCAGAGGTCAACAGTATTAGCCAACAGACCGGAACCCTGGTAGGTAATCATCACTCACGTCCTACAAGAAATCGGGATTCAGAAGTCAGCAAGTTTGACGTCCCCAAACGCAGGTCGATAACTTCACTTACCGGCTACCGCACATAGCAAGGTAGAAGTCAGAAACCCTAACCACCCAGAACCCTAGTTGGTCAGCTTCACTTACTGGCTACAACCCACAGCCAGCCAGACGTCAGCAATTTTCACGTTCCAGGACCGTAGTGGATCACGTTCACATACTAACTAGAACGGGAAACGCTCTTGATATCAGCAGTTGTCTAGTCCTTGGACCGTTATTTATCATGTTTACTTACCGCCTTTAATATTCAGCAAGCAGATAGTCAGCTATGTCCATCCTCCAGAGCTATGATTGGTCTAGTTCACTAACTTCCTGCAAAAGTTTACGTGAGTCAGAAACTCCCCTAAGCCCGAAACCTGCTTACTCAAGATACTTACCAGCTACGGAATTCCAAACATTTGCAATCAGCTATGTATTTCGTCTGTGGAGCAATGAGCCCTGTCACCTACCTCCTGCGCCTCCCCACGACTCAGCAAACCTTATCATGTTATCCACTTGTATTGCACTCCCAAACTTACACTCTATGTGAATTTGAAGTTAGTAAGTATAACAGCCGAACACTTTCCATGTTGTTTACGCACTCTCTAGTCCCAGACACCCTGGTATCAGCACTGCAACCTGCATAGATGCGATTAAGAACTGAAACTTGCCTTCTGTAAAGCAATATATTGCTACATTTAGCTTCACCTCCGTTGAGTTACGGCGTGCTCACTTACTGTCTAATGTGAAAGAGGAGTTTATTATTAGCATTGCATCGGCCGCCTGTACAGTATGGCCGCTTCACCTGCAATATTTTATATTCCTTCTGGCACAGATAGGCACTGACGTTTTTCTCTATTAGAATCTCTGCCACGCCGCTCAAGTCCTGCCAGGCTGCTATGTTCAACGCGGTGCCGTATTCGTCAGATCGAGAGTTTATATCTCCTCCCTCCTCCAACAATCTCTCAACCACTCTCTCATGTCCAAGCCATGATGCTATCATCAAATGTGTAAAATCATATGGGGTCGGGCTCGACCACCCTTCATTTGTCCAGTACCACTTAAACCAAGTCATAAATCTGCCATACCCATCTGCGCAAATGCGGCGAGTAAGCTCGAATAATTCCATCTGCTGACCCTCGGAGTCTCGGAAGTGATCAGGCCAATAGTTGGCCGCATAATCGAAGAAGGTATGTTCCTGGACATAATTTTCCGCTTCATCTAGGGTAGCACTGATATCAATATCTATCGGTAGTGGGTCTTTTGCAAAAAACCGGGATATAATCACCCGCTATTTCTGATTCGGTTCCACCGTCATAAGCGCTTGGTAATGGGTCATTTTCAAAGTCTTCTAGCGAAAGATAAGAGATACAGATATCAGCTACCACAAAGTTAGAATCTATGGAACACAGGGTATACTGCCAGTTCCCAAGACCCGGTGAAGATCCCTTAATCAGGAACTCTTTCGCTGTCTGGTGAACTAGGTAGATCTTCTCATCGATAACCCGCACGAAAAGGCCGCACAAATTTTTCACAGTCTTTTCAAAACCAGGGGAAAAATCTTCGATGTCCTTGATAGTCGTGTGATCACGCCTGATTCTGAATGCGATGTTCATCTCCCGAAGTGTAAGAGGCCTTGCAGCGGCTAATACGATATGCAATATTCGTCGGGCTTTCTCGGGGTTGGTGCTTTTCTCTAGAATCTTAGTGTAAAGTTGTGGTATCTCGGGTGGCGCGGTGGCGACAATTTTGGTAAACTCCTCGCGCGAGTCGTCCGGACTAGCAACCAAGATCTCGAGAACGAGAGAGACCCACAAGAATGTCCGGTCGGAGGATGATTGGAGGAGATCTCGCAAGTACTCTAGTCTTCCGGTTTTCCCCCAATATGTCTCGAGTTTCTCGATGCCCTCATCTATGACCCGAGAAACATCTGCAGCAATTGCTTTGACCTCGTCCTCCCCTTTCAACCGGATCGTCGTTGCTGGTGAACCAAGCTGTATCTCGATCCTGTGGTACGGGCGGCTAGTGACAAGGAATTTCAACGGTATAGCGGAATGCTGTGATTCGGGGAGACTGGTTATTTGACGGATTAGTGGAGTTAGAGTCTCTTCACTGCACTCATCCAAGGCATCCACTACACATATGACATCGCCACATCCCCCCCCAGCCACCGCCTTGACCAAAACATCCCATAGCGATTCCACCTCTTCTATAAACCTATCCCCTTTAGCCGTGTACGCTTCCTCAGCATACATGCAGAGGGAGTTTTCTTGAGCTAACAGCTGGTGAAGGATGGCGCGAAGGGCGAATGTCGCGCTCCTCTGTTCCTCACTGTCGTCCTTGAAAAAGAAGTAGCAAACTTTGGCCTGGGTGTGACTCTCAAGGTGCTTTACAAGGAATGAAGCAATGACTGACTTTCCGCATCCCGGGTCTGCCGACAACCAGAGGAGACCGGATGTTTTATTCTCCAACCATTCTTTATACTTTGGGTGGTCAGTAACCCAGGTGCATGTTCCATTAGCCGGCTGCGGAACCCGATTTCGGTGTGACTTGTACCCAGATCCGGGCGGGTACAGTTGGCGTAAAATCTTACTCGGGCTCTCCGGTCCGGTTCGACCTCCGGGGTCATAGTAATTATTAGTAGTGGTGTTATTGGAGCATGTGGTGTTATTAGAACCTCTGTTGCCGCTGAAGTCGCCTTGAAGATGCCTGTTTTCCGTAGAGCTAGAAAGTTAGTAGTTGGCATTAGTTGATGGAAGCAGGCAAACCCATGCCGACCCCCAGGAGCCTACCGTTGCCCTGATAGTCGATTGCCCATGTTATCAACTGCCAGTCGAATAGCAAGAATTTTGGCCAGTGGACGTCGGTGTAGAAGTCGGATGTGATATTTGATGCTAGAGACTTTGATTTTGAAGCGCGTGAGGATCGATAGAGGAAGCCAGAGAGTTGGGGACTGAGGAGGCTCCTATCTTCCAAGGGCAAAATGGTTTGAGCGAACTTTGTAGGTGAGCTAAGTTCGCGCCACCGCGTTGTCCCTGGCGCACCCCCGCCTCTCACGGTGAGGGGACCTACGCACTAGATCGGCCGATGCAGTATTGACGCCCCCACACCCTGCCTGTCGTTACCGTAATTACTCCTGTCTTGATTTGATGCCTTGCCAGAACCAGATACACGTGCGGGGGGGAAACTTCGTTTTGTGTGACCTAGTTCAGATTGCCCAGCCTTCGCTGACCCGACCCTCCATGACAGGATACCGGAAGTGCCCGAACAAGACATATGACGCCCGAGCATTAGAGTGCATGCCTCAACGAATTGACTTAGGGGAGATTCCCGTTAAGCGTGGAGAAGCTGCTTGAATAACAATACCATCTACCTGTGGGGCTGACAAATTTTTGAGTACGGAAGCTCCTAAAGGACTACCGTATAGATTCCCAAACTCAACTTATTTTCTCATGATACAATAGGTCAGGTGGGCCCTCCTTTTTTGACATCGGCTGGCAAAGTTGGACCTATTGGCTGGCTTAATAACCCTGAGATGGATAGGTGGGAGCTCACTTTGCTTTTCCAGACAATACTTCCTGGAAAAGGAAGGGTCTCTAGTTTACAATAGTCACACATCCAATTCCCGATTCTGAGCAGCTGCAGTGGGTTTAGATGCGGCCAACTCTTGGAAATGCTACTCCAACCTTTTCGCCCTCATCACTCAGTCTAAAATATTGGGAAATAGGATACCGGTACCGCACCGAGCATCATACCTAGAGATCGGCTGTTCAAGGAACCCTTGATACTCTATTATCATTAACAGGCTTGGCTTCTGAGCAACACATAGGGGCATGCGGCGCGGCCTTGGCACTATTTCCTGGCACTAGCAGTGTATGATAGCAACAAAATGATTAATGCCATGATAGCAAATACTTCGCCGGATCCACACCCACACCTCGGGAAGGACCTTCCCCAACGCCCGTAAGGGCAATTTCCTCGGTAACATGGTATGGTATTTATGTGTGCCTGTAAGGAAGTAATTGGACGGAAGAAAATTGCTATCTGACTTAGTTCGTAAGTAACAAGTTCAAATTAAAATATGCACATCTGCTCGTGTAACTTAACCCATCTGTGGAGGTGATATAATATTATGAGAAGGCTACCCTTGCCTCACCCTACAGCACTCACTCCCGCCCATAGGCAAAGAGAACCTAACAGGGCGCCCACGTAATCCAGAAAATCCCAGGATACGTAGACAAGGATTGTGCAGGACCAAGCCCAAGACATAAATGTTTACCCATACATGGAATTCCCTTTCTAGAATAGATACTTGGATGACCCGTTATCCTATTCCAGGACTCTAGAGACCTTTCGTGAAATATGCAGAGACTCTAAGGTGAAGTTGTAGCGACGCAGGGGCAAGCCTAGGTCCCCACGGTAATCTGAAAGCGGACTCTCCATGTGGTGGTCACGACATTAGCAGATTTCAGCGATATTTCGGGACTTATTCTGAGTAGCAGAGGGGTAGCAGCGACGATAGGTCCTGTGGTTAAAAACTGCTGTGGGAGTTGCGGCTGTTCCAGAGTTTGGTCGTTACCCTGGCCTGGTGGCCTTTAATCTTATGTTACACATGCGGCTCATGCGCAAGGCCAGCCCCGCTTTTCAGTAGAGGAACCCATCTTGCTCAATCACCAACTTCCGATGCAACCCGAAAATCCTGCGATGCGCTGCCGCCCGTGTAGCAAAACCGGGGGGACTTTTTCTTACGGTAACGGCCACCTAGCTACGGGGAAGGATGGAAAGCTATTATACTAAGGCGGCCTATGGGGTAGGTTATGGGTTGCGGCACCTTAGGCTAGTCTGCGGGTTCCCGAGAGGGCTGGAATATTTGCCCAGTACCCTCAACTCATCGCCCAGGCCGAGAGCCCTTCCATCTCAAGGGATTCACTGAATTTTGAAGGATAGTGGGGGGGACTCTCAGGCGGGGTCTACTAACCTTTGCCTCTACTACACTCTGCCATCTAGATAGCTGTCCCGTCAACTTTCTATCCCATAGGACATGAATTCCACCTTCGGAATCAGGAAGGGCAAGGCAGCCCAGGATCCCAGGATCTGCAACAAGAGTAGCAAGGGAAGCAGGAGATCTGCCGGGTCCTTGTATCCGCAATCTCGAGTCGGTGATCTACCTGCATTATAGCTTGGTGCTGGCTAATAATTACACAATCTGTCACTAGAACACAATAAAAGTAGAGAATTAGGGACTGTTACTCCAAGGAGTAGGAGAGGGGCCGGCTATCGTTATCTACAAAACGATTTTCTCCTCAATCACACAGCTAATCGTTCGGGAGGGCACTTCCGGGAATTGCGGGGTCGAGATACGGAGTTCGCTTGACTACTTTACGGGGGTGGATCTGACTGATTTCTCACATGGCTTATAGTCCACGGGGAGAATAGCTACCGCATGATCAATTCTCCCATGGCCCTACAGGACAACAAGTGATTTTAGGCGAAGGGCGGTGGAGCAACTATCTGAGGAGTGAGGAGATACCCCTGTCAGCACTCGATCGAAACGACACGGCCCCGGATTGAATGTAACGGCTCGCCGGGAGACGAGGTTATTACAAGGATGCTACAGGAGGTTTATGCCAGTGCATATGTGCCCGGGTAGGAGTAGAACATCTTGCATGTGGATAAATTTATACGCAGCGGGGTAGGGAATTCTGGGTTATTTGCGTGAAGAAATATTTAGACAGGGGGCTTCGCGTAGGTGATTGCGGGAACCGCTCTACCTGTATACACCAGTTCCTTTTTTTAACCAGTAGTAAAGAACTCCACCCAAACAACCTGGTGCAAGTTTCCTGAAGCCCATTAGTTCACCAACCTTGTTCCTCCACCCACCATTCCTATAACCCAATTATTTGACTAGCTACAATTTTTTTACTTGTCACTTAATGCCTATATACTATATCCCAACACCCATATTTCGTCTTTACTCCGATGCCCCGTCACCACTCCTACCCAATCGACCTCTTTTTACCAAGTGCTGCCAGGTAACTTCCATCGGGGTGTTATCTGATGCACCTACTCACCCCCATCCGTCCGGCACATAACTAGTTAAGTCTCCTATAATCCATGGGGTTTAAACAATAATTTCATGAAAAAGGTTCTTCGTATGGCGTTATTGACAATATACGGTAGTCTATTTCTTAACGGCAGAGGGAGGGAAACCGGTGAGCACGAATTGCTTAATGGATGTTCGCAGATGGCTACAACCAACCCAGGATCAACACGGAGTACAAGAACACAAGCCGGTGACAGCGATAGCATTGGATAACCAAATTAGGTCTCTGGCATTGAGGAAAGGTGTAGGAGGTAGCTCAGGGGACTAGTGGCTCTGATAGCGCAAGGTGCTGTGAAACGTCGACATTCCGGTGCTGTATCCTGTATGTTAATTATTCAAGCGCATCTGACATGAAGCGTTTTCGGATTCTAGCATACCATATTTTGTAGGGGGTTGGTGAAACAAGTCAGTCGCCGTTACGGGGAAAATAAGCCCTTGTCTGTTCTCAGAGGTAGAGTGGTGGCACTACCCGACCTGAGGGAGCTTTGGGGACAGGTTTCCGTGAGGGCTTTCATCTAAACCAACGTTGGGCAAGTAGTAGAGCACTTCCGGTGTTTGCGTGTTGGGAAATTCCCGTACCCTACTTGCCAGACGAGGTCACCATATTGTCACACGGGGATGGGAGAGCATCGATTCGCTTGAAAATGTGACGAGAGGTAGAAAACGGAATTCTTTTAAGGCTAGAGCATAGGAATTGCTTGAGCCGGAATAACTGAGAATGGGGAAGATATCACAACATCACAATCATGACTCGCTTCATACACTTCCCCGCATCCAGCAAATGAAACAAAAATGAGAAAAGTGTTGCAGCCCGGCCATTTAGGATGTTAATGTTGTGAGGATTTATAGTGAAGGGTAGTGGTCGGGGTTTATCGTGGAGGGCTCGGGAATGCAGGAGACGGTTTATTTTGTCCCGGAGCTCCGGTTTGCGCAAAGGTTGCTCCCCCGGTAAATTCCCTTGCTTCCCAACCTGGGTTTCAGTGTGGCAGAATAGGATCACAGATAGAGAAGGTGAGAGGTGCGGGGATCCCTGGAAGGATCTGGGTGCCTCTATCGTGTTCCGCCTGTACCCCTACCTTCGGCACAATTTCGGAGAGAATACTGAAGGAAAGAACTTGGGGGTGCATGGCGCATCAAAGTTTATAAGATACACAAAACCACGGCGTACAATGTAGAAAAATTATATTTTACATACCATGCGCGGCCAAACACATCTTACATTTTTGACCGTAGCTGGTAAGGTGATACCTTATGAACCATGGCTTACAAGGGTCTATTTGGATGCGAGCACTCCATTCAGTTCACCTATGCAAATTACCTTACGGTTCCGTTAGCGAAACGTCATTTTGTATGGGGGAACGGAACGGAATGGTCGTGTGAAAACAGACCCTAAGGTATTATCTTACAAACCTTGACGTGCCAAGCACCCCCTTGGTTTATGACCACAACTCACCTACTGTTCCTCAGACCTCATTCTGGTCTGCTAACTATAGTACCACGTAATGTAGCGATTACAGCCGGGCATAGGAGAAAGGTTACAGTTAGGCACTCGTGGGGGGGATATGGGGGGAAACTCCTAGCCTAAACAACACGGGGCTACACTGAGGGTTGCAGCTCTCCCGAAAAACCAGGTTAAAACCAATAGACTCCAGGAAGTGGTATTGAGGCATGTTTACTCCTGGAAGAGAGCCACCTTGCATGTAGACAAACTGATCAACAGCCGATCGGCGGATCCCAAAACTATAGGAGAAGAGAAATATTTATCTAAATAATTTCTCTTATAACGTAGAAGCGCCCAGATCAAATTCCCCAGGTGCTCAATATCACTCCTAAATGTTCCTGAAAGTCACTAAGGGCCCTGGGCTCCGACATGTACCAACGCTATCCCGCAAGGGTACGATGGTTCCGGACAACCAAAATCTGCCCTCCGAGCCAACTCGATCCAAAATTTCTAAAACGGGAATAGTCCCATCAGGGAAGGCACTTCTATGCTGGAAGTTCCTCCGGTAATGTTAAAATAAATAATTAGAATTGATATCTGATTTCCTGATTCCATCTATGGCCCTCCCGGAAGTTGCAGTGGCGTTTTGCGCTAGTGTTGGGGATGTTGCACACCTCTACAAAATCGCGTCCTGTAACATGATTCCGGTCATTTATTTTGGGTGCACCGGTGAGACAAAAACAAGGTGCCAATTACTAGATGCTCCCGAGAAAGGTCCCCGGACGAAACTACGGTAGGAATTGCTTTCAAAGCCCTTCCCCAAATCCAACGCCAAGAACTCAGTGCGTCCAGTTCCTAAGGGACTAAGCAGGTAAGACCTGAGGGGTGAAATATATTTAGTACGCCCTCACCCGACTAGTGCGCCGATGAAATCCTATGTGCTGGTACCCGGCTTCATCCGCCACACCTACTCGTTTCTATAAAAGACACTAGAGCCAATAGTAGCGGAGCCGAGGAAACCACCAGGAAGGTCCTTGAATCCCCAATTTTTGAGTCGACGGCAAAATTCAAGGGGACGGGCTTAGTTTCCACGAGGGGTACTCCACGACCCGTCGTCTGACCACTGGAATAGATTTTGGATAAGAAATCGGGGGATTTTAGGCTGAAACCACGGCCGGTTGGGGAATGGGGGAAGTCGACGTTGAAGGTAATGGGGGATTTCAGCGCTATTTCAGCACTAATTCCAAATGGCGGAAGAGTCGCAACCACGATGCTCAAGCGCGTGGGGAAATCAGAATTGGTTGCGGCTCTTAACCTGGTGCCATGATACAAGTCTGCGGCTCCTATGATAGATTCTCGTTGCAACCTAAGGGGGCCTAAGTGGAAAATACGCAGATCTTAAGTTGAAACTTTCGCCAGCACTAGAGGGGGGGGTTCACGCGTGCCTTGATAATCTCGCCGAGAATTCTTTAGTGCCGATCAATCACACCCGAAAATTTCGAACAGATCCCAGTACCTATCCCTATCCAGCAGATATCAGCGGGGCTACGAGTATGACAGCCGGGGTGCCTGGAAAAAAAACATCCGGAGGAGCCACAGTGTTGGAAATCAGGAGTTTCTGCGCAACATGCCCTCGGAAGTGCCTCGAGTGTTCTGTCTTGTTTCCTGGTCGAAGCAGGTTCCTAACCAGAGATGTTTTGTCGGTGAAAAGATGTTTTTCTTCTGCAGAGACCAGCATTACAGACTAGCGGTGTGGAACGGGAAAATCTCTTCTCCGCACGCTAGCACTAGGCGAGGAGGATGGAAGTTTCTCCACGGAGGTTTGGAAGGTCAGATGAGAAGTGATTATAGGCCCTCACGCCCTGTATTTCTCTCTTCTTTTCCTTCAAGTAACACAAGTCATCTCGTTCCCAAATTGTTTTCCCCCCTACTTCGTCGCTCCTCTCCCTCGCTTACTATCATTTCTCCCTGCCATATAAATCGAAAAGCCTTCGTTGAAGCCGTACCTTGTTGCATTATCTGTAAAAGACAGCTCCCTCGGCTGCTTTGCAGCTGTTCTAATATTTTGAGGTTCCTACCGTAATCCTCTGCTACGAGCACTTGTATGAGTACTACGAGTCTGCGGCTCATGCAGGTCCAGCCCCACCATTGTGTAACCTTACACTTCATCCTAGATTACCCTTCCGACTCAGTTTTGGGGTTCATCACCACGAGTCGCCCCTACCACAACAACAAGAATCCACTAGAAAGGGGAGGATGGAGTCCACGCTACTATCATAACTTCGCGTTGTTCTTGTCACAGATGATTGCATGCGGTTCTACGGGTTGGTTTGCACAAACCGAGGAGGACCCGACCACTTGCTCAACCTCCTCTCTGGATACCAGCTGGGGGCCCCCTTTACTTTCGCAGGCCTTGAAATTTTGAAGGGTAATGGTGAGAGTCCCCCGGAGGATGGTACTAACACTACCTTTGCTGTACCCCGCCACCATTCAGAATTCGCTGACACGATTAGCCGAGCGCTGCTGCGAGAGAAGGGAGCTCGACAAACCCTGTATATGGTCGCAGAAACCCCAGGACATCTCACACTATGGGAAGCGAATTCCGTATCGAGCTCGAATCAGGCGGGAAAAGATAGCCGAGGAGGCGGGATCTTCACCGGCTCCCCGAAAATGTAACGAGAAATCCATCCTGCCCCACCGGGCAGAAGACTATTTTAATGACCCAGCTAGTTCACCAAGCATATGCGGAGTTCGTGGTCAAATGTGCATTTCCTAGTCCAGGCAAGCGGTAGTATACCCCATTTTTCACGGATTACAACTTGATGCTAGCGGGTGTTTACACCCACACCCATCACGAGATGACGTTAAAACAGACTCATTTAGGATGAGTGCTGTTGGGAGTGCTGGGATAGAGGCGGCCCATAGCTGTGCGCAGAAATATGCCCTTCTCATCTAGAGAGCGACCCCTTAGCCAGCCCACATCGGACGGTCCCGGAATTGGAATATGGAGCTTAAACGACTGATTTACAGAGTGGGCACACCAGACTTCTCACATGGTTTGCAGTGTATTGAGCAAACGGTGGCCGGTATGATCCATTCCCCTGCAGCTTTGTACCTTTAATGATCACAACTTGGCTTGGGAAGGGCGATAAAGTTAAGGGCTCACTGGAGTAATGCAGAGATATTAAAATCCGATGCAAACCGTATGTCACCGTATCGAGCACGGTAGCCCTCCGGAGGGGCGATTTTATGGCCGGGGCGCCGCTATAGGGGTACTGCTGCAGACTTATTCTGGGAGAAGTACACAATCTTGCGCGTAGACAGATTTATCGGCACTGGGTTGGAGGATTGCAAAGCTATTGGAGGGGGGGAAATATTTATTGACGTAATTTCTCCCCAGGAGAGTAGGAAAGAATACCGAACAAGCCAATACAAATTCCCTGGATGCTCCTTAAAGTTCCCGAATTCTCCCGCGCGCCACTGAAACCTTGAGTTCTGGCGTCCATCTCTCACTTCCGGCGCCGACCGCATATCACCTTTAGTCCCCTATTACCATTCCTTTATAGTCTGTCACTCCCCACTAAGCGATCGCCGGCAACTTGCGGTTTAAAAATAAAAGCCAACTCATTTACCTTGGCAATGCCTACCGGGAGGGTGGCCGGCTGAGTCTTGCCTTATCCGCAAACCAAAAAAAAAGAAAACATTGAAGGGACCCCTTAGTATGGCTTGGGTAGGGAATAACTGAGAATGCGAGAGGGACGGTGGTAGCGACGAGGGGGTGAATTTCATTGCAGATACTGGATGGGTATCAAGGCTAACTCGGTATTAACTCCTGCTGTAGGGAAGCAAAGCCAGTTACAACAACACGGGTGGATAACTGAATAAGGTTTAGCGAGCTGTAGGAAGCGGGGATAAGTAGATTACTGGATCGATAGATCGTAGGTTAGAGGTTATTAAAAATTGCCGGTATGTGGGGTGCTGTTCCCCGGATATTCATGAATCAAGTACATCTCTGGCACGGAGGTGCCCGCTGGCTCGAGCCCATTCCATCTGTACCAGCTAGGGACAGCCAACAGGTTACACCGGTATACTCCTAGAGGAGCAAGGGCTCGGTTGGGGCCACGGCTGAGTCCTCCGGAGGCACAATCCGGGCCATTTCGCACCCCCAGTTTGCCCATGTATGGCTTCATCCATACCAGCTACAGATCTGCCCTCCCGCTCCCAGAGGAGAGGCCTGTGAAATCCCTCGAATTTCAGAAGATTCCGGAAAGCAGTGGTAAATTAGGCGAGATTACTCCAAAATGGAGCGCAATATATGGCGGCAATCTCATGTAGCCTCAATGCGGACTGCCCACCACCATTCATACCTCTCTGGGTATTTTCGTTATCATGATCTATCACTCGACACCCCCCCACTCCGAAATGTTGGAACAACCTTCCATATATAGTAACGGGTACCTCTTATGTTGGAAGAGTAAGCGAGCGAGGACCTCACTGTTGGAAGCATGAGTTAGCATAGACATCATTGTGGGAAAGACTGTGACTGCTTACTGTAGTATAAGTACGGGGCATGTTCCCTAGCTAGTTACAAGAACACAAGAGGAAAGTGAGTTGGTATGATACAAGAAAATATTCATAACCGCTAGCTGGGTAGGATTCTTGCATAGGGTGACTCACAAGGTTTTTTTTTGTGTTACAAGAGATTGACCATAGGCTAGTCTTGGATACTACAGATTCCTGTCCATGCAGATGGAAACAAGTACGAATGTCCGTTCCCCAGAGTATGGACAGAAATGAGTCTACTATAAGCCCAGCGGTCCACTACTGGCATTATATACTACTCGTAGACCCCGCCAACCATACAAGCTCACCAATGGCAAGTAGGCCATAAGGTTGTCTAGTATTACCGTCACTCACTCGCACCCACCGATGAACGGAGATCAGAGCTAATTGGAAATGGGAGGACCCACTCAGTTGAGAGTTTTAATGACCAATATTTGTTCGCCACTAGTTTCTATAAACCATTTTTTGTCTCTCGGTTTTTGTCTCTCGGTTATTGACGTCTCCGGTTTGTAGAGTGGTCCTGCTGAATTGATCGGAGGGGGGGGTTTCATCAACACCGCAAATAGTGCCAGGTCATGGCCGGACCTCAGGGTATGGATTGGGCAGGCATGTCCATGTATCGAGCTCGTGCATTCTGCATACCGCGATCTGTAGAGGAAAGAGAAGTCTTGTAATTATTATGAACAATATTTACCTCGGGGGTTAACGGGAACTAATGTGGCGATATTACTCACATGCATCTGTCTCTCATTATGACCAAGAACCTTGTCCGTCTGTTTTTAGAGGATATCGGAGGATTTTCTGACGCTGGGTCTAAGCACCTTTCACCAAGTAGGTCACTTCGTCAGAAAATTTGCCGATAATCAGGTGGGAAATCTGGCTACCCCACTCATGTTGTCAATTTTTGATTCTGCTTTTAACAAGTTTCGGGCATGCTTTGTAGCGCCTCTTATGTGAGACATGTTCAGAGATATCCTCTATTCTCAGTTATTTATGTCTCGTAACTGCTATCACATCTTGGTCAAATCCGCTCTTTATATTCCTTCCCGTTACATGGCCCAGGGAAGAAGAGCAGTTCCCCACGTGGCCGAGTGACAGGTCACGTCTCTGACATCGTACACGGGAAGTTCTGAACACACAAACACCAATAGTGTGTTGCAACCTTTCCGGGACTGGATTTAGGATGGACAGCCACGCAGCCACCCACGCTCGAGATCCTGCCTGGTCATGTGACCCCTCCCCTCCAAAACAAAGGCACCAACGGGGAGGTCCAACCCGCCTTTTCATTTCTTTCTGCAACGTAAAGCAAACTTGAGTCAGCGCCTGGTACCAGGTATGCGTTCGGTTTATTAAAGTACAGGCCGCAGCACCCCCTGGTAGATCGACAGGTTGCAACGAGTTGTACTCTCAGAGCCACCAATCGGGCCACCCATCCACTACAACTTCTTTCGACTCTATTAACCCTTATCCTATTACCCACTAGCATTTTTATAGCAATCTTACACCCTCCGCGCTAAGGATTAACCCGGGTTACTCGTGAGGGGCTTCAAATACCCACAATACATTTCGCTTCCTGCTTCCTGCCCGGGCCCTAGTCGGGCCGGAACCATGGTATTGTTTTCGGTTATCTACTGGTCACCTCAAATCAAGCGGAATCTTAAGTTAGCTGTTATTTCGATTTTTTTGGATACCATGGGATTTAGGTAGTTACACGCCGATAGAGGCTGGCAGGTTCAATGCATTACCTTCCGGGTCACCGGCGATTGGTAACATGTGGCAGAAGAACAGGGAATGGTAAATGGGCATTGAAATAAAAGAGACATGTAGTCTTTGCCGGGAGGGAGCATGAATTATGCGATTAGAGAAAAAGCCCCAGCCAGCCGCGCCGTCACATGACAGGGATCTTGATTATCAGACCTCCAGGCCTCATCGATATTTGAGAATGTTGAGGGATTATAGGGGGAATTGGGGCATTTTGTAGTGAAGTAATTGGAATTCTTTGTTATTCCCAAAAAGAGAAATTATTGCGGTGCACATTTGTTCCCTTCAATAGCCTTAGAATACTCCAAACCACTACTGGTGGGTTGACCGCATGCGGGTGCTATATTAGTCGTGGAGTAAATATGCATTGGTACCCTCCAATAACGTGCGGGATATGACCGCATCTTTTAGGAGAGCTACCACGCACAACATGATGCCTCGCAGCGTGAGCGGCTTGATGGTATTTCCACGTCATAACAATAGCCACTCGGCTATAGCCCCCTGCCCAACCTGGCTTTTTTCTCGTTAAATGTGTAAGATCGCCGGAGGTCGGATAACACAGGCTACTATTTCCTTAATACAACTTTAGCCATGTGAGAAGTCTGTTATATCCACTACCGTAAATCAGCCGTGTGCTCTACTCATTCTAAAAGTGCGATTTTCCGAAGTGGCCTGCCCAACGGTTAGCTGTATAGCCGAGGAGGGCCTGATATTGTACATAACTAGAGACGGCCTCTCTCCTAGCACTCCAAACAGCACTCATCCCATACAAGACCCCTTTGAGCCTTCTGGGGATGGGCAGGGGTGTAAATATTAGTCAGTATCAAGCTACGATCCGCGAACAATTGGACATACTACCGCTTACCCCGACCAGACAACGCCCCTTTAATCACAATCTCCATAGCTGTTTGATAAACAGGTGGGCTTCCCGAACCGGACCGGAGAGGTTTCTCGTTCGCTGTTCGGATCCCCGTCGAAGATCCTAGACCCTTATTTGCCCCGCCTGGCCTAACGCGGAGCGTAGAATCCGCTCCGCAGTGGGGGAGAAACTTTGGGGTTGCCGCGACTATACCCAGAGTTTGTCGAGTTCTCTCATTGCTGTGCTTGGTTGGTGATCGAGGCACAGGGTTCTGTTAGATCGCAGGGTACGGTTGTGGGGATGTCAGTACACTCCTGCCTCTCCTCATTATTCTTCGAAATGTTCAGAATTGAAAGCGGAAGGAGCCCCCGGCCGGTTCACGGTGCGAGGGGCTTGGGCAAGAAATCCAGTCCTACTGAGTTTGCACAAGCCATCCCGAGGCGCTACGCCCGCCTATATACAACACAGAGAACGTCAGTGTAAGAGTGTTGGCTTCATTCTCTACTTTCCACAGGGGGGTCGCGCGGAGGGTTTTGTTTTGCAGGGGGGAGATGGGCTGGAAGAAAATCGTAGGATTCGGAAGGATAAGTGTTTTGGGGGAGGATTTGGGAGGCGAAGGGAGGCAGGCTGAGGCTTGGGAAACAGCTTCAAGTCCTTCAAGTTGTAGGGGTGCTGGCGCCTAGATGTCACGAAAATACCGGTGCGCCTAGGTGGGAAGGGTGGGACAAATAGTTGACTCTTCGAAATGCTTATCAGCACTAGAAGTACATCCCGCCTGGGATGGGCCAACTTGTGGCCGTTGGGGATCCGGAGAACCAGCGCTAGTAGCACTCATGTGTGATTGCTAATTTACTTATTGAGTTCGAGTAGGAAATAAAGGTGCGGGCGGAGTAACTACGTTGCAAAGTAGGAGACACGCCGTGTTGTTATCTATTTATCTTGTTGCTATAATGGCGGCCGTGTGCTGTGGGGACCCGTGCTTAGTCCCAACCCATTTTGTCAAGAGGATATCACTAGTTATGTTCTTGAGGTGAGAAAACCGTGAAAACGCAACTAGTACCATAAAGAATAAGAACAGAGCTCTTATAGCCAATTTAAGGGTGAATAGCTTCAGCACAATACAACATCATAGCCCATACTAACAATATGATCGAACAAGGGGCAATGTGGAGAACGATGAAAGATAAAAAGGAACGCCATATCTGTCTGGATTATAGAGACAGCTAATTAACCTCGCGCCGGTAGCGAATAGGATTGCATCACAGTATAATCTATCATGATACTTGGTTATTAGGGTGTTTGGGAATTGGCTAAAAATCAAGACGAAATACGCACCACTGGAGAGATAATGCAGGTAGGTCAGGAGGGCCCTGCGCAGGTCGGCAAAGTGGTAGGTACAGCAGTGTCCGGGATGCAAAACTAAGGTGGGGTTAGGTCTGATGAGAAATACGGAGCCGGATAGTATGCTCGAGCTACTCACAGGCTACACTAACAGTTAGCAGATATCCGGAGCCGTAGTATTAGTATCAGCAACAATGGAAGACTCACTATCTAAAGGTGCACAAATGGTTATGATGTATACAACATGTTAGGGAGGGCATGAAGAGGAAATAAAGGGTCGACCAACGAGCTGAAAGAAAGACCAAGTAAGCATCAATTGTAACATGAAGGGTAGAGGTGACAGGGGTTTATGTACAAACTGTAAGGTGTACACAAGATATGGTTAGTGGGCTAATTCTGCGGGATGAGACAGTGACGGCGCTTACATCCTAGCGGTGAATGCAAGGATGAAGTCAGTATAGAATCAGGAGCAATAGCATAACGCGTGACCGAGATGTACAGCATACAATCTGTGATGGTAGGTGGGATGTATTAGCACAAGAGGTGGTAACGGAGAGGGGGGTAAACGCAAGAGCGGTTACCGCCCATGACACAGGGAGGGAGAGGTGAGAGCTTTTCAGCTGGGAGGCGTGGTTGACTAGTAGTACTTACGGGCTACAACACATGTCAAGTCAGAGGTCAGTGGGGTTTACTTCATAGAGCCCTGGTTGATCTGATTTACTTACTCGCCAAACGCAAAAGTATCCGGAAAAGGCGCCCTTTGAGCACGGACCGGCTCTCCCATGGCAAGAGTGCAACGCTGAAAATATATTAAGAACTTGAAATCCAATACTCCATGATAATCCTCCAAGCATGACTTGGATATATATAAGAAATAAAGGAAAGTACAAAAAAAACAATGCTGTATAAACAGGTAATGAAATCAGGCATGGGATTTATTTCCTCCTTTCTGTGCAATACATAATTCCACGATCTTTGGAAGTAGATTGATTTCATGATTGATTTCATCTAGGGTGATTCGCTCCCATTCTTCAATTAAGGCAGCTTTCATAGCTGCAGAAGTTGTGATTTTCTCCGATCCACGGCGGCGGAGGATTCGACGCTTTATTAGGGTCCAGATCCTTTTAATAGGGTTGAAATCAGGACTATTGGGTGGCCAAATGAGCTTTGAAATGCCTTCCTTCTTCCGCTCTGCCGTAGTATAGTGTGAAGTATGGAGTGAGGCATTATCCTTCATTAAAACAAAGCTGCTATTTAAAGCAAGCAACTCTTTACATTTAGGCCAGAGAAGTGGCCTACCAATATGCTTAACATATCACCATGAGTCAACTCCCTTCCTTTCTCCTCAGGTGATCTTTTCAATCTTAAACTTCTTTCGACGATGTAAGGCTGTAGTTTTTACTACCATTCCCGCAGTTCGGGCAAGTTCTCGCTGCTGATGCGCTGTCTCCATCTCCTCCTCCCGTAGTAGCTTCCATTCCTCACTCCCTCTCCACTCCTCATTCAGCATTTTCTCTCTCTCTGTGGCTATCTTATTCAGCTCTCCAATCTCCCTCTCTGCTGTTTCCCGTTCCACCGTAGTCTCCTTGTCCCATACATGAAATGGCCCTTTATGGCCATATGAAATCATACCCCAGCACATCATCTTGGGACCCTGTTTCTTCTTTGCTCCAACACAATTCTCTTCCTACCGCTCATCTTTTTGCCTCCAAACTAAGCAAATCCCAAAGTTTCCTCCTATTTATATTGACATTTCGTCAGTATATCCATAATTTGCCCATTCAATTTCTGCCCGCCAGTCTTTCCGCTCCTCACAGAATGCCAGCCGCTGTAGCTTATTTTCTGGCTTCAAAATAAACTTAAACTCTTCCACATATGGTTTAAAACCCCGTGCATGTAAAGCACGCAAAATTGTACTATTGCATACATGACTGAAGCCAGCCTCTCTTTTTAGGTCAACAATTGACAGCCTCCGAGTATAAAAGTCACGCCTGACTGTTTGAATAAGACGATCAACCTCAGGATTTAAAGCACTTGTGGACGCCCTGTACGGTGTCTTGAGCTTATGCAATCTTGTACGATAAGTTCGAACTATCACACTCAGCTTTTCACCAGCGTTGGTGCGGTGCCCTATTGAACCCTGAATCCGATTCCGATATAGCTTTTTTGGAACCTCCGCTAGAGGCAGAAATATTTCCTCTATTTCCTCCTCCTCCATGCTGACCTGGCTAGCTGCTTCCTCTTCAAGCCCTCTGCTTTCCCTTTCCCTTATCCTGGGCCCTTTTTCTAACACTGAAGTCTCTATCGCAATTGGTGGTTCAAGAATAGGATCAGACTCTGAGGTATTTTTGTTTGTTGCATTTTGAACGGCTTTTAAGAAGATATCATTCGCTGTTGAGAGAGGAACTCCGGTAAGTTCATAAATTTTCTTGAACGATAGGGGTGGATCGAGCTTTCGGTATGCAATAATAACTGCCCAGAGTTGTGGCGTTACTTCCTTTCCTAATTTAATTATTGGTTAGCCCTTTCTCAATCATATTAATAATATAGAGTCAGTTTACCTCTTTTCTTCATCATGTTCACGGGAATTTTTGCTTTCAGAAGGTGCTGCTGTTATGTATTTCAGGGGTGGTTCCACAGCAGAATGCCACAAAAGGGGCAACCTGATTCGTGGATGCAAGGGTTAGGGTTGGCGCCTTTTCCGGATACTTTTGCGTTTGGCGAGTACTGCCTACAACTCAGAGCGAGCACGAGGTCAGCCATTTTCATTTTCCACAACCCTAGTTGAGCTGCTTTAAGTACCTCCTACAACACACAGTGGGCCACAGGTCAGCAATTTTCACGTCTCAGAACCCTGGATAATCTGCTTTACTTACCAACTTCATTACACAGCCAACCAGAGGTCAGCAATTATCACGTCCCAGTGCCCTGGTTTATCAGTTGTACTTACCCACTACAAATACCGTGAGCTAGAGGTTAGCAATTTTTACATACTAGAGCCCGGATTGATCAGCTTTGCTCACCCGCTACAACACACAGCAAGCCAGAGGTGAGTAATTTTCACGTCGCAGAGCCCTTCAGTGTTCCCAACGGGCTAGGCCAGTGATAGGCCGGCCTAGAGGCCGTAGGCTGGGCCAAGGTAGGCCGCTCTGACAGTGAGCCTAGGCGGATATAGGCCGAACTCAACCGGCCTGCCGAAGCCTATCAGGCCTGGTAGGAGCCTATAGGCCTGCGAGTGGGATTTTTAGAGCTGATTGTTTTAAGAGTGGCTCGATTCCTTACAACTTCCATTGTAGTTTATTATTTTATCTCTATCCTCAGTTGTTGGCTGAAGTATGATAACTATGCGATTACCGATCCACAACCAGAAGTCCAGGAAATCTACCTCCAGATTCTCCAATGCAGTCCTATCTCACAATCCTTCCTTCCGATTCAGTTTCTTCGGCGGGAATCCATTAGTGAATGTGCCCACTATGGTTGGCCAAGTCCTATTAGACCTCGGGGGTTTTCATCAACCACGAGCAAATCCATATTACTACCCGCACATAGGATCAGTGCCTAATACTATTAGTGATCTTACTGATACTAGTTCTATTCTGTTAACACCAGTGCGTGGAATTTGCGTAGGGACTATGTAACTTACGGTTCTCCCCCGGGAGTAACTCGGACTAGTTTAGTGGAATGGGAGATGAGCCGAATGGAAATCAAGGATCTGAAAGGATTGTAGGCCCGTATTCACAAGCTGGGCCCGGCTTGGCCAGGCCATATAAGCTGGGCCAGCCTATCAGGTAGCAGGTACTTAGCTTATACAACCTATAGCTAGGCCCAGCCAGGCCAAGCCCAGGCTTTTCAAAGCCTACAGGCTCCAGCCGGGCTAAATCCCCCATAGTTGTGGCAGGCCGGGCCCGGCTTCGGTTCAGCCTGGCCTACCTGGCCCGTTGGGAACACTGGAGCCCTTATTCATCAGCTTTACTCACCCGCTACAGTACACAGCGACCCAGAGGTGAGTGACTTTCACGTCCCAGAAGCCTAGTTGATCGGCTTTACTTACCGTCTAAAACACACAGCGAGCAAAAGTCAGCAATTTTTATGTCCCAGAACCATAGTTGATCAGCTCTACCTACTTCCTACAACACACAGCGAGCCCGAGGTGAGCAATTATCACGTCCCAACCCTTGTTCATCAACCTTACTCACCCGCTACAGGACACAGCCAGCCAGAAGTCAGTAATTCTCTCGTCCTAGAACAGGGTTTGATTGGCTTTACTTACAGCCTAAACCCCGCAGGGAGCCATAAGCCAGCAATTTTCACGCCCCAGAACTGCGTTTGATTAGCTTCACTTACAGTCTAAAATACACAGGGGGCAAAGGTCAGCTATTTTCATGTCCCAGAACTCTGGATGATCCGCTGTGCTTACCAACTTCAATACACAGCGAACGTAGAGATCAGTAATTTTCACATCCCAGAGCCCTGTTTGAGCTGCTTTACTTACCTCCTACGAGACACACCAAGTCAGAGGTGAGTAATTTTCACGTCACAGACCCCTTGTTCATCAGATTTACTCACCCACTATAATACACAGCGAGCCAGAGGTCAGTGATTTTCACATTGTAAAACCCTGGTTTATCGGCTTTACATACCGCCTAAAACACACAGCGAGCCAAATGTCAGCAATATTCACGTCCCATAACCATAGTAGATCGACTCTACCTACTTCCTACGACATACAGAGACACCAAGGTGAGCAATTTTCACGGTCCAGTACCCTTGTTGATCAGCTTTACTCACCTGCTATAAGACACAGCCAGCCAGAAGTCAGCAATTTCCACGTCCTAGAAGAGTGCTTGATCGGCTGTACTTACAGCCTAAAACACACAGGGCCAAAGGTCAGCAATTTTCATGTCCCAGAACCCTGGATGATCTTCTGTGCTTACCAACTTCAATACACAGGGGACCAGAGGTCATCAATTTTCATATCCCAGAGCCCTGGTTGATCCGCTTTTCTTACCGCCTACGAGACACAGCAAACCATAGGTGAGTCATTTTCACGCCACAGAACCCTTGTCCATCAGCTTTACTCACCCGCTACAATACGCAGCCAGCCAGAGGTCAGTGATTTTCACGTCCGAGAAGCCTAGTTGATCTGCTTTACTTACAGCCTACAACACATAGCGAGCCAAATGTCAGAAATTTCCACGTCCCAGAACCATAGTTGATCGACTCTACCCACTTCCTACAACACACAGCGAGCCAGAGATCAGTAATTTTCATATCCCAGAACCCTGATTGGTCTGCTTTACTGACCTCCTACAACTCACAGCGAGCCAGAAGTCAGCGATTTTCAAGTCTTAGAACGCGGTTAATCAGCTTTACTTACCCACTACAATATACAGCGAGCCAGAGGTCAGCACTTTTATTTTCCGCAACCCTGGTTGATCTGGTTTACGTACCACCTACAACATTCGGCGAGTCAGGCGTCAGCAATTTTCACGTCCCAGAACCCTGGTGAATCAGAGTTACTTACAAACTACAACACATAGCGAGCAAGAGATCAGCAATTTTCACGCTCTAGAACCGTGGTTGATTAGCTCTACTCACCCACTACAACACACAACAAGCCGGAGGTCAGCCACAGTCATGTCCGAGAATCATAGTTGATCGGTTCTACCTACTTCCTACAACACACAGCGAACCAGAGGTCAGCAACTTTCACGTCCCAGAAGATTGGGTGATCGGCGTTAATTACATCCTACAGCACCCAGCGGGCTGGAGGTCAGCAGTTTTCACATCCGGGGACCCAGGTTGATCGGCATTACTTACCTTCTTCAATATACCGCGACTCAGAGGTCAGCAATTTTCACACCCCAGAACTCTGGTTGGTCTGCTGTACTTACCGCCTACAAGACACGGCGCGCCACAAGTCAGCAATTTTCACGCCCCAGATCTCTGAATGATCTGCTTTACTTACCAACTTCAATGCACAGCCAGCCAGGGGTCAGTAATTTCTACCTTCCAGAAGCTTGGTTGATGGGGTTTAATTACCTCCTACAAAACCCAGCGGGCTAGAAGTCAGCAACTTTTACATCCCAGAATCCTGGCTGATCTGCTTTACTTACCGCCTACAATACACCGAGAGCCAGAGGTCAGCAATTTCCACATCCGGGCACCCCAGTTGATTAGCCTTTCTTACCCTCTATGGTATACAGCGAGCCTGAGGTCAGCAATTTTCACGTCCCAGAACCCTTACTGGTCGGCTTTACTTACATCCTACAACACACGGGGTGCCAGAGATCAGCAATTTTCACATCCTAGAAGCCTGGTTGATTAGCTTTACTTACCGTCTACAATATAGAGCGAGCCAGTGGTCAGCAATATTCACGTCCCAGAGTCCTGGTTGATTTGCTTTACTTGCCAGCTACAACACCCAGCGGGCTAGAGGTCAGCAATTTCCACATCCGGGAACCATAGTTGATCCGCTCTACTTACCGCCTAGGATACACAACAAGCTAGAGGTTAGCGGTTTTCACGTCCCAGAATGCTCGTTGATCTGCTTTACTCACAGACTGCAATCCACAGCGAGCCAGAGGTTAGCAATTTACACATCCCAGAATCCGGGTTGATCTGCTTTACTTACCAGCTACAACACACAGCGAGCCAGAGGTTAGCAATTTTCACTTCCCAGAACTCTGGTGGATCCGCATTACTCACAATCTACAACACACACCGAGCCAGAGGTCAGAGATTTTCACATCTTAAACCCCCTGTTGATCAGCTTTGCTTACCTCCTAATCATAGCGAGCGGTCAGCAATTCTCACATCCGAGGAATCCTGTTTATCAGCTTTACTCACCCGCTACAACTTATAGGTAGCCTGAGGTCAGCAATTGTCTGGTCCCGGGGCCCCTGTTTATAAGCTTCACTTGCCTTCTAAGAGTCATCGCGAATCAGAGGTCAGCAAGTTTTGCGTTCGAGAAATGCCGTTGACCCTATTCACTCACCAACTAAAACACACCGTTACCCACGAGTCAGCACTGGTCTTGCTCTTGAACTCTGGTCGGTCCTGTTCACTTACTTGCTTTGGTGAACCGCATGCCGCTGGTCAGCTACTGTCATGACCTATCACTTTAGCTGGCACTGTTCTCTTACTGCCTATAATATTTTTTGTCTTTCAGTCAGGAAACCCCCAACCCCAGAAATTTACCTCCCCCATCTACTTACAAGCTGCAGAATCCAAATGTCAGCAACCACCCGTGTTTTGTGTCCGGTAAGAGATGCGCTGAGAAATCATCCGCCACCTACCTCCTGAACCGCACCTTTCCTCAGCAAAACTCATCCCATTCTATACTTGTATCGCATTAGATAACCTACGCTCTGTGCCCATTTCGCAATCGAGGGTTAGTCATTCTGTTTGCACAACAGCACCATTGCAGCATACGTACTCTCTAAATGCTCAACTCTCTAGTGTCAGCAAGACTGGGGCGCAGCCAAGTAACTAGGGACCTCAACTTGCCTTCTGTAGGGCAATACATGGTTGTGGTCAGTTTCATTTCCACCAGGTAGCGGTGGAAGCCCATACCGTCTGCCATAAAGTGGGAATTTATTATCAGTTTTGCACCAGATATTTCGGGGGGAGCATCTGCACATGCAGGATATTGTACTCCTTGCCATCCAGATAGGCGCTGGCACCCCCCTCCACCAGTATCTTCGTTATATCCCTATCCTTCCTCCTAACTGCAATATCCAATGCTGTGCCGTATTTATTAGATCGCCAATTCACATCTGCTCCGTCCCCCAATAATCTCTCCACTACCCTTCCTTGCCCAAGCCATGATGCTATCATCAAATCTGTAAAATCATCCGGGGCTGGATCCCACTGGCCATCGTTTTCCCAGTACAACTTGAACCATGCCCTAAACCTATAAGAGCAAGGTTGGCAAATCTGGCCGGTCAGCTCGAGC
Source organism: Tuber aestivum (assembly GCA_900010015.1). Taxonomy (NCBI): domain Eukaryota; kingdom Fungi; phylum Ascomycota; class Pezizomycetes; order Pezizales; family Tuberaceae; genus Tuber; species Tuber aestivum. The sequence continues at coordinate 409,109 of LN891004.1, read as the reverse complement.
AGTTCCATCTGGCGGTCCTCAGAATCTCGGAAGTGGCGAGACCAATGGATAGCTGCGTAAGCAAAGAGCGCAGGTTCCTGGACATAATCCATTGCCTCGAGGGAAATCTCCCCGCGGGCAGTATCCACCAGGAATAGGTCGTTCTCGAAGTCTTCTAGCGAAAGATAAGAGAGACAAATATCAGCCATTATAAAGTTAGAATCTATGGGACGCAAGGTGTACTCCCAATTTCCATGACCCGATCGGGCTGCCTTAATTAGGAACTCCCTCGCAGTCTGATGAGCCAGGTAGATCCTCCCGTCAATAACCCTGACGAAAAGACCACACAAATTCTTCACCGTCTTTCCGAAGCCAGGAGAAAGATCTCCGATGTCCTTAATAGTCGTGTGAGCCCTCCTAATTCTGAATGCGATATTCATCTCCTGGAGTGTGAGAGGTCTTGCAGCAGCTACCACGATGTGCAGAATTCGTCTGGCTTTGTTGACGTCCGGGCTTTTGTCAAGAATCTTGGTGTAAAATTCTGCGAGATCGCTTGGTGCAGAAGTGGCAATGTTGATAAACTCTTCCGGCGAGTCATCCTGCCTATCCCTCAAAATCTCGAGAACTAGAGAAACCCAAAGGAATGTCCGGTCGGCGGAGGATTGGAGGAGATCGCGCAGGTATTCTAGTTTTCCAGTTTGCCCCCAATATGACTCGAGTTCTTTGATGCCCTGATCTATGACACGGGTGACGTCGGCGGTAATAGCACCTACTGCCTCCTCCCCTCTTAGCCAGATAGTTGTTGCGGGCGAACCAAGTTGTGTCTCGATTCGGTGGTACGGGCGACTTGTGACAAGGAACTTCAAAGGTATACTAGAAGGCTGTGATTCCGGGAGACGGGTTATTTGACGGATAAGCGGAGTTAAAGTCTCTTCACTACACTCGTCCAAGGCATCCACTACACATATCACATCACCACACCCCCCCTCGGCTACCGCCTTGATAAAAATCCCCCACAATGTATCGACCTCCTCCGCAAACCGGCTGCCTTTAGCCTTAAAGGATTCCTCGGCATAGCGGCACAGGGAGTTTCGCTGTACCAATAGCTGGTGTAGCACAGCGCGAAGGGCAAATGTCGCGCTCTTCTGTTCCTCGTTGTCGTCCTTAAAAAAGAAGTAACAAATGATGGCATCCGTGTCTGTCTGGAGTTGCTTTACGAGGAATGAAGCGATGACAGATTTTCCGCATCCCGGGTCCGCCGATAGCCAGAGGAGACCGGATGTTTCATTCCCCAACCATTCCGCAAATTTTGGATGGCGGGTAACCCAGGTGCACGTTCCTTTGGCCGGGTCCGGGATCCGATTTCGGTGCAACTTGTATCCAAAGCCGGATGGGTTTAGTTGCTGAAAAAATTTCCACGAACTTTTCGGGCCTCTCTCCGCCTTCGTCCTTGTTATAATTGTGGATAGTGTTACCGGAACCGAATATGCTATTAGAGCCGCTATTACCGCTATAGCTGCCCGGAACGTATCTGCCCGCCGCGCAGCAAGAATGACAGCAGCTAGAATTAGTAAATCAAAGCGCAGGTCCAGCCAAGCCAGCCCTTCGGGAGCCTACCGTTGCACTGATAGCAGATTACCCATGTTATCAATCGATCGTCTGATGGCGAGAAGTTGGGCCCTGTCGACGTCAGTCTAGGAGTTGAATGTAGTCTTTGATAGTTGTAACGATAATTTTCAACCTGGTGAGGATGGATGGAAGCAAGAGAGTTGGGGATCGAGGAGGCTACCCCTCTCCCGAGGGCACAGCTGTTTTCATGAAATGCAGCTAACACCTCACAATTCATTCATTCATATCAAATTAGCCTGGGGGGCCGCATGGAATAATGTGCCTAATAGGTGGGTGCAGTGTTGGCGCCCCCAACCCCTACCAATAATTTCCCGAGTACCGTATGGTACTATCATAATTATGATACTGCACCGCATTCCTTGGTGTCTGTCATTTCTCGGCACCCACCGACGGGGCACCGGTGTTGAGAGTATATGGGCACCAGGAGATGATGTGATCATGTGCATCTTCCTGAATAGAGATGTTGAGCGTTGAGGAGAGATGATTCTTGGTGTGGTGTACACCATTGGGGATGAGGGTTTGAATGCCTGAGGGGCACAAGGGTGGAGCGAGCAGTCACATGTTGTTTAGTGTCTTGTAGTTAGCTGGGAGCCTGGCTCCTGAGAAAAGCAACGAAGTTCCTTTCTCCTCCATCACGATAGTCTGTGTGTTTGTCCATCGATCCCACCTCACAACAGGTTATGAGCCTCTTGCGTGTTCCGCACAGTCACTAAGAAATCGCCCATTCGATAGACGGTTAGCAACACCGTGAATCTTTTTCGAATCGTTTCTTAGCTGCCTTCACACACCACCTTTCTACCTCGTTTTTTGAAATCTTGTGTCGCAGTACCTCCAATCCTGTTATTCTACAATAATGTCCGAATTTGTCGATTTGGCTCCCTCTGGCCGTCCTGCCTTTGCACTTCTGGGAGAGTCAAACTTTGGACCATGGTGTCAGAGGATGTCTGATCAGTTAAAGGAGTTAGACCTTTGGTGGATTATCTCGGGCCGTGAGATTGCTCCTGACAAAGAAAGCACAGATCCAGCAGTCGTTACCGCATATAACAAATACCTCCGCAAATGTTATCGTATTACAGCAAAAATTCGGAATGCTATGGAACCTCAGATTTGTGCCCAGTATATGGCAGATTCCTACGATGAAGATCCCAAGGCCCTTTGGGACAAATTGGCAGAGGGCTACCACAAAGCACTCGGATTGGAACTCTACTATTTTTGGAGATCTCTGTTCGATTGCAGCTTGAACAAGTATGATTCAGCTGCAAAATATGTCCATGAGATTGAGCGTATTATCGAGTGTTTGCGAGAGGCAGAAGAAGAGATAAAGCCACGCGAAAAGACCTTTTATTTGCTGAATGGATTGCCTCACTCCTGGCGTGAGTGGAGAGACTTACAGGCAACTATCATCAAGCCCGATCAACCAGAGGACTTGATTGCAGCGATTAAGGCAAGGGAGTCATCAATGATTCGCGATAAGGTTGGGCCTTCTCCCAGTGATATGGTTCTGTCAGCAAAAGGGGAAGGAATTAGGAATCGCAGAATCCTGTCCGGTCAGAACAGCAGTGGCCAATCGGGGGAGCGGGTAATCACCTGCTACTATTGCCAAAAGAAGGGCCATAGGCGCAGCGAGTGTCGAAAACTTCGGTCCGATATCACAAAGGGTACTCGTGCTGATAAGGTCTCAACAGCAGCCCAAGCAACCACAAAGGAGCCCGATAACTCCCTCTTTACGGCATTCAGTTCACTGCAATATTCGGTTGGCCCACATCAATGGCTCCTAGATTCCAGCTGCAGTACTCATGTGACAGGTGAGCGGAAGTCATTTAATTCCTATGAACCTATTGTGGCAGGTGAACACAAGATACAGGTTGCGAACAATAATGAGGTTGATGCGCTTGGCAAAGGAGATGTTATCCTTATGGTTTGGGATAGTGGTAAGATGGATTGTATACCACTAGTCCTTTCTGGTGTTTTACATGTCCCAGCTTGCGGAAGAAACAGCTTACTTTCGGTCTCCCAACTACGGCAATCAGGAGTCTTTGCTGAATTTCACCAAGGTGGTGGTGCCTCTTTGAGAAGAAAAGATGGGATGTGTATAGAGGTCCCTGAGGTTGGTGGACTATATACTCTTAGAATCCTGTCAGATCGCACAGATGCCATGCTTGTCCGAGATGTGGTGGGTCCTGCAGTTGATGAGAAAAGTGTGAAAGAGGCTGCTCTATGGCACTTTAGGTTAGCCCACTTAGGGGCAGATGCGGTGAGAAGTTTATCAATGAAGGAAAACGATATTCCGCGACTTGCGTGTGTGCCGCGTTGTGTTTGTGCTGGCTGTATCTATGGCAAGATGACAAGAAAGCCATTTCCTAGTGTTTCCGCCGCCTCCCGAGCCACTCAACCACTCGAAATAGTCCATAGCGACATTGTTGGACCTGTGGATCCAAAGTCTCTCGGAGGATCCTCTTATCTTCTCCTATTTACCGATGACTTTACAAGGTACAAGATTGGATACCTTCTGAAAAGAAAGTCGGAAGCCTTTGGTCGCTTTAGGGAATATAAGGCTTTAGTTGAAAAGCAGCAAGGGAGATTGATTAAGAAGCTACGTACAGATGGGGGAGGCGAATATACATCCAATGAATTCTGCCATCTACTTCAGCAAGAAGGAATCAAAATGCAGCGTACTACTCCATACACACTTCAGTCAAATGGTGTGAGCGAAAGGGCAAACCGGACGGTGATCGGGACCTCGCGTGCTTTGCTCCATGCAGTCAATGCACCAAAGGAGTACTGGGCAGAAGCTGTGATGACCGCGATTCATGTCCGAAACCGTCTTCCAACTCGTGCAATCTCAGATGGGTATACTCCTTTCGAGGTCTAGTTTGGGAAAAGGCCAAGCTATGATCATCTCCGTGTATGGGGCTGTACCGCCTATGTGCAAGTCCCTAAAGAGAAGAGACGCAAGATGGATAAGATGGCAAAGAAGTACATCTTTATCGGTTACGGTGAAACGGCGACACACTATCGCCTCTATGATCCAATTGCAAAAAGGTTCCTGATTTCTCGTGATGTGCAGTTTGAGGAGTCAACCTCATACTATAGCCCTCCTCAGATAAAGGGTGAAAGTGTTTCTAAACGGTTTTATGCACCACCAGTACAGCCATGGGAAGAATGGTTAGCCTGGGAGGATGAGTTTGATGAGCCCTCGCCGAATGGGTTGGAAGGGCACAAAAAGAAAGCAGGTATGGAAGAAAAGGAGATTGGACATACAAGTGAGAGCTCCGACTCCGAAAATGGTGATGTAGTTGTTGAGCCAAAGAAGACACACAAAATGTCAAGAATGTTACGAGAACTTGAGTCAGATGGAGAAAGTTCTTTTTGGGAAGTACAAAAAGGAGAGCTACCAGCTACGGAGAGTGGTCGGAGGTTACGATCACGACAAGGGAAGCAAACTTCATCTGGAGCAGGTGAAGCTATGATGTCTGCTATCTATATGGTGGAAGCTGGTCCAAGCAGCTACAAGTCAGCAATGGAGTCAGATGAGGCATCACAATGGCAAGAGGCAATAGATTCTGAATGTGCCTCAATAGCAAAGAATGAGGTGATGACGTTTGTTTCAGAGCTCCCGGAAGGCAAAAAGGCGATACCAACAAAGCTCATCCTACAAAGAAAGTTGAATCCAGAAGGGGAGACAACTCGGTACAAGGCCCGACTTGTTGCGCAAGGCTTTAGACAAGTAGAGGGCCTGGATTTTACAAATACGTTTGCACCGGTAGCGAGTCTGGCAAGTGTACGGGTTGTCCTCTCAGTTGCAGCAGCAAGAGGTTATGCTGTATGTCAGATGGATGTTGTTACCGCATTCCTGGGCAGCAAGTTGGACGAAGAAGTTTATGTTACGCTTCCCAAAGGTGTCTTTAGCACACATCTTGCTCGTTTGAATAGAAGCCTTTATGGGCTTAAGCAATCCCCTCGATGCTGGTATACGACGATAGACCGAGTTCTGGTTTCTGAGTTGGGATTTCGTCGAGGAAGATTTGACTGCTGTGTTTATACCCATGGAGAGGGCATGATCTTGGCACTTTATGTGGATGATATGCTGATTGCAGGCATGGAGGAAGCGGTGATGTCAGTCAGTAAGAAGTTGAAGGCTCAGTTTGAGATGGTAGATCTTGGACCTGTGAGCAACTTTCTTGGGATGGTTGTGACGAGAGATACAAAAGAAAGAGTCGCACTATTGAGTCAGGAAGGGTATATTTCCAGGGTGTTGGAATGGTTTAGCATGGGAGAGTGCAGATCAGTTGGCACCCCAATGGAAAGGGAGAAGCCAGGTGTCCGCGTTGAGGGGGAGAAGTCATGCGATAAGACTCTATACCTTCAACTTATTGGTAGTTTAGGTTGGATTGCCATGGGAACAAGGCCAGATATTGCATTTGCAGTCTCATATCTTGGGAGATTCAATGCAGATCCAGCTGAGCGTCATTGGATATGTGCGAAGCGCATCCTCAGATACCTTACCGGAACGAAAGGTTTACGTCTAAGGCTTGGTCTTGGGGGAGAACGACATGATGAGATGGTGATCTCAGGATTCGTTGATGCTGACTTCGCGGGCGATGCAAATACACTTAAGTCAACCTCTGGATATGTGTTTTTTCTGGCCTCTGGAGTGATTCAGTGGCACTCGAAGCGACAATCAATAACTGCCAGTAGTACAGCCGTTGCAGAGTTTATCGCAAGTGCTACTGCGATATAAGAACTTGTGTGGTTTCGAAAACTTGTTATGGAGATTACAAGAACCCCCCTCCCGGTCTCGACTTTATTTAATGACAATCAAGCCTCGCTTTCTACCTTCAGCGACACTACATATAAACCACATAGCAAGCATATTGGTATTCGTGTACATCAGGTTAGGGAGTTG